>JAVDOI010000013.1:17327042-17454542 GCA_032191485.1 Leptoclinus maculatus
ATGAACGATGAAATGATGAAAATGAAATGGGATCTGCCACTGTTACACACGGGGGGGGGGGGGGGGGGGGGGGGTATCTCTCTACTGTACACATGGCAGCAGCGGCCTCAGAACCTGGTGGCAGAGATGTCAGGATCCACAGGTGAATGTTCCACTCATAGTGACCGGAGGGAGGTGATGACTCTCCCCTGATAGGCAGCAGAGTGTATCTTATTGTCTTCACATTGTTTCCCGGTGAGCACTCAGCACTAAAGCCTCGTGGTGTTAAGTGGATTATCTTGTTTGTAACTCTTAATACAGTATTGGAGGATTAAAAGCCTTAATTAACCTGCTTCATAATGGTGGATTATCTGTTTTCAAAAAGACATTTTTACCATTTCGCCAACGGGTGATATTTACCTGCAGCTGTTGTTCAATCGTATTTAAATACCATTCAATAAAATATTCAAGTCCCCCAGATTTTCCTAAAAGTGTGTAGCCTCGATTAGCCCGGTTTACTGCACAGCGGTGGATTATCTGTTTTGAAAAAAAGGATTAAATATTTGTAGGATATCAAGTGCTATCTGGCAGCACAGGACTGCATGGGTTAATACTCATAATACAGTTCATTTAGGAAGCACTTTTCAAGAAACTCAAACACACTTTACAAATAAGACAAAGAGACATTTTCAAAACACACATCACAAGAACAGACAATCATGCTGTCAGGTTATTAAAGGTAACGGTGACACATAAGATCCAGCAAGTCCAGCTAAAGGAAATGATTAATGTGTTGAAAAGCTCCTTACATGCCACGTTTTGTAATACTCAAAACAATGATCTTTTATCACAGCGTTTTACGAGGCTGTACTGTATATGTGAGCCTGTTACAGATAAAAGGCCTGGTTCTGTCTGCAAAGCCGTAACTAAATGTATGGTAACTAAAAGAATATCTTCTGGTCCGAGTCTTGTTTTAGGCAAAGTATTAAAGTGGAGGCTAGAAACACGACACATGCAGATCAAATCCTGCTTAAAGTTATGTTTTTGCAACAATAGGCTAATGTAATGTTATTAAACTGTTTACGGTCAGTTAATACAAGTGTTGAGAGTTGTTATCCTGCGTTACTAAGCTACTTCTCTGACCTAAAAATATACTACATGAGTCACATCCAATAATAGCAAGTGAACGAAACACCCCATAGATCCGTCCGCCTCTATTGTCCCTGTGTACCGATTTCTAAACCTAAATCCTGGTCTTTCGTTCTTTCGTTCTGAGTCTGTGTGTGTCAGTTACTAATCAGCGTACCCTCACCAGTGCATCAGACACCCACACATGTCACTACTCGGAGTAATGGACTTTACTGAACAACTACAAAGTGCAGCTTTGTGCTTTGTTTGTTGCCATTAGAAAACTTGTTGATCAGGCCCCCCGATTGTTAACGTATTGGAGGGGGGGGGGGGGGCTGTCAGACACTTTCTTATTCAGCGTGCGGTAGAAGTTAAGGAAGTGCTGTATCAACGTGGGCAGACAGCTTTCCGATAGGCAGCCAACCCTAAAATGTTGCCAGTGAGAAACTGAGGGGGAGGAGGAAATGGGGGTGGTTAAAGGATCTGTCCTTTGTTGCCTGTTTGTCTCCCCCCCTCTCTGTCTCCCTCTGTGGGCGCCTCCCTCCTCTCCCCAGACTCCTTAGCCTCCACCAGGAAATACAGGATTTGTTTAAAGGTGGCAGTAGATCAAAGTCTCGAAGCATCAGGCAACCTGCCAGGAAGAGGGGAGTACTTACTACTGGCAGAGCGCGTGGAGGGGGGAGTGGGGGAGCAGTGGGGGGTGTAGTGGCGAAGCCTCGCAGTAAAGGGAGACAGTTAGGGAGAAGTGGATGAATGGATAGTTACATGGCACATTAGCCACCACAGCGCTCTGTTTCATGTCTTTTTCTTTGACGACTTAACTTAATATTCAGACTGAATGGCCGTTTCTCCTCTATTACTCAGTCTGGTCTCATTCGAGTCATTTTTGTGTTTGCAGGTGTAAGGATTACAGATACTTGAACCCAAAAGCACAACTCGGAGACAAAAATACAAGTTTAGTTCTTTACTAGTGGTCAGGCAGGGTCAAAACCGGGAGGTCAGTCGAACAAATCCAGTAAGGGGCAAAGATCCAAGGTCGAAAACAGGCAGATCAGGAACAATACGAAGATACGCTGGAGAACTTGGCAATTACACACAAGACAATCTGGCAGGGAACAAGTGCAAGTGAGGAGGGAATGGGCTGCAGGTGAGATGGTGTGGAGGACCAGGTGAGGGGAATGAGAGGTGATCAGGTGTGAATGGTAGAATCTGAAATGACAGGAGAGTTAATTAAACAAGCAGACAGGATGAAAACAAACTAATATGAAGGGGAATTCGTGACAGCAGGACACGGATTGTCCACGAACAAGCGAAGCAGCCATGTTCATAATTTGGTAAATTACCAAAGGGCTTGCTGAATTTAAGGAGAAATACACATCACAGTGTGTTTCCAGGAGTTGGGGGAGTTCTACTGCACATCTAAGCCTTTAGTGTCTCCAGACGGAGCTGTTATCCATTTCCGCCAACATGGAACGGGTTCAGTTGCGTTCGTACGCCAAATTTTGATTCCATTTGGGAAGCATTTCGACCAAAAGTCAGAACCAAAATATAACAGCTTTTTCTTGACCTGAAGAGCGAACCGTGATGACCCCAGTGGGCGTGTCATATTCTACAGGTTGGAAAGAGACCATGGAGTCTTCGACGTCGCCTCAACATCAAGGTTTGCTTTTTGAATAAAAAACAAATATCTATAATAACAGAAGGAAAGCTTGCAGGTAATCAATGCTATCCACCATCCTGCTAATAATGTCTGCTTCTGTTGGGCATTGTGCAACGCACACCGTTGATGTCTAACTAAGTGGTTTTGTTACCTAAGCCTTCCGGAGACAGTGGATGGAAGTTTATTTATTTTAAAAAACACGAACGGATACTGACATGTCATGTGGGCTGTGTGCTATTGACGGCACTAAGATTCCTAACGCTGAGTTTTTCCTTGATTGACAGATTCTGATAGTGCTCAGAGAGCCTATAGAGCCCGATACAAGTAGTGAAAGTAGTTCTGAAACAACGCAGAGAGAAGTGGTTGTCGTTTGATAAATAGAGGCCGGCCGGTAATTAATGAGTCTGACTAACTGCTGATTGGATGTGTAAATCTTCACAAAGGTCACGCCTCACCTGTTTAGTCCTTGGCCTTTAACTGCCGCCATAGTCAGTCACAGTTACATCATGACTGTAATTTGAAGAAGCGGAAGGCATTTGGAAACAAATAGGTGTAATAATCCATTACAGCAAGTTAGAGGCTTAAAACAGACATTGTAATGTAAGAAGGACAAATCATCCAATAAAAAACATTAAAAAATGAGCATATGTGAAAATAGGTGTAAGAAATAAGGTCTAATGAAAATGATTCTTAAAATCTGTGTCTTTAATATAAATGCAACAGATGCCAGCATTGAGAGGTTGTGACATTGATGAAAATTGTAATTCTCCAAAAGAAAATAATTGCCTCTGACATTCTGACACCATCTGAAAGGATTTAGATTCTGTGGTGGCAAGGCAGAACAAAACGTAGCCGTGTTCAAGCCTCTCACATTGTTTCCCACAACATTCATTTCTCTGCACTGTGCCAGACAACTTGCTGTGCATGTTAGACATACCATCGCTTCTGAGTGCTGTCTGTCACGGTCAAAGAAAGGTCTCTCTCTTTCTGTCCTTGCCATTCCTCAGTTGTTTGTCTCCCTCTCTGCTCCCGCCTTGTCTTCACACTGTTGAACAGTCCCTTCAGGCCATTTGACATTATTTCATCAACGATTATGGAATCTGGTAAATGTTTCGACATCCAATTTCAAAGTTAATATTTTTTGAACTAAGCAGTTTAATCAAAGGTTGAAATGGAATAGGAATATATATAATTTATTTTGAGCACCAATAACCAAACAGTGAAGATGTCCATTGACAGTAAATGTTTCCTTTCAACAATCTTCATGAATTTCTCTCATCTGGTTAGCTCTTACACATTGCACCAACTAAAACGATCTCGGTCCTCTGTATTAGAGAGAGAAAAGGGAACCATGGAAAACGTACCCAAATATGACCGGCATGAATTCATTTTTCTAAAAAAAAAAAAAGGGGGTCAATCCGGAATAGGGGGTCTCGCTAACCGTGTAATCTCAACATCCCGTGTTTGAGTCTGGCCAGGAGTCTGGTACCCCATTTACACCTCGACGTTTCATGCATCTAGATCAATTAATAACTGTCTGACATCAAAAAGGTGTCTTCAGATCTGGGGAAGTTTTACACACGGTCTAGTCAGATGTTAAAAAGACCTAAGACTCATGGCCACTAAAGGACCTGTACAATATCCTTTATGTACTCTGACTTTCATCTAGTCAGCACAATCCTCATGTTGATTTAAAAGTTGGAAAGAACACTTGCAAATAACAGATGAATTCAATGTGAAATACTCCCATAACTCAGTCAGCATGGAGCTGTGATAACGCACTAAACTTAGTTTCTATTTCAGTTTCTCTTCCCCTTGTGGATGTCTCCCTCCCACTCCGCCTGTTTCATCCTATTACTATTCTTCACTACACACACAATGTGAAGAGCCATCCGATCCGAGCCAGGAGCAGTGGCCAGAGAGAAGAAGAGTCTTCAGTCGTTTCACATCAGAGGGTTCAGGGCTTTCTGCACTATTCTATAAGTGTCCACATACCCTTTTCATTTTGTGTTGATTTTGGCGGTCCCTGTGGATAAAAGTAGTAGTGTTTCCGAGCACTAGATTCCCTTTAGAAAACCTCTCATTTTACTGCAGCAGGGTCTGACAGTCTTGCCCGTGCAGTCCTGGTCCTGGTTCTCCCGTGCCTCCCTTACTTTTAGCGGGCTCAGCAATACGGTCTGCGTCTTCAGCAGCGTGGGGTCAGTGTTGGCTCCCAGCGGAGCAGAGAGGAGAAGCTCTGCTCTTGGAGGAGGAGGGGATGTTGCTGCCGGCCAATGAGCTCTCTTCCTCCTGCCGGATCTCCGATTGCAGGTCGAAGGTTACAGCATAGCCGGAACTGGGTCTGAACGCGGCTTGCTGGGTTGCTGGAGGCCCCGCTGAAGGAGTTTCTGGCGTGAACCTGCATGATTTCATCCAATATTCTCGCTCATGGTCGTTTACTAAGGGCTGCACGGTGGTGTGGTGGCTAGCACTGACGGCCCTTCTGTGTGGAGTTTGCATGTTCTCCCTGTGTCAGCGTGGGTTCTCTCCGGGTTCTCTGGCTTCCCTTCCTCAGTACAAAGACATGCAGCTTAGGTTGATGACTCTAAATCGCCCATAGGTGTGAATGTGAGCGTGAATGGTTGTCTGTCTGATAATGGATGGATGGAGTATTAGATTGATTGTTTCATATCATAACCAGTTAAAAGTTCTTCACAGTAACTATAATGTCTTTTCAAGTTAAGATTGTATCACAACGACATCCATCATTGGACACCAATAGGGTTGTACTCCACACACCTCACACACCTTGTCACAGTGTTTACAGTGGTGTGAGGATCTCTGAAGTCCATCATAATGGATCCATTTTAGAAAGACGCTCCTTGAACTTCATCAGATCATAACCATAACCATCTGACTCAGACATGTTCTTCCATATCAGAGTCATCCAGGTGATTGCTGTATATTAGTTCTGCAGTAAAGCCGGACTGACGTTCCTGCAATGTTAATTTTACCTCATAATCCAAAATTATAACTTGACAGTAGATGGAAACAGGGGAGTGTATTTATTTAATTTTGTTCCTACTTTATAGAGAGCTGTGGACCACACAGGTGTCTCTCCAACACGTCTGGCCATGTATAAGGCTTGTAAGACCAGGCTTTGTGTAGTAGTTTTGGTTCTAGAGATCAGGCTATAGCAACATCATGTAACTTATCTTTTAGAGTCTGAATATTCATCATGTTGTTATGGATGCCATCCATTTGGTAAATGCAACTTATATTTCTAATGTGCACAATGTCTGTGAAAACAAAGACAAAGTTTAGAAACATTTTAAATCATCTTCTTTCCCCAACCGTAGTTTGCTGCCGCATTGCTATATCTCTCTACAGCACTACCAGAGGCTCAACAGGGTACCTTTTAAGGTTTACATTAGGGTACACCATTTTGAATTATGCGTGCTTTGCCGCTTTTAGCTAATCAGAATAAAAATAATTTGAACAATACTGTTACTACTGTCACTATATTGAGATTTTGGGGCAGGGTATTGCAGTCTTTTTTTTATAGTGGAGGGTCCAAAGAAACTATTACACTGAGGGCCTTATGTATAGTGAAACAGAAGCTTCAATCCCTCCTCCCCTTCTCGATACATCTGGTGCACACAATAATAAAAAAATAAATAGAATAAAATTCCAATCTATGCCAAATGGACTCATCTTGTTCAAGGTTTCCTTTCATTTAAGCTTCATTCATTACTTCTGTATAACACAACATTCATCTCTCCCACAAATAAGATTCTCTGTGTCACAAGTCATTCACTCTGACATGACAAAAAGCCTCGAGGCACACCATAAATCTATCCAAATATTGAAATTAAATCGTACCCAAATCTAATTATTTCCTCACTCCACACCGAATTAGAAGCCTGACGTGCAGCAAAATGAAAGATTGCTCAAACTGATCCCCGTTGGCCATCACTCACTTGCCTTTCATCCAAGTGTTTATAAAAACCAGGGGGTTTGAAGGACAGCGCATCCTTTTAAAAGGCTGGACCGGTGAGTGACATCAAGGTCCCATTATGTCTCCCCACTGCTTATTTTAGAGGCCTGATGAACGACAACAGACGAGACGAGCGGGGGGGAGGAGACCGCCGCTTTTCAGGGTCCAACCTTCATTGGTTTTGATGTGATATCAAGTCATCTAATTTACAGCGGCCCCAGCCTGTGCCTGTGCAGTGGAACCACTCAGGGCGAAAGAAAAGTGGGCATCTGAAAAGTGCTTTAATAAAGTCATGAGAAAGTCTGAAGCCACCAAATTAGATCTGTGAGGTTGGATGGAGACAGAAAGAAGGAGAGACAGAGAGGGTTGTGGCTCAGCAGAGTCGATCTGGAGACGAATTCTTAATGCGAGCCAGCAATTAGGAATCATTACAGCTGAGGCGGACGATTCCTAATTTTCCGCTCTTAGTCTAATAGGCAGGTGGAGCAGGCAAGCAGAACAAGGGGGGCAGTTGATCCAAGCTTCAAACAGGGATGAGTGTCAATAATCAATGTTGTTGTTCATCAATTATCACAATTGATAATAATGAGCAAATGTCTATGAGATGAAACCAGGAAAATGATCAGCTGTAACGTTTTAATGAAGCATCTGCACTTAATAAATGCAATTTTGCACCCCCCAACCTTTGACTTGCAGTGAAGTTGCTGAAGCACTTTTAGCCAATGACCCTTGTTGGTCATCATGAGCCACCGTTCCAGGAATGTGTGTCTATAGCAATGCCAATATACCAGGCAGCAACCTCTGGTTCTGAAAAGTGACGCCCAGGCGGAAGTGTCTTAACGCTGCATTCTCTCTAGTGTCCACCAGGGGGCGACTCCTCTGATTGTATAGAAGTCTATGAGAAAATGACTCTACTTCTCTCTTGATGTATTTCCTCAGTAAACATTGTAAACATGAGTTTATGGTCTCAATCTCTAGTTTCAAGTCTTCTTCAATACAGCATGATGTTCATTTAGTAAATGATGGTCCATTTAGAGTCAAACAGACCATAAAGCAGGGGATGCTTTAGGGCGGGCTTACTGTGATTGACAGGTCTCTACCAGAGCCGTATCCGGTGTCTCTATGTCACTCATCTGCATTCTAAATATGGTCACTTCCGTTCACTGGTTGCAAAAAGTCTAGATGGCAACGGCCAATTCGCCGAACTCGAGGCATTAAAACGCTGTCCACAAACGACAATCAACGACGACGTATACAGTTCATGCAATGAACATGCTCTAGTTCAGTCTAATATAAGAAGACTCAATGTCGGATCTGTTCACATGGTTGTTATTCGTGATAAAGCGGCTGTTATTTTAAGTCAGTGTGATCCTTGACTCACACAGAGAGGAGCTAATTTCTGCAGCTCCCAAGGAAACCTTTCTTTCTTAAAGCTTCTGTCCCCATTATTGCAGATTGCATTACAAATATTTCAACTTTTTCATGAGGTGCATTTTCCACAGCCTGGAAAGCTTCATGTCATGGTCAGTTACAAGTTGATGTCTTGTAAAACAGCCAGCATCACCGACCTGAGGCCATCATCACTGACTAAAATAACAGAAACATTATTTCTTCCCTATTTTCCTAATGACAGTACCCAATGGTACTGGATTTAATAGTTCTTTACTTCAACCGTTTTAGGCAAATATTAGGAAATAACAGACTTATAAATTACAACCGTTATACATTTCCCATCTGGCACTCCACTCAACTCATCAATTTAATAATTATAACTTCAGGTTTATTCATTTTATTATGTTTAATTTTATTTTGCCAGATTGTCATAGGCCATCATTTTCAATTTCTCTTTCTTGAAACAATAGAGAGTTTTGGGAATGTGTTTAAAAAGAAAAATGCAACCAGTAAAAGCTGAGTAAAACACTTCCAGATGTACATTTAGTTTTACATTTGCTGTACCTGTATATGGACATGGGAAAAAACACTATAAAGGGAATGCATGTATATGTGCTTTAGTTTAGAGAATAGAGCATGTTCTGTTGTGTCCGGCTCCACAGATATCGAGACCTGGATTCACCACTTCAGTTGTGATATTTATGGCACATGATTGTCCTGTCACATTACATGCATGTTGTCAGCGTTTCAAATCACCATGTCACATAGCTTCAAATTACAGCGGCTAAACCCATGAATCTGGCCGTATATAATCTGGGCTGACAGACATGTTTTATTGTGCTTGGAAGTGGCAGCAGTTGTTGCTGGTGTCGAGGAGGAAGAGGTCAGCATCAATCTGTTGCCTCTTCAGACGCTGCTTTATCTGGGAATCTCATCCCAAGGCACAGCCAGACGATCGATAGCCTCTGGCTGGCCCAGAGAGGGCTTTATACAGTCTGCGAGCGTGTGTGTGTGCCAGCGCAGGTTATTAGACCAATATATGAGGCTGATATTGGTCTTTATTTTGGTCCATGTCTGATAGAATGGATACGATGTGGTTTGATCGAATAAATTGTGATCATGACTGCACTAAATTGTAAAATTGTAGAATTGATCATGACTCTTAACCTAAACTGATTCTTATGCCACATTATCTTCAGAGCACACGTATGCATGAACATTTTTCATAAGGCCTTAACTGTTTTATCAACAGATAATATTCTCCTGAAAACACGCTATAATTAAAGGTTGTCAAAACGGGATTCAGAGCATATCTATTCCCTCCCCACGGCTCTCAAAATGGAGACAACTGAGCCGGCGGCTCACAGCTAGTGCTGACAGCCCTAACAGAGCAAACAACAGCAACAGTGCTAACAGAGCTAACAGTGCAAACAACAGCAACAGTGCTAACAGTGCAAACAACAGCAACAGTGCTGACAGCCCTAACAGAGCAAACAACAGCAACAGTGCTAACAGTGCAAACAACAGCAACAGTGCTGACAGCCCTAACAGTGCAAACAACAGCAACAGTGCTAACAGTGCAAACAACAGCAACAGTGCTGACAGCCCTAACAGAGCAAACAACAGCAACAGTGCTAACAGTGCAAACAACAGCAACAGTGCTAACAGCCCTAACAGTGCAAACAACAGCAACAGTGCTAACAGAGCTAACAGTGCAAACGACAGCAACAGTGCTAACAGAGCTAACAGTGCAAACAACAGCAACAGTTCTGACAGCCCTAACAGTGCAAACAACAGCAACAGTGCTAACAGCCCTAACAGTGCAAACAACAGCAACAGTGCTAACAGAGCTAACAGTGCAAACGACAGCAACAGTGCTAACAGAGCTAACAGTGCAAACGACAGCAACAGTGCTAACAGAGCTAACAGTGCAAACAACAGCAACAGTGCTAACAGAGCTAACAGTGCAAACGACAGCAACAGTGCTAACAGAGCTAACAGTGCAAACAACAGCAACAGTGCTAACAGCCCTAACAGTGCAAACAACAGCAAGGAGTGGAATCAAACCTGAGAACATTTTTATTTTTGTGTCAATCCTATTGATACATAACACTCTTTAGAGCGAGACATGGCATTAGTATCAAACAGCCCAATCAACCAGGTAGAAAACCACTGAGTTAAAATATACATTTAGTTCAACAGCACCAGCTACAGAAACATTGTCCCTGTCAATCTGATTGACCCGAGGAACTCCCTGTAAACAGTTCAAATGAGTATGAAACCATCTGCATGGACAGATACCACAAGAGGAAAGTGAGAACATTTTATTTATTTATTTTTTAATTTAAGGGAACCTTTACCAATTCTGCACTTAAAAATGGACCTGCACAGACTGACAGTCTGTTAGTGTAAAATACTGGCATCTGCTCCTCAAACCGTATTGGACAAACTTGGTGCATTGGTGCTAGCAGATATTTTTAGTAAAAACAACAACAACACAAATGTTTTAATCAAACCAAACGTTGTGAATGTGAATATAAGTGTTGGTTAGCACTGGTTCTTTACTTGTCCATCTCGATGTTGGTGATGTGTATGTCTGTGTGTGGACATAAGGAGCTCCACAGAGCTGGCTAATCCCCTGTGACCACCGGATCCTGGATGATTGACGGTGAAAAATGCCCTAGCGTAGCATAGAGGGGTGTCTGATCCCAGAACAATATGGGCTAGACCTCAGATAAAGCCGCTTGTTGACTTTAGGTGGCCTTTGATTACAGCTCCCCACCCACCTGCTATCATTTCCGATGGCAGGAGAAGACATAAAGCTATTGTTCTTACTGCTTGCCGTCGAGAGGACTGCTTATACTTAATGTAAAATATGGCTGGGTTTATGGCGAGGAGCCGCCTGTGTACATGTCCTTTGTGGTCGCTGTAACTCTCACATATTGTTCCACTTCATCTTGACATTAAATGAGATCACATTTACCTAAAGCCTCATAATCAATCTGAGCAATTTGTTTTGTTGCACTAAAACTACAAAAATGAGGAAAACACACAAAAAATGAGGAGTAACTTTTTCGTAAGATTTCATGTGAACCGTTATATGAGGATACGTTGGATTATTCTGTAGCCATTGCATTGTGCAATTAGCATCATAATAGTAAGTTAAAGCAAAAAATGTGTCAATTGCCACTTTAATATCCCGTCTTTGCTAGATATCACTCCTCTGGCTGTGATTACAGTTTGCTGGACTCTATAATTTAGCCGAAGTGAAGATCAGTCAGTTTTGACTGGTGTGGCACCGTCATAAAAGGACACATTTCCTCCTCCTCCCGCCACCGTAAATCTGCACTGCTGTAAACTCCGAAAGTTATATCACACGATAAAAGAGCAGAAAAGGAGGCCATCTCGAAAAAGGCATAATATACTGACACAATCATACCGCCTTTTTATTTCATCTATCAAACTGGAATAGCAGCCATATTCATATAGTACAGGAACAGGTTGAGATATGGGCAGGGTAAGATTTGCACCAGCAGGTGACAGGGGGGTTTAGAAATGATTATGAGTGTCAGACAGTGCGGAGACGGTACGTTTTTTATCTCCTCACTGAAAACAGTTTATTCAAGTGCTGTCATTTTAGTGTCCTCTTAAGACTGTCAAATGACAGATGTGCTGAAAGTGTAGCGGGGGGGGGGGGGGGGGGGGTCTTCACACAGTGCGTTTGTGTATTGAGTAACAGACAGTGCAAGCTGTTACACAAAAGGGAACAAATTTATCGTCACTGTGAGACTATATTGCTTCATAGCAATGACAATAGTATATATCTTACTGTCAGGGTTGATTGTTCTTGATTGATACCAACATGTCAACAATTAGCAAAAGCTCATTTGGGGCTTAATGTATTAGAGGACCCTAAGTTTACAGTGTAAACCTTGTAACAGCACATATCTTTTCAAATTAATAATTGATACAATATGTGAAAAAGTGCTACGAGCACAATATTGCTACTGAACAATTTATTGACAACATATTTAGTGCCTAGTATTTATTTTACCTTCAATATCCATCCGTTGGAAGTGAAGCGTGATGAATATTTGGGTACGTGATGCCGTATTTTGTTGCAGCATGAAAAGGATCCCGTTAAAAAAACAGAAACTTTTTTAAGGGTATTAACGAGTTAATAGTTGCTTGGGAAATTGCTTAAATCGGCGTCAGTAACAAACACACACACACACACACACACACACACACACACACACACACACACACACGTTGACGTAAACCTCCTCACTTGCCCTTATTCTCACTCTCACATCCAGGCACTCAGCAGCTGATAAGAAAGATGATCTGCAATCAACAATCTTGGTCCCCATCCAAGCCACAAGCTCTATTGCTTCTGCCTCTCTCTCTCTCTCTATCTCTCTCTCTCCCCCTCCCCCTCCCTCTCTCTCTCTCTCTCTCTCTCTCTCTCTCTCTCTCTCTCTCTCTCTCTCTCTCTCTCTCTCTCTCTCTCTCTCTCTCTCTCTCTCTCTCTCTCTCTCTCTCTCACACACACACTGCAGCTCGTGGCCTCTTAATCCTGCTCAAACAATCAGGGCATCACCATGTGCTTCAGGGCTGACATTGATTCATCGACGTTGCTCCATTCGGGGGATCTGGGCTGAGTTTGAGGAATGGTCCAGGTGTTATTGGCCTGCTGGCCGGAGCCCAAGGCCAGGTAAATATCAGTGAGCAGTAGTGTAATACACCAAATGGAGATGGGCCAGATAAACAAGTGGGAGGGTGGTGTTAAAACCCTCCTGTGTCACGGACACATTAACTCTCCACTCTGGCTGACAGGCGTCTGAGGTCCAGGCTATCAGCAGCCCCTTACAGAGGTTACAAAGTTTGTAATGACCTAACTTTAAAGGAATGTTTTGTCCCTTTGGTAGTCCATGATGTGTATTGGGTAGAACACCCTACATATCACCGGTGTGCACACAGAGCCATCAGAATGGCCGCTTCTTTAGACTTCATTCCGACAAGCTAAGCAACATGAGTGATCAAACAACAAAAAGGTGTTTTTATGCGTAATAACGTTTTGTGAACCAGACATCCTCTGGAAGAGGTCAAAGGTCATCGACCAGAGGGAGCTCAAGGAGGACGTTCACATCTTTGAACGAGACAGGAGCTACATCTCCTCCCATGTACAGCCACCTACAAGTTCCACACTGAGGCCATGAGCTATGATCCTTTGCTCTTGGAAAATATCTGCCACCTTATAAGAACGCTGTGCAAAAACCAGTGGTGGAAGATTATTTATACCTTTTAAGGGGTTTTATTAGGCTGAACTTACCATTAGTCGAATACGTTATTCGTATTCTGGAAAGCACAAATAATGTGATGGAAACAGATATTTCTTCTTCCCAAAATTGCTTGTTGTTTTTCAGAAACAAACCGCACTGATTGACATGATTGTGCATCGGTTCTGTTTCTTCAAATCGATTCACATCATTGTGGATGGCCGCGAGATGAAGACGCCCGTTCTGTTTGCAACACAGGACTTTGATTTCACTAACTGCTGGTTTCATTTACTGCACATTATTCTGCAGTTGCACCCCACCGAGTCAAACCCACGCAAGCTTTACATCAAAATGAAGCTTAGAACCTGGTTTTTTTTACATGTATTTTAAATGACTGTACATTATTGAAAAACGCTATGTTCTGCAGTCGCCCGCCCCCCCCACCGAGACAGCTGACATCAGGCAGTGGATTCAGAGCTCACTGATCCCGGCTATCACTCAGGAAAACTCTCCTCGAGGGGGAGGAGGCGACGTGTGCGGGAGCTAGCGAGGCAAAAGCCTGGTGTAGCAGCTGGAATTCTTTCAAAGCAACGCAACCGATACATCAAAATGAAGCTGAGAACGTGTAGTTTCTTTGCTGTATGTTTTAATTTCCTCCATTTAAAAAAAACAAATTTAACTGCAAATTTAGCAGCATTGCATTTAGAAAAAAACGACACATTTTGCAGATATGCTCCCTGAATGGGTGTAATTCTTTGCTTGCAGCAATGATTGCAGGGTGCTTCACACAGTTGCAGGTGATAGACTTTGTGATTTACCAAGAACAGAATTAAGGTTATAGGAGTCAGATCCTCGAGCAGTTAGTCACTGATTCGTCACACTTGAAGCCCCTACAGAGCGCTACCTAAAACCGTGCTTTTTATCCCGAAATATGGTGGAGAGTGAGAGAAAAGGGGAGGAGGCGGATGTGTCCATCAGAGAGACGGATAGGCGGCTGTAATCGTGAGGCTTTTGGCGGTTGCCAACTCTGCAAGCAGTTTTTTGTATTTTTTTTTAAGGGGCCATGCTGGTGAAATGTGAGCAAATGTGGACTCGAGCTACTTGTTTGTGGCCGCTGAATAATTTAAGAGCAGCGGTGCTGGAAGACGTATCGCTTCATATGTCATGTAATGGGCTGCGCTTTGGGCCGATGCTCTCGCCGAACCCCTGAGGCCCATTTCCAGTCTCTTCCTGTGTCTGGGTAGCTAGAAGAGATGAACGACGGGAACAACGTGTTGCTATTTGTGTTACTGTGATCTATGCGATGCATACAACAGCAGAATTGATGTGTTACATTTAGCATTCCCCAGCAGGCTCTGTTATCTAGCAACACATAAAGGGAGTATTTGACAAATCCTTAATATGTCTGGGACACTCACAAAGCTTACATGCGGAACCAGCACATGATTATTCCCCCTTTCCCTCCCTTGCACCGGTATCTGCTTATTTTGTGTTGCACTTTTTGTCACGTTTCCCCCCCCCTCCACAGGCAATTTGTGCTCGTTCATATCCCTTGTGCCTGGCTGATGTTTCGACGATTTCTCTGCTCGACTTGGCTGTACAGAGAGAGGTGTTGGTGTTGCTGAAAGGTCAGTTTGAAGCAGATTGATGCTTCACAACCAACCGTCACCTTTCAGCCCAAACAGCCATGTCTCCTAGAAATTACGTTCCCCCAAAACTAAAATGCATTCTCAATTACGTTTGACCATAAACGGATTTTCTCCCTGATTACGTTTGTGTTCGACGTATTACAAATACGTTTCTAATCAACATATCTTTGCTATACTCTAGTCTTTATTATTGTTCTGTGATCTGCCTCCTCTACCCCGGCCACCCACGAGTTGTTGCCCTACGGCCTGTTCTGAGGGCTGACAGACCTGACGACGGGGTGCCTCGCGGTGGGGGCAGCTGGAGGCTGCACGTCCGGCGCCAACGGGTGAGCACCCGCCACTCGGAACCATAAAACCAAGTCCCGGATTTCACCCGGGAGACGTTCTGGAGGTATTGTGGCTGGGTGATGTGCCTTGTTGCTGGGGAGGAATGAGCCGAGAGTGGCGGGGTGTTGTGGAGGTATATTTTATTTATTTGTATCCTTCTAACCCTAACCCTGCCCTAACCCTAACCCTAACCCTAACCCTGCCCTAACCCTGACCTAACCATAACCCTAACCCTGCCCTAACCCTGACCTAACCATAACCCTAACCCTGGCCTAACCATAACCCTAACCCTGGCCTAACCATAACCCTAACCCTGCCCTAACCCTGACCTAACCATAACCCTAACCCTGCCCTAACCCTGCCCTAGCCATAACACTAACCCTGCCCTAACCCTAACCTAACCATAACCCTAACCCTGGCCTAACCATAACCCTAACCCTGCCCTAACCCTGCCCTAGCCATAACACTAACCCTGCCCTAGCCATAACCATTCCACTAGGAAGCCACGTCTCCACCCAAACCTAACCCTTAAGAGAGTCACGGTTACTCCCGGATTTTACCCACAGGCCTTTGTGGAGGTATTGTAGCCGCGTAATGTCCCTCGTTGCTCGGCCTGGATGAGCGCGTTTCTGCTGGAGACAGGCGGCGTGTTGCGGTAGTATTCTGACCGCGTAATAGTGTGAAGGAGAGGCGGTGGTGGAGAGGGAAAAAAAGGTGTTAAAATGTTGATTAGAAACGTATTTGTAATACGTCAAACACAAACGTAATCAGGGAGAAAATACGTTTCTAGTCCAACGTAATTGAGAATGCATTTTAGTTTTGGGGGAACGTAATTTTTCCGAGACAGGGTTGACCCAAAATACATATAGAGAAGATTGTCTTTGATAGGTTTCTGTAAGAGATGCTATTGCTGGGGGGTCTTGATCGGACCAGGACTGAACTGCCAGGTGTTGCTTATCACGCTATGTATAGATGGTGTGTTCTTGATTTTTTAACATTTCACAGGATAGTATTAACTTTATTTCCTCACTTTTCTGCAGGAGTTTAAATGCAGCATACTTTTGAAATGGCTGCCAGCTAAAGTTAGATTTTTGTTGTGAAATCCGTTAGTTTTCTTTCTATTAGTTTGGCAAGGCAGATGACTACAACACCCATGAGCCTCGGCCACCGTTATTTAGGAGAAAGAAACCAGTCGGAGGAATTAGGGCGGTAGGGGATATAAGAAATGATTTTTTCTCGTGGAACCAAAAACCCGTCGCTGCAACGCATCCAGGATGAATCACGAGTTGATAGTTAATTCATTTAAGCTGCAGATTGTAAAATCTGATTCCTCAACATGGTAGTCTTTAGCTTCCTCCCACTGCATCTACGTGGTTGCAGTGCACATAACCACATTTTAGGGATTGGGTGTTTGCGGCCAAAATGCACCTTGTAGTAAACTTCTCACCTTACAGTTTCATGTTTTTAGGCTTGTACCTTTGACCTCTAATCATTTAGCCGGATATTTTCACACCCATTCAAGACTTGACAAGCTCCAACTGTCAGTCACCGAACATTGTCTTTGAATTCATGTTGTTGTTTTCAGTGTCTGCAAAGAAAAGGGTAGTGGAAGAGAAAAAGAGAAAAATGTAGGAATATACAGTAATTCTTTGGCGGTGTTAAAGTGATTAATGAGGCAGAAGAAGAAGTACCGTACAGCGTTTATTGTTTCATCGTTTAGTTCTATTCATGCACTCTTCATTGTTGCTTTTATTTTCAGAGGAAGAACTAAAACCTCTCTTCTTTCTTGCACACACACATCCAGTGAAAGCTTGTTGGAAGGACTTTCTCTCATTCACACGGGATCATTTGTCTCCACCACCCCTCTGAATTCACAGCGGCCCCATTCTCAGATCTCAGCTCCGCCGCTGCCTGATTTATTAGCGATTGACCTCGCCTCGCACCGAAGACGGGATCCGCTGCCTCCGAAAGTCTGCTTAACTCATTAAAAAAATACTGGATGTATAATTAATGCACAATTATGCAAATGTTATTACATTTTCATATCCTTTTCTGAGTAGAATTAAATACATCATATTGAAACTTAAATTATTTACAAGGCTGGAGATGTCGTTTCATAGGCAGAGAGTGAGAGCCAGGAAGAAAAAGAGATGCGTGATGAGAAAGGAGGAGTGAGATGAAAAGAAAGAGAGAGAGAAGGTGGAGGGGAGGTTCAGCCCGTGGTGACCCTTGGTCGATGTAAATCTCACTAAAATTGTTTCAGGCCGGCTTGAAAATCAATCTGGTATAGCACGGAATTACCAGCGATCGGAACCTTTGGACAGCCCTGCAGAGAAATCCAGACATGAATAATTATGAGGAGAATTTTGTGAATGTCCCAAATGTATGGGAAATTAAATTTCACACAAAACGTGAATGTGTGACTCAGCCCATGTTGTTAATTTATACGACTGTGTTCACACTGATTGGGTCATGATGGTCTGTGTTAGGCCATTTCCATCTACTTAGCACTGGTCTCTTAAAGCTGCCAATCACACTGATCTTATTACGGAGTTGTACCGGTGGGTATCTTTTACTTTTCCTTCCAACATTTAAAAGGTGACCAAGTAAGAAGTGTTTCAATCTGTAAGACAGTTTTGCAATTCACATCCTAGAACATTTGTGGAAGTGTGTGTGACATGGACTACTTATACTGACATGTATTAACGTTGCACCAATACAATTTTTATTATAACAGTGAGGTTAAAGAATCTGTTTAATGTGAAAGGTGTCACTCAAAGTAGGAACCCACGTAGAAATATGGATAATTGCAGTTACCCTCCACTCTGACTCTGATTTGAGCGAAAGGTTGACGGCTTCCTTCACCGCTGGTGTGCAGCCGCTAGGTTGCCGCCACGTCCGGCGCCGACGGCCTTCTGACTCCACATTGGAGGTTTTCAACACGTTCCACTCAGATTCCATGTCCCTTGCGGACAGAGGGCTCACTGAGATGTTCCCAGTTCACCTTTACGACACATTTGGGTTTACCAGATCTGTCCAGCAGTCACGCCCCCGCCATCGGATTCAGCTCACCTCCAGGTGGTGATCAGGTCGTTCCTTCCAGTGTCCACATAAGAGTTGACGACGCCCAGCAGAACTGGGAGTTCCTAGGAGATACCCTTTCCAGGACCCAAGTAAGAACCTTCCTCCAAGTGACTCGCAGTTGCATAGAGGCGATCCTCAAGTTCTCCCTGGAGAACTCCAACGCTGGGGTGCTCAGCCGGTGGCTCGTTAGTATACCCCCCCCTCCAGAGTTTGGTTCCAGACCCAGTACTATGCGTAGAGGTGACGCCAACTATATCTAGTTCTGGTTCCTTCCCTGCCAGAGTCTACAATCCTTAGGTGTAAGCACGCCTTGGTGCCCGGCTTTGCCATCGCCATGTTGCTCACTTGCTTGCTGGTGAGCTTCCCTCCCAGGTCTGGCTCAAGTGGCCCTGTTTTCCCTGTTCCGGGCGAGGTAATGCAGCTACATCTGGGTTCGATAAAACGCTCTTAGTCCGGCTCTTCTAATGGGACCAATTTGCCTTGGAAGCTATTGGCCACGACAACGCAACTTCCAGTATCCCAAACACCTCCATTACCATAAGGGTGCAGATTCTCTGTGGGGTATCACCTAACTATTAACAATCAAATCAGATGCATGTACAGCGTGGCCATTGTAATCTCACACTTCTCACTATCACTCATGCCAACACCATTTCCTGTACTATTTGGTATTAATGGTAATGTCTTTCTTGTGTCTCTGACTAAATCATGTGCAAATAAATACCTTCAAAAATCATACTTGAACATAC
Source organism: Leptoclinus maculatus (assembly GCA_032191485.1). Classification (NCBI taxonomy): domain Eukaryota; kingdom Metazoa; phylum Chordata; class Actinopteri; order Perciformes; family Stichaeidae; genus Leptoclinus; species Leptoclinus maculatus. The sequence continues at coordinate 17,346,269 of JAVDOI010000013.1, forward strand.
AATTCAGCTGGGGTGGTGTCTTAGCTTTTTAGACGCTAATATCAATCAAATTATAGTAATTATCATCAAAGGTTTCATCAATACAGTGTTTTCTTTCTTCTCCTGAGCAGCTTTGGTGGACGGACACTCTTTGTGCATTGGCCCCACTGTTAGACCCTGCTGTGTCCTTCATTTAGCAGCAGACACATCTGCAGGCAGATTAAACAGCTCCTGTTAGACATGTTGTCTTTAAAGCCAATGAATGCAATGTGTCTTCTCCCCCAGCCCCGCCGGCCCTGGAAGTATCTACCACCCATCACCATGACAACTAGGCAGCCAGAGGGTGTAACATGATCCACCAGATCCAATTAGGAGGATGGGATAGGATTAGATTTGAATAGATGTGATTGCATTAAGGATAGATTAGGTTTATTGCGTTATTAGCTTTAGAAGGGCAGGACGACTGAGCTCCAGATAACTGGTGGGTTGGTGCTGTGCGAGCGCGTCTGATCTGTTGAAAGCAGAGGAAAGGAGGAAGCAGTCAGACTATTTCTTTATTCATGACAATCAAATAGCACAGGGAAAGAGACACCTCTTCAATTGCCATCCCTGTCTAATTTGAATTCACATGTAGCTAATTTGCAACAGCAATTTACATTCACAAAACATTTATTGCCTTTAACCCTCAACCCTTGAGACCCGGGGTTCACATGTCATCTCGTGCCTCCAGTCAGTGATGACATTTTCAATATTTTAGCCTTAATCTGCAGGCAGATGTTATTGGAAAAAAAAAACCATTGGAACAATGGAAATGTAGCTTTTATAGTCTGATATGTTGAAAAAACTGAACTGTGAAGTGTGTGGTGGACGTGATTCTAAAGAGTATCTGGTGCATGTGTTTTAATTATGCCAAATGCTTCTACCAAGAAATACTTAAATTCATCTGAAAGACCTTTGTAAAGTATAAACTTTTGGGCAAAACAGAGAGGATGAAGGGTTCATAGTTTCTTTCTATAACACAACAACATTTGAAACAGTTGGTATCGATAAATGGACTAATATCGTTTTCTAAAGATTTTGGCCGCATATAACAAAATGCAGTGGCGGGCCGTGCATTGTATACCTGGGCCTTCACTGCTGTCCTGCAGCTGAAACACAGCTACGGTTATTATTTGTTTTGTGTAAAAATGAAGCTGAATACCTATAAATACACTAACTGTAGAGAATACGCTGAGAGTGCGTCTCCTCTCTGCTCTGACTGCAGCGTCTCCTCTTCTGTGAGAGTAACTGTGAGTGCTTTGGGGCGGAGGAGGGGCTCACGGCAGCACCCGCTGCTCGTTACCACAGTAACTGTAGAACGTACGTGTTTTAACGTCATCGAGTCAAAACACCAGAAAAGTCTCCAACAACACCAGAACAAGTCTCCAACAACACCAGAACAAGTCTCCAACAACACCAGAACAAGTCTCCAACAACACCAGAACAAGTCTCCAACAACACCAGAACAAGTCTCCAACAACACCAGAACAAGTCTCCAACAACACCAGAACAAGTCTCCAACAACACCAGAACAAGTCTCCAACAACACCAGAACAAGTCTCCAATAACACCAGAACAAGTCTCCAACAACACCAGAACAAGTCTCCAACAACACCAGAACAAGTCTCTAGATTTGTCGCTAGTAGCTTTTGACAAAGAAAGTCTCCATGAGGGTTTTTTTCGCCAGATTTAGCGAGAAAGTCGCCAACTTGGCAACACTGGCACCGGCTAAATATGTCCCCAGAGCAACATAGGACGTAACAAAAGTTCCTATCACATATAAAACCAAACAAAAATCCATCTTAATAAAAACAAGATGTACAAATAATAATATATAAACAAGCATATTAAAGCTACTGCAGATGTAAAAACAAACACATTTAACTTACCAGAGCTGCTGTTCACTATTTAAAGACAAAGTCCATCCTCCTTTCTTTGTTAATAAAGAGTTTAATCTCACGGTTGTTCAGTACATCCGTGTGTTTTAGTTCCAGTAAGAAGTCCTTCTCGATTCATGGACGCCAGTGAAGACAGTCGAGCCTCCCCAGTTGTATTTCTTGAATACGTTTTAATGCGTTTGAGGCTGAAAATGTCCGCTCGACAGAGGCAGCAGATATTGGGATTGTCACCGCCCAACATGTCAGGCTAGCCCACTGACCAATCACGTATGGCTAGGCCAGCTAGCAGGCTCTGACACGTCAAAGAATACGCCCAACATGTCAAACTAAAGATCTGATTGGTTGAACACTATGACAATCAACAATATCGTCCCCATTCACTTAAACTGCACATGGATTCACTTGTGAGTCTGCAGGCCTCGGGCCTCTCTTCTTACCGAGAGACACAGAGGTGAAATCTGATTGGATAAAAGCTCTACTTAAAACAAGCTGCACTGGAAGCAGAGCAACTGAGGAACACAGTAGATGTGCAATGAGAAAATAAGATAATGGGGAAAATATTTTTCATAAATTATAATACATGTAGTGTATTTAAGAAAAAGTATTAAATTATAAAATAGCTATAACTTTGTGATTCTGTTTAGGCCAGCAGAGAAGGCCTTGCAGGCCCTGACGGCCCACCACTAACAAAATGTCATATCAGGTGTAACTGTTAATTAGCTATGCATCACTTGGCTCAAGGGAAAACGATGCCAGTCCATGAAACATCAACTCAATAACTCAATAACAATGACTAGATTGATTGCTATGATATTTTTTTAACAGACATTCATGGTCTCACAGGATGAATCATACCTAATTTGGGGATCATCTGACTTTTCCTCTAGCACCACCATGAGTTTGACATTTCTAGGTTTGGGGTGAAATAGCCTGAGAACCATAGGAATGCTACCATGCATTAACGTATTCAGTGAAATAGCTTCATTTCTATTGCTTACATTGTAACATTTGATACAGACATTCATTGTATTGGTGGCGTTGCCATGATATTTGGTTCACACATTTATTGTGAGCATATTAGCATTTACAGTAGCAAAAAGCATCATTATAGCCTAACAGAGCGTGGCCAAGTCTTCTTTACTAAATTACAACAGGATTGATGTAATACAAATAATTTGACTGAACCACACTGGTTGTAGCGGTAATCAATAATATCACCTTTAATTGAACTTGTTGCAGGAGTCCTCATTACAAAGCAGACCACCAGTATAGATCCTCTGTCCTCTGAACTGCACTGAATCTTTGTAATTGTTTAACATGTTTTTACGATGAAAAAACAATCCATAGTCTTATTATCAGCCAGTCAATGTCATTTATCTGCAGTTTGACAGTTGTTCCACCACCAACCACGATATCACTTCAGCAGAAAGTTTGCCAATTTTCAACCAACTTTGTATCGAGGCGGTGTTCAATTTTGCAAAGGTTTCAAAATGTGGGAAAAACAAATGTTGTTTTCTCGAGATAACAAAATAATTTGCCTTTTATCTTCACCAAACTAGTTTTCTTGAGGCTGAAATGAGTAAAAACACTGGTCATATCTATCCAGATCCTGGATTGCATTGTCACAAGTTGACAAGCAGGTGTGAATGCCTTTGTGGCTTTAGTTTGCAAGAGGGCACACAATAACATCCCTTTAATGGGTAATTAAGGTAGAATCTGTAATGGGTGATTCTCACCAGCACTCTTATCCGCAGCTGTTAGGATGTATAATGTCCTCCTCATTTGACTGATTAAATGCCTGTTGTCATTGTGCAACAGCAGGTATGATGCGTGATTTACATCTGCAATCTGTAATTTAAGGGATGCATATGATTACACATGGGTCAAACAGCTTGTGCACCTTCCTTAATGACTACAATCTCCTGTACACCACTCAGGCTCCATGGCTGGTGTCCTCAGGATACGTCCTGAGACCTTTTATACTCTAAACAGGATTTATTCTTGACGATTCAACGTATTTTGCCGACAAAAGAAGATCAATATAAGTACAATATTTGACATAACCCAATATTTAGATAACCGGTTTCCAACAGCTTTAATGTCTTCACATAACAAGAGGATTACATCGTGATCTTGAGGGAACGGGATTCAAAAAAGGAATTGTTGCCACAGCAGTGACCAGTTTCTACATTTTAAATATCATTTATACGCTGTCCTCGCGCACAACCCCGTCAAGCTAGCCAGCAGATACGTGTGTGAGGATCAAGTAACACTAATGCTCAGATTTCACAGCAGCATTTTGTTGGTTGTCTTTCAGGGCGGGTGGCTGTGGCTCAGGAGGTGGAGTTGGTCTTCCGTCTGTGTGTGTGTGTGTGTGTGTGTGTGTGTGTGCGTGTGTGTGTGTGTGTGTGTGTGTGTGTGTGTGTGTGTGTGTGTGTGTGTGTGTGTGTGTGTGTGTGCTTTAGATTAGATTAGATCCCGATGAGCTGGTTGGCACCTTGTGTGGCAGCCTCTGCCGTCAGTGTATGAATGGGTGTGAATGGGTAAACGTTGGCATCCAGTGCAAAGCGCTCTCGGAAGACCGGAAGGGCGCTATAAAAATGCAAGTGATGAAGCTTTAGAAAACACACACTGACGGTTTGTGTAATAATATTAGCCAGGTTTACCAGAGTCACATAAGAAGGTCAGATACAACAAACAACTGCACCGAAGGCTTTGTACATCTGGCTCCACGGTTCATGTCCCATCACATACCAATTACTTTTTGTTACACACAAACACAATGTTCTCCAGACGTTAAACGTACCCTGTGGAGCTCTTGACCAATAGTAGCGTTATGGAGCAACGTCTTTACAGGTAAGGTCCCGGTTTTGTTTCGCTAACATGCACAAGGATACACATGACTCACAGCGGTTTCCCGCCATGCCGCTGATGGAGAGTAGGTAACGCGTAAAGAAGAGCAGCGAAAATCATCTTCGCTAATATGTAATGGGAAATGCATTTGTTGGACCACGAGGACACACACACAGTGTGTGGGTAAAACCAAATGTAGAACATACATTAGTTTGTCTTAAAAGAAAAAGAATAAACAGGGAACCCTAACCTCAGCGGTGGAGGCAAATCAGAAGACTCTCTAACTTCCATCTCTCTTTTATCCCCTCTGTAAAACAATGAAACACCCCCCCCCCCCCTCCTGTGACGCTCCGTGCGGTGTGGAAGGCTGTCCCTCGTGATCAGAGGAGGGGGTTTGCTAATATCTCCCTCTCTCTATTGATCAGGAGACAGCCGGCATGAACAAATGGCGCTATTAGCGGTACAAGGGTCTCCGACACAGCAAAATCACAGACTGCACATCAATCCAGGCAGTCAATCAATTTGGCACTCTCAACCCCCCCCCCCCCCCCCTCAGGTCTGTGCCTTGTTTTATTTCCATGTCACAAAGAAACAGCCATATCAGTACAGTATGCAGCTTTATTGGTGATTCAAACGGGGGCCAGTATTGCAGCTGCATTTCAAATCCATCACCGTGGAGCTATACCCACATATATATATATATATATATATATATATATATATATATGTATATATTTATTTGCTGATGTTGTAAATTATGCTATTTTGAAAAAGCTAAATATCTTGTCTTAAAGTAACATTATATCAATACATTCACTGTTTTTTTTACTGATAACAAAAAGGATCAAGTCAGTCAGGCCCGACAGTATTCTTGATCATGGAATCAGCAGTTGACAAAATAATCAAAACACTTTCTTTCTTCTTCGTTCTGGAGCTTTCAGCTGGATCACATGGTCTTCATCAGAGGATGAAGTTTGCTCCAACAAACATCGAGAAGAAGGATGTTTATTTTGATACGACTGTATGCATGTAACATGCGGAAATTGACACGCGTTGCTGGTTTTTGCAAAAGTTTAGCATTGTTTGTAAGATATCATACGAGCCATTGTATAAGAATACGTTGCCTTAAAGTCAAAAACTCGACAGCTGAAATTCTCTGTACAATAATTTTTTTTCCTCCAAAAGACCAAAGGGAAGCTTTTGGTCTGTTTCACCTTCAGTTTTACAGTAACATCACTCTGCTTGTTATCCACCATCACTGGTGATCTCATTGATCCAGGAGCTTTCAGACTCTGACGGATGCAGTTTAACTCATCTGAACCTGAATCTGGAAGCAGCTGCTTCTCCGTCACAGCTCCCCGCAAACGTCGGCAGAGAAATGGTCTCTCTCAAATCTCAGAGGGGATACTGAGCCTGTCGGTGTGGAAGGGGAAAGCTAGTGTTGGGAACAAAGGTTTGTCTGTGCTGAAATGCATAAAGTGTTCTCAGGAAGGGGTCGACGGCGTTATCCCTGCCCTAGTTCCTTATTGCTTTCATTCAAACGGTCAACACAATTATTTAGAGTCTCTGCATCCGTAATGGTCTCTTCTCTGCATCATGTGACCTGGATTGATTGATATAACACATGTATTGCTTGCTGAGTGTTGTTTTGATAGGCTTCGTTCTGTGTGGAAATGAGTGCCAGGTGACTTATCTGTGGTAACGGAGCACAGCATGTGTTCTATGTAATGTACTATGTCCAGGAGCCTGACAGTGGAACACGAGGGTGTTATTGGGCAGCTCTCAGTGGGTATGACATTTCCATTCATTTAGCGCGCTTTTGTCCAAAACAAGCAACTGTATTTAGGGACGGCAAGGTTGGTGTGTTGGTCAACAGTGAAATATCCCAACGACTATTGGATGTATTGCCTTGAAATGTGTCACAGATATGCATGGTCCCCAGATGATGTATCCTACGGAGGTCAATCTACTGACTTTTCCCCCAAACGCAACCATGATGGCTTACTGGAGTTGTGACTTCGTTGTGACTTCGTCGTGACTTCGTCGTGACTTCGTCGTGACTTCGTAGTGACTTCGTCGTGACTTCGTCGTGACTTCGCCGTGACTTCGCCGTGACTTCGCCGTGACTTCGCCGTGACTTCGTCGTGACTTCGTCGTGACTTCGTTGTGACGTTAGCGTGCTGATGCTGCTGTGCCTAGTTCAGGGCTTCAGTACAGCACACAACTTAAAGCAAAGAACAAAGGCAAACGGGATGTCAGCCATTGCAACATAGAGTCTTGTGATTGACTCACCAACAAAAATCAAACTGCAAAAAAATGTAACATAAAACAGCGAATGATAACACAAGCTATCATTCCATGTCCAAGCACAGCCTCACAAAGCTGCCTCACACATACATGGGGCCAGTGGGAGCTGGCCATCCAGCCGCCATCCTTCCAATTAACAGCCCGCCCACTCACCAACCGAGCTACAGCCGCCCTATCTGTCGGTGCGTTCTGTGTTTAAGCCAAATGTCAGGCTTGTGCAGAACCCAGTTCTTTTAGTTGTTTTTCACCGGACCTCTTCCTCTCTGTGTTGATGAAGTGAAGTCATTCAGGCCCCGGATGTGTGCAAAATGTTTCCTTCAAGATGAAATTTGCGTGGAGGTTTGCTCGCCTACATGTGGTTTGTGCAGGTCCAGGTGTCTCAGTCATGGTACCTCTGAAGTTGACATCATGGTAGATCTAAACACACATTAACAATATGAAAGAGTTGGATTTGTAGTTGGGGCTTCATTGGTGTACTTTTAATGACTACAAGGTGAAAAGACTGCAGTGAAGATGAAAAGGCTCAGTGTCAGAGGAAGAGGAAGTAAAGCAGTCATCATCAGCAGCAGAACAGCCTCACCTGCTGCTTGTGTACCTGGATCTACGGTGAGCACAACGTCCCCCTGCCATGTCTTCGGTGTTCATCAGCTGTGGATTTCTGTCTCTGTGACCACAAACCCGAACAACAACAACAACAACAACATATCTCTCCGGACCCCGGCGGTGCTGCTTGCTGTTTCTGACGGCCTGCTCCACTTGTGTACTAAAGCTCCACCTCTCACCAGACATCCTCCGTGATGGAGTTCACAGGCACCTATTAAGACAGGGGGGCTGTAATCGTCTAATGTCCACACACACACACACACACACACACACACACACACACACACACACCTACAACCATTTACTGGCCCCAATGAGCCACTAAATGGTCGTGATGGATAGGTGTGGGAGAGCCGCCTCATTTTCTCTCCTGGACCATAAAGGGCTGCACGGCCATTTTCAGCAGCCCACTGGTCAAACAGCCATCCATCTCACCTTCACACGGCTATAAATCTGACTGCTCCTTTAGCCCCCCCCCCCCCCCCCCCTCTCTGCCTCTCCCACTCTCTCTGATTTTTTTGTCTTTCTTCACTGGCGTCTCTTTATCTCGTTATGGCACCGCTGCGTTCTAACTCTAAACCGGAGAGTCTAGCAGGAAGCCTCCAAATATAACTGGTCCATTGACACCGATGTCTTAATGGTGTTTGGCCAACACATAGAGGGGTTTTACTAATTGGGATATTTCATGGAGGCAGGGGAAGCTCTGGAGATTAAAAGTAATCTGTTTGGTTGAATTAAATCTCGTTGTGCAGCTCTGAAAAGCAGTTTTTTTCTGACAGTTAAATTAATAACGATAATGGTTTATTACAGCCCTGTTTTCATAGTTTTAGTTATCATTTGTATCTGTTGTAATAACATTGTTCTAACCAAGTTAATTGCTTTAGATCTGTGGGCATAGCTACATCGCTACGGAGGTGGGCTGTAAGATATGGCTTATAAATAATATCCCAATATGTTTTGGCTATGCATACATATACAGTACGTACCGTATATATCTCGATATTTACATTAAAAACAACCCATAACTGTTTGATTTAACCTTTTGATGTATGATCAGGCTCATGATCTGAACGCTCTGAGGTGCTGCGCTGTCATTCTGAAGTTAGATGGTCTTTTGAAATGTATTCTTTAAGTGTGACTAATTTTGAATATTTTACATTTGAGATCAACATTTTTCTCTCAAATACAGTTTGCACACAGATAAATATATATATATATATATATATATATAATAAAATGTGTTTAGTATTTAATATTTATTCATTTGTTTTTATTTATCTAGTATTGACAGACTAACTAAAGTTACACATTTATGTCGTCGTCACTTCTTGGTCGTTTTACTTTATCGTTTTCCCCACAAAACAGCGTGGGGGCTCTTTGACCGTATCTCTTGAAGTGGAGGCTGGTTTGGCGCTTCACCGGGCTCTTTCCTCTGCTTCCCTCCATCGTACATTCACGCTCATCCCTGCTGAGAGGGGGGGGGAGAGAAAAATGACTCGACAATTTGTTCGCCACATAACCATCAAACAACATCCCACGTAGACAAGCCACCATACATCCAGTACATTCCATACATCGCCCACCTCTACAAAATCAAACCGGTGGAGAAACCCGAGCAGTGGGGCACCAATGTGGCTTCAACGTCCGGTCTAGTTCAGATCCAGCAGGTTTCCATTGTTGCATCTCCCCCTTTCTTATTTTCGATCATCTCTCCAAAGCTGCGGCAGTCAGACAATAAGACGTACCACAAGGTGTCTCAAACAAAGGTGACAACAAATAAAACTTCTCTTGTGAAAATCCACATATCACACAGAAGTGAAGTAAAAGCTGGAACCCCCACTACTTCTGCTCCAGAAGTAAAAAGCACCTTTCACAAATGGCACGTCTGTAATGAAAGCAGTACAGGGAGAGGAACATTACAGCTAGAAACATGGACATACGACTGCTTTCTTTCAGGGTTTTCTTTATGTGCATTTCATCTGCCAGAGTCAAGATATAATATGGCCGTGTGACTGTTTCCTTAACAAACAACAGAGGTTACATCTTACCTATATGGAAGCACACAGGCAGCAGTAAAAGGAGCCAAACAGAGCCGGTCCCAGACAGGAGGGAGGGGAGGAAATTGCCAGTGGGATTTATGGGCATCCAGGGCATATGGCTGAATGGATACAGCACTTTATGATGAGAGGAGGAATACAAAGATGGATTCCTTTCAGACAGCGTCTCAGCGTCGCCTTTATTCTGCACAAATGTCACGGTGTCTACCCAAAAGCTGGAAACTGCTACACTACAACAAATGTTTCCTCTGCCTCATTAAATGTACAGTCTCTATGTGTAAACTGGTACATGATACTAAAAGAGCTTTAATCAAACTGAAATCAGTGCTGGGGAAAGTGTCTCACAACAGCATAGTGCATCAACACTGGCAACACAAATACAGTCTGGCTGTCCACCCAGACCACCAGAGGTCTGCCGGTCTGGAAGTTGAAGATCCAGCAGCACATGGTGGAGTTGAGTCCCAGTTCTTCAAGCTTGGTGACGAGTCTAGAGGGGATGATGGGGTCCACAAACAAAAGCATTTAAACATAATCCCCCCTCTCCAGGTGAGCCAGGGAAGTGTGGATGAGGGGTTTATTGCATCGTCTGTGGATCTGTTGGAGCGGTATGCAGACTGCAACAGGTCCCGGGTCAGGGTGGTGAGGAGGTGGTCTTTGACAAGCCTCTCAAACCACATCATCACCACCAGGGGTAGTCATTGACTACAGAAAGTAATTCAAGTTGGATCCCACGACCAGCAGGGCCTAACTTACCCTACCGTTGTGGTTTTCTGGAGCAACAACATGCAGCAGCATCATCAGAAGAGGCAGATCTCCACCAGGTGTGGTGGAGACTCCTGTCACGACCCGGCTCTTGAGCCATGCCAAAAAAACGGGAGACACGCTGGTTGTTAAACGGAAGGGTGTACATTTATTGCTCAACAAACGAACACATGGTGCTGCAGGAACGGAGAAGGTCGCGGATACCCCTGGGAGACTGGCCAGGTGCTCCCAATTGTACTGATCGGCTCCGCCTACAAGGGACCTGCAAGACAACATAGACAAGCAACAAGGGAACGCCCACAGCAGGCCCTGCTTGAAGCAAGAGGCCGTCACACTCCTGCTGTATTACGTCAATGAATGAACACAACCAACAATTGGCTAACCAAGTGTATCACACTCATACAACAGATATGCTCTCTTTGTAATCTATGCAGACGTCTGCACCGACTCGGCTCTGTCTCACAGGTTGTAACCGCCACTTGAAGTGTTTGTTTAGGCCCCAAGTCTACTTTTGTTGACAATCGCATGTCATCACATTGATGCCCAATTTAAAGGCACTGAATAACTGTGTCTCTGGCCGCAGAGCAGCAACTGAGCAGTGGTGGCGATGCACTCAGCTATGTGTGTGTAGTTCCATTAGCTGTTAGCTGTTAGCCAAACACACCTACCAAAACAATAAAAGGGGGCAAACTGTTTTCCCCATAGACATATAGTTGATGGTTTCCGCCCACTATGTCTCTGGCCACAGAGTGGGGGCTGGGATTCGATCACTAGCGGCTCCTACCTGAGTAATGAGTGAGGCATCAGCAGGAAATCAATGGCATTATAAAACAGGCAATAAAAGGTGTTTTGAGAAAGTATGAGTCACTGCAACCTCGGGAGGTTCTTGAGCATACAGCCATAACTTGGCACCCAAAATATAATGCAGTTTTCTGCAGCATAATGCGAGAATAACCGTGGACAGACACAGATGTGCACTCACTCACGGACGCACACATTTCAGCCATCGCATGATTCTCCTGGTGGAGATAATTAAACAGTGGTTGAATGTAAAAGAAACAAACAATGCAGTGCTACAGCAGCGCGTGCATCCATTTCTGTTAGTGAAGCTGCGCAATTTTCATCCAGCCAAGTCAACTTACAATAGTATCATTTATTATTTCCAGGAGAGTTGCTGCAGGATTGTTTGTTCATCAGAGTCCATCCTTTGACAGTTATATTTAGCTTAATTTGTGTATGATTTACCAGTCTTGATGATTCTATAATTAAATTGTCAAAGTGAGTGAAGAGACGGGGCGCTAATATGGGAGATAAATAATGCACATGGGCATGTTTACTGTTCAGCGTGTCTATAACATGCAGATTACGTCAAACAGACCAAACCTCAAGCTTCATTCTACTTGTTCAATTAGACAACAAAGAAATCATTACAAACTCTAATTAAAACGTTACGTTCTCAGATTGTTTTGGGCGTGATGGACGGCAGGGCTTTGGTCTATTAGTAGGTTTTCATTGTGTACAGTATTCTTGGTGTGAACTTGACTGCATGTAAGATGGCCCCCGACTATTCTTTTTGCAATAAATCATACAATGCAATCATACGCTGACTATAGACTATTCATACTAAGCATGCAGTAAATGCTGCATTCACACTGCGTATTATGTACATTTTTGTGTTTGCGTGAAATGCCATGCACATACTTAACTGTTCCACAATTCATTGCGTCAAGGTGCCTTAAGATTTTGAGTTAATATGCCACTTTATTTAGTTTTACTATGTTTTCATTTAGATTCCCAATATGTGCTTGAGACTGTCAGTCATGTGACACGTCGTTCATTTAGCGGGCGCCTTGCAGCACATACTAATTGAGCAACTTGACATCTGAGCTACCTAGCTTGCTAACCACCTAACTTGTTAAGTCTTAAACAGCCCAGTTGCCAACCTGACAGACTTTGAGAGCCCCTGCTGCAGACAAATGTGGTCATTTAAAATTGGATGATGCGACACATCTAATGCAATAACTTTTCTTTTGATCTCTCTATTGGCTCAAAGTTCAGCACTTTCACGATGGTATTGCCTGCCATCCATCCTTGACGCTTCCCACCTCGGCCATCAGAGTGGATTCTTTAAATCTGTCTTATTGATCATTTGTCTGATTATTTGTTGGGCCCTATGTTTGATTATAGTGCCACTCTGTTCTGTTCTGCAAACTTAGCTTCACAGTACATCACCTTTTCCCAACTGAGCTCTTCCCAAACCGTCGAGAAGTGCACAGAGAGGAATATAAAAATATCTAAGCAACCAAAACGGTTCTTACTGTGGCAAAAACATGATGTGCTCATGTACTTCTTCACTCTAGGGTAAGAAGTTGTGGCGTAGTATAACCATTTCTGATGAGTTTTAACTCCAAAATACAGAAATAGCTAGATCGATTGATAGTAACGTGATATTTCCATATTTCATGTATCCATAACCCTGATTTTACTCATGAAATAAGGCTACTTAATGGTCAAGTAGGCCTATGTTCAGATAATTGCCTCTTCTATGTCTCTGGCACCTCACGACACAATTAACGGGCCTGCAGTGAACAGTGGTGCATCGGTTTAACAAGCCCACACTTCGGTTTGTACGTTATCGAACGGTCCGTTTTTTTACAGTTTGGTTTTACATTCCAAGTAAGAAGTTGACTGAGAACATCCGTTTATCGGATTCTTTAAATGTCAATCAGTCCGTTGTGAATAATTGTGTAACAGCGCCAGCAATTATCCTCTGACCTCTGACTCCCATCCATCACCAAACTGCTTCAACCAGGAACAATGACGACGTGGTTTGAGCTCCTGCCGTTCTCCAACATACCGACTGGTAATACACTTCCTCTGCTGTATGTTGATTAGATTACAGAACCTCAGCCCGTGGCGTTGTGACAGGTGTGTCTGACTCTACTTTGTGCTCCACTGATCCACAAACACAGAGCCGTCGGTGTGTTTCGATTACATCGCTGTTTGCACTCGTGGTCATCTCACGTCCTGCCACGGGAGCTGCACAGTTCCTCAACATCCCCTTTTAGTCAGGGATCTTTGTCCCTCTTATTGGAGCTCTAATTATGTCGCCTGGCTCTCCGGGGCTGCATGTTTGCCTGTTTTCCTCCAGCGGACATGCTTTCACAGGGTTTTGGTTATGCATGACAACAGCCTCTGGGAGTGTCTTCCCCTCTCTCGCTTTCCCACCCAGAAAAAATAAATCCCCCTTCCCAGAAGGAGACAGCGAGGCCGGGATCCGACCCCGCAGGCTATTTGTAATCAATGCGGTGAGGCAGCGGAGACGGCGAGAGACGCCACGAAGCCCAGCGTGACGCAGCGTCACACGGAGAGACAAACCGGCCCTCCCCCTCCCCGTCTGACGGGCAGATGTGGACGGCTGCTTGCCTGTGGTGCTTTGAGCTCAGTGCATTCAGCTACTGTTGAGCTGCATCAAATCCAACCAATGCAGTTAGACGTCTGTCTTTTCTGGAGATTGGTACGCATAGACAGCATTCCTCTTGGTTTGATTAGTGCTTCTTTTCTCCGTGAAAACAGTCACATTGTTCAATATCACAAAACATCCGCTTAAATTCCAATACAATTCAGAATTGTTAATAATTTTGGTTTTGAGGGAAGATTTTCTGTTGTGAACGCATGTTGATTCTTGACTTTTGAAGCAATAGTCTAATAAGAAACAAGGTTACCTATTCGCTTTTTTCAACTGGGAGCTTTCAACTGCATCGTGCAGTCTTGATGGAGATGATGACCAAAGCTAAATAGGCAATTCAAGCAATTGAAAGCTCCCAAAAAATAATGGTATGTTGACATAGAGACATTTCTGAAATACTAATTGCTATATCTAAAATGTGAAATTCCCGCTGGTTGCCAAAAACATCCAAGCTGTATTTCTCGCAGAAGACATCTGTCAACGCATATGTGATTATGTACAGATGTGAGCACATGGAACACAAAAGTGAAGTGAGGAGGTGTACCCAGCAGAAAGCAGCGTTCAGACCTGACTGTAAATCTAAATGTAAAGCGCTGTCATTGGTTTGCATCAAGAGAGGAAGAGGAGCTTCATCATCCATGCCACCATGACAAACAGTCAACTGTCCAATCAAAGAGAGGGAGCGGAGGTATGGGTGGAGCCTATCGCCGCTGACACCAGCTGATGGCAGCCGCGTCGGACTCGCAGTAAAACAGCTATTGAGCGTATGTTGAGCTACGATTGACCTCAGTTTAAAGGGACGGACTGTGTTGAGGAAGCAGTAGAACACAGACATAGAGGCTGCGTTCACACAGCACAAATCACATGTATTCTGATCTTTCCAATTCTGATTAGGGCCACTTTCATATGTGATCCTGAAAAATGTGCTCACAATTCCGCACTTTAAAACCATTCATTCGTCACAATCCCACCGGTCCTGTCTGGCTCCGACTCTGCCGCCGCACACACACCTCGGTACAGAAGTAGCAGCCATGATTAAAAATGTGTCTCTGGTTATCATCTGCTCACAAATGTGCTGGCTCCCACTGCACATCATGAAACGTAGACATGAAACCACGAACCCTAGACTGCAGAGGCCTCCACGTTTACGTCCTTGGTATTGTTTTTTGCGCGTGCGGGTCCGTTCAGAAATCTGATCTGAGCAATAGATCAGAATGTAGCCTTAGAGGATCTTCTTGTCAGAATTCAGAATGTCAGAACTACGGAGACCTGCTGTGAGCATCACTTGTGACACAGTAGGCTCCATCTGTGGACCACGATCGCTCTCCAAAGGACGAATTGTTTCCATTTCAAAAAAGCAAAAAGCTCCCCAGCACCTCCTCGTGAAAACTAATGACACTGTTTTGGATTTAATTGTTTTTAATCAGTTATTAAAGACAAAAAAACTGTAAGTGTCCTTTTGCATTTCTCTTTCATTTAATAATTTAAGGAATTTTAAATCTTCCATATTGTAGCAGATCCTCATGATAAATGTACTGTCCCTCCTTATAGTAGCTTAGTAAATGCCTCTTCATCCCGTTTCTACCCAGCCAACATGCTGAGCTAAGGATACGAGTTGACATCACCAGACCTGTCCCATGAAGGAGTTTCCCTTCAGCTCATAGTGTGAACACCAAGCGGCAAACCTCAAAATGAAGCTAACGCGCAAACACTGCAGTTCATCAAACGGCCACTTGAGGATGGCTCCCAAAGCGAGTCAATCCCCATAGACCTCCATGTTCAAATGTAGAAGTTTACAGCAGAGATACACACGTTTACAGCCTGGGACAAGAAAAGGTTTTGGTCTATAGTTAATATTCCCGCTATGGGGGTATTGTATATATATTGTATTATACATATATATTGTGTATATACATATATAATCAATGCAGCCACTGTTCTGTTTGCTCTCTTCCCGGTGGCAGTAAAAAGTAAACCAAATGTTTGATACCTTCACAGAGACAACACTGTACCTTCAGGACTTGGTTGGCAAACTCCTCCATCCTCTGGAGGAACAGGCTGATACATTCACATCACTTCAGCTCCTGTTTGCTCAGAGCCTCACGGAGAGACATTTTTCCCCAGCAGGCATTAGCAATAAAAAGAATATCCAATCTCTTTATCGTAAGCCCGCCTGGATATCCAAAGCATCTGCTGAGCGTCTGCGATGCAAAAACTCAGGGCTCAGGCTGAAGTTAGTCTGCAGCCGGCGCGGTGTCGCTCAGGGTTTAACGGCGCGTGTTGTGTTGTTCGACAAGTGTGCGGGATAACAGGCGGCCGTGTACGAGCGGCATTAGGCCATAAGGAGCCGACGTGATTACATTTAATTAACAGTTCCCTCATCTGGGGCCTGATTACTGACCAGACGCTAACAAAGGCTACAGTTACCGTCGCTGCCAGGTGTGCAACAGCCGAATAATAATTGTTTCCTGAGATCTATTTTGTAGAAATGTGAATGTGTTGCTTTCATTTTGTTGTCTTCCTTTCCATCTCTTCACACTGACAGCACATATATATCACAAAGAGCTCAGATTACACACCACACCACACCACTGCTACGATTCTGTGGCCCTTTGTTCATAACCAACTAAAAAATATCATATACATTTTTTTTTCATAATTTGGGAAATGCAAAATGTATCTTTATGTCAGAAAGAATCTCAATGTTCCTTAATGCAGCGTACATACTAAAAGTCGTCATGGCAACAAGTAGAATAATTAAACTGATTCAACTGCGACGCCAAATCAACAATAAAAAAGGTCAAATGAAGTGAAGTTACACCGTCTGTGCTGTAGAATACATTCATTAATCTACGGGTGAATTAAAAAGATGAGGGGGGGGGGGGGGGGTAATGACTACTTGGAAAACCATAAAACTTTTCTACTATAGAAAACAATAAAACTCAGTAGCGCAACATGCAAATATGCTCTGCGTAATGAAAACGGCTTTTAATGTAAGTTAGAAAATAGCATCAAATTGAAAATGAAATGTCACTTTTTTGGGTAATTTCACAGTAACACAACAAAAAGAAACACAAATACTAAGTTTAAGGATGTATCTATTGAGAGCACCTACAATCTGTTGATGCCACATTTAGACAGAAGAAAGAAGAATCTTCAGATGCTTCGTGATGAACACCAAACAGCATTTAAAACCAATTCAAGTTGAGCAGAGATCCAAAAGTGTGTAAAGATGTGAAATATTTAATGCTGAATTTGAGGTAAACGGTGCAGCTATAGGAGGCATGAAGCGTGGTGAGAAATATTCCTGTTGTCTTTATTAAAGTATTTATTCTGTGAGCAGAGAAGGTTCAGTCATCGTACAGTCTCAGTGAGGAAGAACCAAGAAAAAGAGAAGGAGCAAAGGTGGGGGCCAGGGGCCAATGTTACAGACATTTCAGTCTCAGACTGTTGTTCTCAGACTGATAAGAACAACAATGAACAACAAACCACAACCACAACCAGCGGCCCACAGGCCTTGGTGCTGGAGCATTCTCATCCACAGGCCTTGGTGCTGGAGCATTCTCATCCACAGGCCTTGGTGCTGGAACATTCTCATCCACAGGCCTTGGTGCTGGAACATTCTCATCCACAGGCCTTGGTGCTGGAGCATTCTCATCCACAGGCCTTGGTGCTGGAACATTCTCATCCACAGGCCTTGGTGCTGGAGCATTCTCATCCACAGGCCTTGGTGCTGGAGCATTCTCATCCACAGGCCTTGGTGCTGGAACATTCTCATCCACAGGCCTTGGTGCTGGAACATTCTCATCCACAGGCCTTGGTGCTGGAGCATTCTCATCCACAGGCCTTGGTGCTGGAGCATTCTCACCCACAGGCCTTGGTGCTGGAACATTCTCATCCACAGGCCTTGGTGCTGGAACATTCTCATCCACAGGCCTTGGTGCTGGAGCATTCTCATCCACAGGCCTTGGTGCTGGAGCATTCTCATCCACAGGCCTTGGTGCTGGAACATTCTCATCCACAGGCCTTGGTGCTGGAGCATTCTCATCCACAGGCCTTGGTGCTGGAGCATTCTCATCCACAGGCCTTGGTGCTGGAGCATTCTCATCCACAGGCCTTGGTGCTGGAGCATTCTCATCCACAGGCCTTGGTGCTGGAGCATTCTCATCCACAGGCCTTGGTGCTGGAGCATTCTCATCCACAGGCCTTGGTGCTGGAGCATTCTCATCCACAGGCCTTGGTGCTGGAGCATTCTCATACAACACTGAGTTATTGTGAACAGAGGGAGAACTCTTCTTCTGCACAACAGACACGGTGAAGTTCAACAAAGTTCAGAGCAGAATGACTTATCCATGAATACAATCAACTGAGTAGAAATATATACTACGTACAGAATGACCATTACAGAAGACACAGGGTAAATCATATAGCTTCTATATAGAGCTGGGATGAGCTGACACACACACGTTACTGACAGACACTGGGGAATAACGTGCATTTTACAAGCTCAACGATGCTTAAAGGGGGAAAAGAAGGTTTTGTCCGTCATGTGGTCCGACAATGCTGCTGCTGCTGATGATGATGGTGGTGATGGTGCTGATGATGGTGATGGTGATGGTGCTGATGATGGTGATGGTGATGGTGCTGATGATGGTGATGGTGATGGTGCTGATGATGGTGATGGTGATGGTGCTGATGATGGTGATGGTGCTGATGATGGTGATATCTGGAAGCAGCTATGGTAGCTGCAGTTACACTCGTCACCAGCAGAGGGAGCTCTGGCTATGTGTTCGCAGAGTGGACCAGGAGTGTGTGTGTGTGTGTGTGTGTGTGGTGAGAGAGAGAGAGAGAGAGAGAGAGAGAGAGAGAGAGAGTGTGTGTTTATTTGTGTATTTGTGTGTCTGAACCCAAAACCATGCCTACGTGTGTGTGCAAGCATGTGTGTGCATGACTGCATGGAAATTTCAACATGCTGCGTTGTGTGTGTGTGTGTGTGTGTGTGTGTGTGTGTGTGTGTGTGTGTGTGTGTGTGTGTGTGTGTGTGTGTGTGTGTGTGTGTGTGTGTGTGTGTGTGTGTGTGTGTGTGTGTGTGTGTGAGGGAGGAGTGAATGCTTGGAACCGGTCCAACACACTAATGCCTTTACTTTCAGCCTTCTCCCAGCAGTCCAGAGAGAGAGAGAGAGAGAGAGAGAGAGAGAGAGAGAGAGAGAGAGAGAGAGAGAGAGAGAGAGACACAGAGACAGAGAGAGAGAGAGAGAGAGAGAGAGGCTGCTTTATGCTCGCCGTCAGTTGGTTTCCATGACGATAATAACCATAACCAGATTTTCCATTCCTGTTCTGTTTGCTCCACGTGTGTTCAGTGCGAGTACACATGTGTGTGTGTGTGTGTGTGTGTGTTCATGTTTAAAATGTAATGAAATCATCAGAACGAAGTGAAGTGAACTTGATGAGACACAAAGCTCCACTGTGCTGTTTGTGCTGGTTCAGGTTTGAGAGACAGGAATCTGACGACGAGACGGAGTTAAAGAACACAAACCCGACAGCGTCTTTACGTGCGTTGAAATGTGTGGACGATGACACAGAACCTCACGCACCATGTCACCATGGATACATTCACATGAAGCTGATGTCAAACGTTTGGCGCTTGTGAACGAGCATCATAAGTTCTCCATCATTCAGGAACACAGACGTTACTTCTTGTGTCTTTTTGTGCGGACATGTTTGTGTTTAAAGTCACTAAATCTAAATGACGTGCAGTGAGATGCAATTAATACGTATCACATAGATTTGTCATTTTTGGAATAAATGGAGAATTTCCAAGACGTTATGTGAGATTAACGATGTAATTGGGTGGTAATCGTGGGGCAAATAGAGACTGTGTTCAATCAGCACACTTCCAATTAATTCGCTCCAATTAGTTGCTTGTGTAACCGAGAGAGTGTTTTAGTCGCACAGCGGGTCAGCAACATGAAAGTTTCCACAGGACACAATACAATTGCATTCATTATTATTTATTTCCAATAATTAATTACTCATGAATGAAGAGTTCAAATTGAGCTTTTCTTTCCTGGAAATCCTCATTTTCCTATAATTAGTACCAAGTGTTCTTTCCAGGAAACGAAATAGTAGAGACGTGAAATAAAATGTTACCAGAATGTTTGTTTTACCAAACTATATGAGGAGCGGCCAATACGGGAACGATTCCTCTGTCACCGTGTGTTTCATATCACGATATAGACAGAAACTGTGACATATGGACAAGCATTGAGATATTGTTATGCCTCAAAAGGACAATGTCTTATTTTGGCTAATGAAGCAAATGAATAACCTGATGAATCAGCATCACACCGTGATTCCATAACAGTGCCCAAGAACCAGAGATCTTCCTTACAGAATGGCAACATGTATCTATAGTGTCTGTCATTTCACTCATCCCATAATTATATTAAAATATAAAAAAATAGACTTGTGTTGTCCCCCCCCTTTTATCTTTTGGGAGTGTTGAATCAGTTTTTTAGAGAAAAATAAAACGTATCACAGCTTGTGAGCTGCAGTGAACTTCATTGATACATTGATGGTTTCCTGTTTGAGAGTGTGGATTTTAGAAGCAATGTCCACTCCAAAACAATGGCCGTTTGTTTTTTGGTATTTTTGGACAAGTGGCGTTTTCGGTCCAATGGGACATTTTCATAATGAACCTTCTGAACAAACAGTGTCGACAGTCAGCCTCTAAATCCTCCTGTAGACGTTCAACTAAAGAAGCATCAATGACCTACCCCGACCTTTTAGCTTCCCCTCTCAGGCTAAACTCAAATAGTAGACTTCAGGGAATCCAGCTTCTCAATGGTCAGCTGCTCTGCTGCTGAATGCTAATGCTAATGCTAATGCTAATGCTAATGCTAATGCTAATGCTAATGCTAATGCTAATGCTAATGGCTAAGTGAGCAGGGAACGACAGAGACGGAGTTTATAGTGAGGACTGGGGTTCACTGAGGAGAGTCACTCTGCTGGATCTGAGTGTGTGAAGAAAGACTGTGACAAATAATCGAGGTGCCAAATCATACTGCCAACTTCAAATCAAGGGTTCAAATCAACTGTTATCCGTGTAACAGTCCTGATTTTAGTGACTCTCGAGCTTGAAACTCATTTCGGAGAACTTCGTGAGGACTTAACACACAAACCTTTTGAACCAGTATTCTGTCACACTTTTCCTGCCACATCTGGATACTGACGTTGAGAAATAGTGGTGGTGCATGTTTCACACGTACGTGAAGATAAACACTCTGGCACTATGCTTCCCTCAGACAAAATATATTACTCCACGTGAGATAACACTGCTGTGTCAGCAAACTGATATATTTGACCAACTGGAGTGGTTCCCTTGTGTGTGTGTGTGTGTGTGTGTGTGTGTGTGTGTGTGTGTGTGTGTGTGTGTGTGTGTGTGTGTGTGTGTGCTTGTGTGCGCAACAGCGGCGCTAAATGTGAAAGCGGCCTCTGTAAAGTCTCGCACCTCTTACACTGGAAATCAAACGACCCCCCCCCCCCCCCCCCCCCACCACACACACTTCCTGGATGATTGAAGCTGCATATGCATCGCCCCATGCGCCTGATAAGCGACAAGAAAAAGAAGCATTCGAATGCACACTCACACACGCACACACACACAATGGACAAATATTCGAGCACCGTTAAATGTTAAAAGCAGCAGCGTGGACACACACACACACACACACACACACACACACACACATAAACACGGAAGCAGGTCTTGCAGCACATCATAGGGTCAGCGGCACATGGATTATCACACTGTCACACTCCAACGGATAACAAGCTGCAGACCACTGGTGGAGGGGGGGGGGGGGGGGGGGGGGCAGAGGAGGAAGAAGACACAAACAACGCACACCTTTCTCTGTGCTCCCAGCCAGCGTTGTGCACTACTTTGTAGGCGATATTATCCGTGTGTGTGTGTGTGTGTGTGTGTGTGTGTGTGTGTGTGTGTGTGTTTTTGTGTCGGAAACATTAGCATGCGACACCGCGCCTCCTAACCTCTAATACATCTTTCATCCTGCTTGTGTATTTGCTCGTAGCGAGTGTGAATGGAAGTGAATATAAAGCGTATTATGGCCTGCGCTGCTGATCCTGTACGGGCCTCTGCCGGATGAATATTACATGGAACATACCTTCAGTTTTTTAACAGCTAACGCCGTGGGACGCATGTAATATTCAAGGCAGCCTGTCAGAAGGGGATGAAGCACACTTTGACAACCTGTATGTAGCATCTCCAATGATACTCGCACTAACCATACAACACAAGCCCCCTCTCTGTCAGCTGAATAACGTGTTGCCAGATGTGGAGGTGTCGCTAATGTGGACCGGAGGGGCCACAGCAGCACCTGACATGAATACTACTGTAGTACAGTTTACAGCCGGGATTACACTGACGGATTGGGCTACAAAGTTTAAGACACTTCACTTGGCCGTTTGTGAAAAGCTCTTAAAGCGACAGTGTAACTAGGGGGAAACTGAGGCTGGAGACAGGCCTATGATTCTAGTTCCGTCTCTTTTACAATGATCAGGACCAAGATATTTGCTGTGGCTATGCTTCTGTTTGCCGCGTTGACACAATCTGAACATTTCCTCAATCTGTTTCAGACAAAAGGAAAACAGTCATTGTATTGGTCATGATAACAGTCTTCACAGTAACATTGACGCATTCAGCATCAGACATTCTCTTTGAGTGGGGGGAGTATGGGTGTGGAGAT
The DNA here is from genome assembly GCA_032191485.1 of Leptoclinus maculatus. Classification (NCBI taxonomy): domain Eukaryota; kingdom Metazoa; phylum Chordata; class Actinopteri; order Perciformes; family Stichaeidae; genus Leptoclinus; species Leptoclinus maculatus. The sequence continues at coordinate 17,369,001 of JAVDOI010000013.1, forward strand.
GGCTTCTACAGGAAGTGTTGCATTGTGGGTTGTTTGTAGCCTGAAGGGTATAGTTTGGATTATTTGAGTGGGGTTGTATGAGGTACTTTGTGTATTACAAGGCGGTAACCTCCGGTTCTGCCGAGTGAAGCCGATGCAGAAGTGTCTTAAACCTGCATTCTCTCTACTGACCACCAGGGGGCGACTCCTCTGGTTCTATAGAAGTCTATAGAAAATGACTCTACTTCTCTCTTGATTTATTACCTCAGTAAACATTGTAAACATGAGTTTATGGTCTCAATCTCTAGTTTCAAGTCTTCTTCAATACAGCATGATGTTCATTTAGTAACTTATGGTCCATTTAGAGTCAAACAGACCATAAAGCAGGGGATGCTTTAGGGGCGGGGCTACTGTGATTGACAGGTCGCTGACACTACCAGAGCCGTATACGGCGTCTCTACGTCACTCCTCCGCATTCCAAATATAGTAACTACTGTTCATTGGTTGCAAAAAACACAATGGTGACGGCGAAATCAAGGTTTCAAAACGTCTGTCCACAAACTAACGGGTAACGTCACGATGACGTCGTCCACCTCGTGTATACAGTCTTTGTGTATTACCTACAGCAGATGACATTTGACACACGCCCAGTTTAGAAAAAACAGACAGGAGTAGAGTAATGTACAGCTGCAGGGGGCAGCAGCTAAATGTATTTTAACCATAGAATGTATTAAATATGGACATAGCCTCAAGTGGCGATGTGAGGAACTGCAGCTTTTCACTTTGATTTCCCAGCACCAGAGGTAGAGGAAGCGGGGCGAGACAGACACCAGAAGAACATTTACATTAACAGATCTATTTCAAAAAGAAACAAGATGTGGATGCCAGTACGTGATGTGAGTGGGTGGATGTGTGGGACATGGAGAGAGAGGACCACGGTGGCAGCTTTTATTGTGAGGCCTTGGTGCTCCCTTTGGGCGTGTACCTGCAAGAGAAGAGCCAGCGAGGCCCAACCAGTGCGCTCTATAATGACATCTGGTCACAATATAGTGACCAGATGTCATTAAGTGGATAATATCTAAAAATACAGATTAATACCAGTTGGAAATAGGGTAAACACCACAGCTATTCTTTAAATGTTCAGACTGCTCTTCCATCGTGACCCTGCTGGTCAACCTGCAACCTCTCCATCAGAGCGGCACATCAGCATCAGCTCACGCGCCATCGCTCTGTTCCTTTTTGTCTCTTTTAATTGTTTGCTTTGTTTTTTGTTTGTTTTTTTTAAATGCTGTAGAGACGAGAGAGAAGAGACTGGGATAATATCTCATTCACCGCCTCGCTCCCACTCTCTTTCCGTCGCTCTTCGTTAGCAGAGCAGATGGTGTGAGTGAGCAGGCCGGTCATTTCTAAATCAATAGCCGGGCACATGGGAGTCACTGTGTGTGTGAAAAAGCCCATAACACGTACACTGTGGCACGCACACACACACACACACACACACACACACACACACACACACACACACACACACACACACACACACACACACACACACACAAGCATTTCCAAGTGTGCACACATTGTTCATGAACACACACAAGGAACACCAAAAAAAGCAAAACAAGCGAATGCGGAAATAAATACACATGCATGCAAAGCACACATCCACGGATACATGCGCACAAATACATACACACAATTATCTCTGCACATGCACGCACACACACCAAATAGGGGGTAGGAGAAGAAGCGAGGGACGGAGATGGAGAGTAAACCAATAGCCCTGCAGCTTATTTCTGCAGACAAGCTGTTGTTTAATATGAGTGCAGCCGACGTCTGCCCCACGACAATCATTTAAACCTCCAGAGCCCGCTCGACTGGAGGAGATGCAAGTATCTCTCTTTGTCTCCTCATATGTTACGGTGCTTTCCCCTCTCCTTTATCTCTCCCTCCATTCTCCATACCTTCCTCTGTCCCTCTCTGTCTCTCTCTCCCAGCAAACAGCAGCAGAAGCCGGAGGTGGCGGGGACATAATAATGCTTCATTAAAGTCATAATCCACAACCTGTTGTTGCGCGGTGCTGTTGTGAACTGATGACTGTCGGTGAGACGTGAGGTAAAAGAACAGATGCGGTTTGTTCTCCGCTCCAGATGCTGCTGATTTGTTGGTTGTGTCAAAGTTGCAGTTTTTGCAGCTAGCACACGTCTTTCGTTGTTTGGTTGGACTCTTTAAAAGAAACAATGCTGGTTGGTTTGATGTTGTGCTCTGTGGGGACCAAAGACGGGACCATCCGCGGGCCCAACACATTCTCATTTCAACGGTTGGTCAGTGTCTCGACACTTCAAACTACGTACTCTACATACCGCTCTAGTGTCCATGTTGGACGTGGGACGACGTGTCGGTTTCCTCGTTATATGCATAGTTTCTTTTCACGTATTCATAAACCAACGTATGTTTACTTCATTTTTAGGTTTACTTGGTTAAGTACTGGCAACAAAATTAGTCAGGAAAAGATCATTGTTTGGATTCAAATACTTACCTTTGTTACTTAAAATGAGTATGTTTGTTACGTTACTCACGTACGCGGCGTTAGTTAAGTACGTAAGTAAGTTACATAGCAACACTTTGATGAAATAAGTCACTGTTGACTTGGTTTCTCACAGGACATGAGCAGTGGTTTCCTGGGTGAAGCCTCTACCCTGACTGGACTTTCATGATCTTTATACTGTCAGTTGTTCTGATCGTGTAATAATAATAATAATGGAAGAGGTAGGTATTGGAGTTAGCTGCAGTGCGGTGCGTCTCATACAGACACTAAAGGGTGCCTCGATGCGTCTCTATCAGACGCTTAGGGCCACTGACCGAGCGTCGATGGTTGACGAGTTGGGAGTTGACATCCAGCTTGTCGGCTCATGCATTTGCATTATGTTGAGGTCCTGTAGAGTCTCAGCGCTGTGTGGGACTCTACAGGACCTCATATCAAAAAGATGAGATGGCTGCGTGCTGTTCTTTACTGGTAACAGGGAAGCGTATACTTAACAAACCAATAAAGATACCCTGATCCCAACAGACAACGATAGCTGCCGTGGTTGTTTGGCCCCCATCAGCCACAAGGGGCAGCAATGTGCCTATTTCAGAAGTTCCTACTTGTAAAAGCCTGACAAAGATGACATTTATGGTTTATTCGTAATGTTCCAAACGGACTAGGTAGAATGTATGCTTATGTTTCACACAGTTTGTCGAGTAATAGTAGGCCGCTATCCTTATGTGTAACAAGGTTGTTCTGCAGTATTAGCAATCATACTTACTTGTTTTTGCCGTCCTAAAGGCAGAACCCGAGGACGGTCGGTCCATCTGTTCAACACCTCAGAGTGGGAACATCTAACTGGCCAGATTGCCATGAAGTTGAACGTGGATACTCCTAGTCCACAAAGGATTATATCTGAGATAATGATTGCAGTGACCCTCTTGCACCACCTTCAAGCCACAATGTACAAATCTAATCTCATAGGCAGATGGCCATGCAATTTGGTGAGCACACAAGTGTGTTGGCAAGCTGTTGTTCCACCCCGATGCCTCAGGAACAGCTTCAGTGCTCCGTGTCATATATTCTCCAAGTGTGTGGAACTCTACAGGAGGGATGAGCGGCCTTCTTCCAAAGAGATTCCCTGATTTGGTGCTTTGATGATGCTCATGCAGAGGGCTGTCTGGGTGTTCAGCTGGGTTGAGATATGGTGACTGTGAACATCATTTTTAAGTTTGTTCATGGTCCCTCGAGGATATAATATATCTGTTTTGATCCTCTGACTTCTCATGTAGCACCACCATCAGGTCCAAATGATCATTTGTACATACATTGATTAAGAGGTAACCCCGAATAGTTGATGGCAAAACCAATGCTGCTGGATTAACCCACGGGAGGCCTGATGGCTCCATTACCCAGAGACAGTTACTGAGTCCCCACCCTCACGGTGCAATGCAGTACGCAATTGTATGTCAAGGCAAGTGGTTAGTTTAAGAAGGCCTACGTTGAACCTTTCACTTGTGCAGTCACTTGGACAGTGCATTTAGAGTTAGTCTCAGATCAGACTCCTGAAAATCGTACGACTTGTGAGATCTGTAAAAACAGGCTTAAAGATGGTCATAGGAAGCTAAACTATGAGGAATTGACAACCATGCTTGTAGAGGCTGTGTTGAACTCAAGGCCTATACGATGAGGCACCAGAGCCCCAACTACTTCCACCATCTCAGGCGACCAACGTGGGCCGAGACGACATGGGCCGGAGATTAAAATATCGGCAGAGACTCTTAACCAGCTTATTACGGTGTTGATAGACAATATACAATAATCTACAGTGCTGTAATTTGTAGATACCCCATGAATTATGATATAGAAATGAACCAGGAAGTATTAAAACTGCAGAAACCTGCACAGGACCGGTGGGGAGGGCAGGTGGATGAGTCAAAGAAAAACGTGCCCCGCATGAGAAGCAATGTCAACTTTGACTTATTTGTCAAGTAACTTCTGAGTAATGTAGCTCACAGCTTACCTCAGTGACAGTGAATCAAGAGCTGCAAAGGAGCACGCAGAGTGGACGAAGAAGACCAACAGTATGTTTAGCTCTTCTTGGACACTTCATGGTCCAATATTACATAATATACTGGATAGAAAAGCAACTCTCACAATTCTATTCATTTTTTATTTCATATTCCATTTGGCCCACTCCTATTGGGTTTTGACAAGCACAGTTGACTAGACTTGTTACGTTAAGTCACATTTTAGGTTAAATTGTTGCGGCGTGTTTTGGCCCTTAAGTGGGTAATAAAGAGCAGCACTTCAGGAGCAGGAACAAAAAGCTTCACATTTTAGCGCAATCAATTGTCACGGTGACAAACAACGAGAAAGGCTGAAACTACCCACAATTATTCTTTAAATGCTTCCATGTCAACAGCCTTTACTTTCACAGACATAAATTAAACAGTGGCACTGACTGCCACTGGGGAAGTGGCACAATTGATGAGTAAAGCATTTGGAAATGAGCTGAAACCCAGAGGAGCTTCTGCGGAGCGACGGCAGAGTTATCAGGCCACCTCTGAGTGAGCCCAACACAGGCAGCATTTGGGGCTGAAATTAAAACCGTGGTTGAGGAGGAGAATCACTGACATGATCAGCCGGCTGTATTCAAATTAGGAAATGGTAATTACAAATAATTAATCTTCAGTAATCCCCTCTGAACGGAGCTTTGGTTTACTCTAACCAACCTCTCTCAGAGTGTTGCACCCCAAATCTACAGCATTCTGTCTGGTAGTGGGTCTGAAAGATATTTGAGGAAATAAGATTTGTAGGACCCAATAACAGACCAAGAGATGTAATGATGATGGCTGGTAAATAATACAAGTGATTGACAGATATGTTGCGTTTCCTGCTCTGGAAATGACCTCAAACTAACGAACCATCATCTCCTAACAACCAAAGATTAATAAGGCATGGAGTCATTTTCTGCAATTGACCCTTTGCTTATCAGGCCCTGCTCCACACACACTCTCATGCAATGGTTTTAGGTTTTCTTCATTTGGAGCTGGTCATGGTTAAAAGAGATATATGTTTCTAAAACGTTCCGATTCTATGTGAACACCTGTGGAGCTAACATTAGCCTCGTATGTTAGCACATCATTAACCAGCGTTAGTACTTCTATGCTATGCTAGCTGTGACGGTATATTGAATGTACACTGCTTTCTCTTGTTAATGATAATAACAGTGAACAAAGACCTCCTGGCTTCCTCCATGTCATTGTCTTCTGTCTGGATCAGCAGCTGGTGTGCTGGTTCACTGTTACACTGTGATCTGTAGACTTTATCTTTTAAACCTGTTTTCACTGATGAATCGGTTTGACATCCTGGATACATCCTTCAAACACATATTGCAGACTTTTTTGTCTGCTTCTCTCTGAAATTGCTTTTTTGTTTTTCCAAATATAAGATACTATTTCTTCAGGGAGTGCAGTTAGTGACAGTGTGGGCTCCATGGCAGCTGGGACAGCTTGACAGAAGGGTCAATTCATCCATGACTTCATGAAGTGTGTTTCTTTGAAGGCATGTAGACATGATTGGAGGTTACAGACACTGGTTTGTGTATGTGATTATATTTTCACTGTGTTCCTTTGATCATAACAAGCATCAAGGAAAAGAAAGTTTTCACTTTTGTTCTTGCCTTTCATCACTGCTTATTGTAATCTGGATAACTTTGATGTGTTTAAATATTTTCTGAACAATACCAGCACAAGTGTTGATCGATAGATTCATCTCGGAAATTGACAATTTTTCTCCAAAAATCTCTATCGTCCCCTAATAGAAAGTATTTAATGGACACAGTATTTGCATCAGCATGGGGCACTAAAGAAACCTTTAGTGAAATATATAAATACTGACCGAAACACGTTTTTAGATTCTTTACATAAAAGAGGCATATCAAAATAAAAGTCTTGCATTCATCATTTTAGGCAAAATATATTTGATGGATAAGTCTGGTGATGTTTTTAAGTACTGTGTGTATACAAGTATTCCTCTGTTTCATAAAACTCCATTGGTGTCCAAGTAAGGTTGTCATCATCATTATATTAGTTATTTTGACTTAATACTGAATAAAGGGTTAGTATATAGTAATATACTATATAGTAAATAGTAAATAACTATTTCTTATCTTTAAATTGGTTTTTTTAAATGACAAAAAATGAGTTCCACAAAATAATGTGTAGTTTTATACATTTTCATTTTTTTACTTTTTCTTGTGTTATACTGGATACTTTCATGACTCAAAGCAAACAATCTGAGGAAGAAAAGTCACTGCTCACAGCTCAACACTTAGGCCTTAACCTGTAAGAACATTACTTAATGGTCACCAGTGCCGGCGTGTCCATGAAGGCCAACTAAACAATCACCCATAGCGGCACTTACGGAAAGATATGAGCCAGATATTCATGAGCAACTAATCGTAGCAACTGCAGTCTCGCTAGTTCACGCGTTCTGTAAGAACAGTGAATTGCTGATGAATGTGTGTATCATGCTGCAGCTGCAGCCGCCTCCAATGGTAGCCTGGACTACTGACACCCAATGTGACTGTCGTCGAGGAAAAAAACAAATAAAAGCAACGTGAGCATAAGATTATTCAGATAATTTGGTCATTTAGACATGATGCAGAACTTCCTGTTTGTGTCTGTGTGTGTTTGTGGTGTATAGGAGTGATGTGCGCTGGTATTATTCCATTTGAGGAGCTGAAATTGGATGCTGTCACTACTTTGCTGTAAAGAATTTAGAACCTGGTAAACGGAGTTATTATGCCGACCTGTTTGATGAGTTTCTTTGGATTTTGAATGCATACTTACATGTTGTTGACACTGTGAGCACACTGGTGTTCCTGTTGGCCTCGTGTGTATTGAATATTGGCGCTTGGGTGTTGTTGATGTGGGGTGGTACATTATGTTGGTTGTTGGTCCTAGTCAAGTCAAAAGGTGTGCTAAAGTTAGGTAACTGGCCAACTGGTTTAATAATCATAACATCCTATTTCATAAGCTAATCAAATCGTTTGGGATTTTGATAAGTAAACAATAAAAGGAGAATACACCGAAATAAGTCAAGTAAAAAAGTACCAATAATTGTACTAGTGCACCTTAGTACACGGACATGGTTTCCTTTCACCACAGCGGATTGTAAAACATTTATGAATCCGGCATATTTACACAGAATCTCAATCCGACCAAACTGTTTGGATTGATAATTGAATTTAATATCTTCCCAGCATGTCGATCTAAGCCTCGGTGAAAGCTAGTGTAGCAGAAGACGCTTTTATTAGAAAAACACTTTGCTTGACTCATCATCTTCCAATAGAGCCACCAAATAAATCTACTCGTCCACATTCCCTCAGGTGACTGCAGACAAAGGTGAAAATTGTGCAGCCTTAACCTTTGACAGCAAATCCACACCTCCGTGCATTTTCACATCTCCCAGTAGCAGGATAATGGGATTTCATTTCATAACCACATCATTTAGGAGGGCTCTATTCCTCTGCTGCAGTCTGGATCACACAGCAGTGCTCTGTCTTCTCACAGGGCTGTGACTAAAGTATAGACACTTTAAAGATGCAACTCAAATCTCACAGTAAACATCTACAACCTGCATAATTACATTATAACATCTGAATGAACAACAAACAAAAAGTTAGGAAAAAAGAGAGCCAGCTGAAACAGAAGTGTGGGTCGGTCACATTAGTGGTGCAACGGATCATAAAAGTCACGGTTCGGATCGTATCACGGATCAGATCACAGATCAGATCACAGACCGGATCAAACTTCTAAATGTTATCCTTTTAGTTTGTTATCGTCATCTATTGTGGTTTTATTTCTTCTAAATATACAACAAACAGAAAGCCCGCTGAAACAGAAGCACTGGCTTCACTTTTCAGAGCCGCCTGTTCAGGATCAACATTTTAGTGTTTTGCCACATGTGCTAATTCACAACATTTCCTCATTGTGTTGATAGAAAACGTATCATATTTGTTGCTATAATAGACAAGTTGTATATCATTTCTAAGAGACAGGGTTGCCTTATAGACCATGAAGCGGGCAAGAAAGATTGCATCCGACCCCTCTCACCCTGTTTGAGCCGCTTCCATCTGGCAGGAGGCTGCGGTCCATCAGGACCAAGACCTCACGCCACATGAACAGCTTCTTCCGGTCTGCAGTTGGTCAATAAAGCCCGGGACCCCCACTGACTCTGTCATCCCCAGGACAATGTCCTACCGGTCACTCCCCTGCACATCCCTTCTATGTGTCTTTATTCAATAACTTTTAAACAATAGCCCTATTTTTAGGCCTCTGCTCGAAAATAGCATACCCATACTAAAGAGAGTGTAGATCTCTAACTACAAGGTCTATTTGAATACTTTTGATGGTATAATAACACTAACACTTGTGAGATTTGCTCAGATGTGTAAATATCAGTGTATATGTTACTGGTTAATACTAAATGAAGATGGAACACAGCTCAAATTGAACATTTTCAGGTTCGCCTGAAAAAAAAGCACTTTTATTGATATTATTTATTTGAAATAATGCAGAGCCAAACCTAAGACAACATGTCTGAAGTCTCCACATCAAATGTTTACTTCGATTGAGTGAAGCAGGCCAAAGTTATAGAGGTTTCAGTACGGAGAGGTCACGCGAGGTCAAGCCAAATTCTCATTTTGGAACCAGCTGTTGCAGCTGTTCTATTCTAATTTGATATACTATATAACTATATATTTCACTTGTTTATCACTAATGGTGTTCAATACATCCTAATACAGCAGTTTGGCATCATTTTGAGCCATGTTGAGCTCTCTGAGGGTGCTCATATCTCTCCTCCGTGGAATTTTCTCGTCTCTGTCTGTGTCTATGGAGCCCTTTCTAAGCCTATGATTGGCGGATTTCAGCATGTGACACCTCGTTGGATCCGGAAGAATCTCAGGAATGCAGTAGGAGCGTTCTTGAGTAGATTGACAGACTTTTTAGCCACTAAAAATCCAAAACCGTGCCACGCCACCCCCAAGCGTAATATGATTCGCTTAACAGTAAAATGTCGACCATCTCGTCATATTTGCACCAAAAAGCGCAATTTCTTCACGGAGAACATGTCTGAAACGGATTACCGTCAGTTTCCAGCGTTTTTCTTCAAGAAAATCACCTCAAGGTACGACGCGTTTACATGTTTTTGCTGTGGAGCTGGTTGTTGTTCGTCGGCTTTCTTGCTATAACTTTTGAACGGTTTCACGGAGAGGACTTTGGAAGATGTGGGTGGATTCTCGGTCGAATCCTCGTGCTTTCTGATCTACGGGTCGGCCATGATAGCCGTTAGTTTTGTTTTGGTATCTGAAAACGGAGTGCGTAGCTCGCCGAGTCCTGGCGAAAAATACGTGATATTGTAGTACATCTAGTTTATTTAATTACTTTGTGTATAACTGTGTTTTGAGTGAGTAAAATGGCTTCCATGTTTTTTTCGCCCAGAATCTCGTCGTTACCTAGGTATATGATATGTCATCAAATATCATTTTATTCGTTTAGCAAAAGTGATTTGTACTACATGTGTGTACTCTGTCGCCCCCCTCTCGGTACCAAGAGGTTTTAAATACACTTGACACTTTTACATTACACTTACATTATACTTGTTTATAGTACCGTTATCTGTTTGTTTGTGCACTGTATTTTATATTTTATTGTACATTTTAAAATGTTTTATGTTTTGCACTGTGTTGATTGTTGTTGATTGTTTAATGTTATGCAGCAGCCGACATGTCAAATTCCTTGTATGTGCAACATACTTTGGCAAATATACGGTTCTGATTCTGATTAACAGGCCAAGCAGGTTATAAACAAATGGATGGATGTGTCAGTGTTTTGAGCACCGTGTCCAAAATTCCATTAAGCCACCATTTATTTGGGTGGAAGCAGAGGCACATGACCACATACGAGAGAGGCCTACATGTAAAAAGAAAAGCCTAGACTATGTAACCGCCAAACCCCTAAAAGAGGTAACAGCAATGGTACCCTAAAATACCCTCGGTAACAGTCCCCACCTCATTGGACGAACAACAGACTGCTCACAAGCACACTTGGATCCTGAAGAAGAGACGGAGAACTTGCCCCGTGATCCCCGACTTTAACCTGCAGCAGGAAGATCCGTCCTCAGAGGAAGAGAAGGAGAACTAAGTCCCGCTCTCGTCCTATTCGAGCCACACGAGTACCAGCCTGCCGCTTAACCCGCCGTCAGACGTTACGTCCCCGTCATTGGCTGGAGAAACTCTGCTGAACAAGAAGAAACACACGCTAATCGCTACGAAGCGATCTCGAGCAAGAGACTGAGGCTAATCACCAATGGTTGTGTTCTCGTTATTAGTTCACAAATTCTGATGTAAATACGGCCATAAAGTGTTTTGCTTTGCTCACCTAATTAATTTCATTCTTCCCTTCTGTCACTTCCCTCTGTGTTTCTTTAACACATGCACCACTCTGATTCTTCTGTTGCCGCTGCTGCAGTGAAGAATTGCAGAATAAAGCGAAGACGAGTTTACTGTTGCCGAAGGCAGGTGTGTGTAGTGTGTGTAGTGTCTGGGTGGTGAAGGTGCACGAGGGAATGCTTCTGTGCATATGTACTGTATGTGCGAGCATGTGTGTGTTCATCTCTGAGAGATAACAGCTGTGCTGCCGGGAGAGAGATAGATTGAGAGGGAGACAGGGGAGTGAGAGAGAGAGAGAGAGAGAGAGAGAGAGGGAGACAGGGGAGTGAGAGAGAGAGAGAGAGAGAGATGACTCCCACAGGTGCCTCTGGGTGCCTAATAGTCTGAGAGATTCTGTCACAAAATATTGCCTCCACTGTTCTGCAGGGGAGTGTTAGGGAGATTGCACGGGTGGAGAAGGATGAGGCGGGGCGGGGACGAGGACACAGAGGGGTAGAGACTCGCTCTTTCTTCGTGGCTCACGGTCTCCTCCTGGACCAATGAGGAGCCGAGGATGTGGAGAGCTTAACATTCCAGGGTATGGGTCTGTGTAATAACGATGACTCCCCGCTGGCACACTAGGCCTGTCGTAGACAAACCCTCTTCCCCTTGCTTGCTGACATCATCGGGCCGAAATTATTGAGATCATTTCTGTAACATCCATCTTTTCAGAAATAATGTTCTGCATCATCACACATCACAAAATGGTTTAGTGGCCTAAACCATTTTATATAGGCATATAGACCGCAGTTATATTATTACCACATAACGTCTTCTTTTTAAATCTCATATTATTCCATTGCGCAATGAATTTGAGATCAGAGCTGCCACACAATTAGTTAGACAGCCTCTGATTGGTCGACAGACTCAATGCATCGGGGATTGCAAGTGGACGGCTAACAACAGTACCTGTTTTCACATCTATTGGGGCAAGTTGCTGAGATGTTTTACCCACCCTGTAGCCAAACTTGCTTGTCCCAAATGACAAAAAAATTTAATAAAATGAACGATTAAAAAAATGTATAAAGAATAAAATGTAGCCCTGCTGCGTGAAGGCCTGCACGGTCATTTCTACATACAAAGCACCAGTCAGTCATCACCCCGGTCCAAACTTGTCACCAGATCTCATTTAGGGGTGAATTCATATGCATGCACCACTTTTCAGGAGTTTTCCTTTGTTTCTTTTCACTTCACCAATTTTGTATTTGCAGTCTCTATATTTGCACTCTCCCCTACTTTGTACTGCAACTGCTGCACGACACTTTCCCTCAGGAGAAATATTGTTCTCATTTTTCTCATAGCGAAATCTAATTTGATCTTAATAAAATGATCACACGTTGAGGACCCAGCAGCTCGTATGTGCGGCTTACTTAGATATTGTACTGTAATTGCCATTCGATTCAACACTACATTCTAAGTTTAATGTGTGTGTAGACACCGGTTGTTTTTCAGTCGCTGTTCCCAAAGACGTGGATGTTAAAATATGACCTTTACAGAAACCCCAGAGACCAAGAGATCATTTCTCTTTGATTATGTGGACAGACAATAAACATCCAGCCCTATTTCTGCTGCGTTTCACTGCATTTGAGTGCTCCCAAACCCCCCGTGCTGCCGCTCCTGAAGAGGAGACCCTCCACACTGTGCTGGGGTGAAGCTGGGCGTGGGTAATGAAAAGCTCTGGACTGCCGCTGACTCCCACCTGCTTCCGGCGTGGCTACATCTACCATCCCTGTCTCTTTCTCAGTCTCTCCCTCTCCCTCCCTCCAGCCTTGAGATGGATCAATGAGTGCAAATAAGAAGGACAACAGCAATTTCCTTCTATCCAGCCTGGGTAGCGTCTATCAATCACCCAGCAGGCAGCGCACTTCATATCTTGTCACGTTGCATCCGCAGCGCGGCCCGCTGGTGCCCAGTAAGCTGTGGTGATCAGAGCTAATGGAGACTGTTAGAGAATATATGCAGCAGATCTACACTCACTGCTGTGAAATATTCATCAACTGGAGATTCCTCTAAAGCCTTAAATCAGCTGTGTAGCCGAAGAAAAGTCTCAAGGCTCTTTGGTTCCATTCAGAACACCGTGGCTCAGAACATCTCTCGTGTGCTCCAACTGTGAATCGTAGAACAGAAACACATGGTTGTGGCATTGTAAACGTGTAAGTCTTTGGCTTTTATAATGTGTCTGTGCACTTTATTTTATATTTTATTGTACATTTTAATATGTTCTATTTGTTGCACTGTGTTGATTGTTTAATGTCCATCATGTAACATTCATGCATGTGCAACATAAACGGTTCTGATTCTGATCTCTTTTCGTTTCGAGGTGTGATGAAAGACTTAATCAAGTTGCATCATGACACATTTATGACAGGATTATGTGAGGCGTAACTCATATTTGGGAATGCTACATTGTTGGGGCATCAAAGCTTCCGTGAGAAAGCTTGAATAAAGGTGTGTCAGTAAAAAACCCTGCTGCCATCGTCTCTACACACGGAGCTCCGGTAAGTCAAAAACTGTCAAACTCACCTCAAACTTACAGTAATTATTTACTTATATTGTACTTTACTTTGCTATTACTGTCTATGAAGACAAAAGTCCGACTTCAAGGAGTTTAACTTCATAGTGAAACAAAAACGGCAACAAAATGTGAAACAATCGCATCAAATAAATCACAGCGATAGTCAATAAAAACATATTTGCGAATATGTAAGCCTATAGATAATAGATAAATAAATAGACTAAATAGACATATAGGCATCAAATAAAAGACTTCATGAGACTTAATACCTCAATGTTGACCATCAATGTCTTTATTCTTAAATTCACTGTACATTTCTTAATTTAGATTACACATCCCCCCACCTTTACCTGCAATACTTAATATCTGGAGTGTAAGGCATCCTTTTTAAAGGTTTTTTGGCAACAGGCAACCAGCCCCACTTAGCGTCAGATTTGTGCGCTTATTGTTGTTTGACCACAATCGGAGCACTTGTCATTGAGAGTGTAGAGCTATCCCCGCATAGCAGCCTCTCAAGTACATTTAAAACACACTTTTTAAACGATTCTATCAGCCACTGACCTGAGACCGTAGAATAATGTTAAATAACAGCAGCAACCAGCCGTGACGCTGGGATTGTTTTCACTTTGTGTGTGTGTGTGTGTGTGTGTGTGTGTGTGTGTGTGTATGAATGTGGTTCTGGAGACCTATTGTAGCGGTACCTACCACAGGAGAAGTTTTGAGTACTTTTACGGATGTTTATGTCTGTCTGGGGCCAGATTCTGTCAAGCGTCACAAACTCAACCGGTGTGTAGTTGAGATCAATGAATCAAATGAAAGCACTCTGAAGATGAAGATGGCCGTATTCCCGAGCAAGGGTGCAGGACGTGGGGAAGGTCAAATGGTCACACTTCTCACCGTTCTGGCCCGATTTGGAGTCACAGCTGGTGGGATCCCATTGCAAGATGGTTACTCACTACCACTAAAACCACATTCTGTTATGCTGCCAGCTGTTGGGGCTCTGCCCCAGAAATGACCTTTCGCGTCTACTGGTGTCGAGGAGTCGTGTTGTACACCCAAAGAGTATTTGAGTCTTTTGGACATTTGAACAAGAAGACAACATATACATACATGTTTTCTGCTGATGATAGTCTCCATTATTATTTTTCTTCAAGGTTCATTTATTGTAATTCTACAACACAGCGTTGAACAACAACAGTTGTAGTCCCTTTATGGTACATCAAATTAAATAAACTATGTTTATGGTGGAGTAGGGAGGATGAGTTGAGGAGACCGGTGGTATGACAGCTACTTCTGATGGCAGCAGGGTGAACAGACTGTTGCTGGGTGGGTATCGTCTTTTACTTTTGAGCTCTGTGCGGGCACCTCACCTCACCTCACCTCACCTCACCTCACCTCACCGAACCGAACCTCACCTCACCGAACCTCACCTCACCGATATCACTGATGCCCAGTAAATGTACCACTACTGATGTTCTGGGCGGTTGTAATCGCCCGCTGTAGAGCCCTCCTGTCCTGGGTCGTGTATATCCCATGCCAGTTTGTAATGTTTCCAGTGAGGATGATTTCTTTTCCTTCTCTGGTAACGTGGCCTCACACATGATGGAGGCGCTCCTGCTTTAGTAGCTTGTGCTATTTTGGATCACCTGCCCCAAGTCGCCTGTGGAGGTCTGTCTCCAGTCTCTCCTGAAGTCTCTGCTTTGCCTTCTTTATGGAAGCTTTCAGTGTCGTCTTTTTTATCTTTGTCTCCTGATAGCGCCCTCATCTCTCCATTCATCCAGGCTTTCTAGGTTGGGAATGATTTTATTGTCTTTGTGATCACCACATCGTCGACATATTGGTTGATATGTATCCCCCAAGACTGAACATGTACCAGTCTGTACATTCAAAACAGCATCGTAGAGCTGCTGCAGCCTTATATAACCTCAATTTAACAGTTATATATATATATATATATTGGTGGTTTGACTGGTTTAATTAGTTGGGAGTAAGTAGCCAGCAGAGGCAGGGAAATGTGCTCTGATTGTTGCAGCAACACAAACACTGGTGGATTCTCTGGGAAGATAATATGGCTGGCATCTTACATTAAAAATTCAACATCACGGAAACATTGTACACCAACTTTTAATATGACACTATTACTATTAGTTTGACGAATAAAAACAAAACTGTAGCAAAGTCCATGGGAGCTACTGGCCACTGCATCTGCATGCGCCGCCGTCCCCGATGTTCTTTATTCATGAAGGATACAGTAAAGCAACATTATTTAGCCCTAAATATTTTAGCAGCGATCATGCCAGACAAGAGAAGAAGAGGCTGTAATGACTCGCAGCAGTACTTTCCCCCGGATAGAGTCTTCCAGCTTTGTTTAAGTCACATCTGAATCTTCCTCTCAGTGCCTGCAGGGGATGCCAGGATGAATGCATAGTCAGTAGCAGCAAAACAGAATACACTGGAGCTGTGTTTGCCGGAGAAAATGAATGAATTCAAAAAATTGTATTCATCTCTAGTGAATGTTATGTTAAAGACGAACTCCCTGATATTATTTATGATGCCCCTCAATCCCCAAATGTCCTTCAGCTCAATGTTGTCATTGTGAAAGTTTCAAGAGTGCGAGCCGAAGGTGTGTTCAGGTAGAGCACAATGAGGATTGTTATTTTCATTCTGTACTCACATATGTGACCGTTGGAGGTCTTGTTTTTCAAAATCAACTCTGTGTGTTGACACAGATCAGACTGTTAAAACACACTCATATTCACAAACAAAACACAATGCACCAATAAGTGATCTGTTTCTGTAAATCTGTATCGGTCTCAAATAAAACTGTGTTCTCCACCTACTTTATTACCTACCTAATTATTTTGAGATTATTGTACCATGCTGTTCCACACAAAATCCACAAATGCAGCTGGTATATATATATTTATGACTATAAAATAAAATAAATTAAAAAACGCAATACAGTTTGATTTGTAACTGTAAATCCTCCTCTGACCTGTGCCTCTAATGAGCATGGCTTAATGACATTCACAATCCTTAAAGTCATGGGCCTGGTCACGGGTTCCTGGGTCTCCAGCAGCATAACGACAGTGTTGGCTCACAGCGTGGGACCGGCGGAGCAGCGAGGCGGAGCTCCACTCCTGGCTATGGAGGAGACGCTTACCACCAAGCCGGATCTGGGTCTGCCCGAGGTGGGCTGGTCGCTTTCAGAGGCCCCGCTGGAGTCTGAGCTGGAGGAGTTTCTGGTGAACCTGCATGATTTCATCTGATTTTGCCAGAATCCAAACTGGTGGCACCGATGGAAAGCATTAAGAATAACTATATAGAAATAGCCAATCTTCTCTCTGATGGTCTCGTTAATCAGCCAATCCTTTGAACACACACAGCTTGGACGCCTGTTGACACTCAACAAAAGCTTCAATGTTCTCACAATCGCTAAACTGATCACATCCCGGCTACATTTCCTTGACGTCTTCTTGTGTTTGTACAGCGTGTTGTGTTTCACAGTTACATTTTAGAACATCAACAGTGAAATGGAAGGACATTTTGGGACTTTGGGGAGGGGGGGGGGGCTATTTTGCCTATCATGACTGATAGTGAGTGGGAATAAATGTGTGCGTGTGACGTGTTTTGGCGTATTACCAGTGTTTCTGCGCTGAAGCTGCTGACGGACTTTGCCAAAAAAAATAAAGAATTCAAAATTTTATTCAGAGAGGGGAAATGCCGCGAAACCTTCTCACAAACACAACATAGTGCTCGGAGAACGTTGCTTAAAAACAGTTCGGGATGGCAGACGTCCCAGATCTGGCTCCGGACCAAATGTGAGTAAAGTGATCTTTGCACTGAACGCTCTGTCAGCCAAATCTGTTGGTAACTTTTTGAGATATCTTGCTAAGACACACAGACAGACAGACAAACACAAAACACAGCCTCCTTCCAACTTCAGTGGCGGATTGAACAAAAAATGTATTGTCTAAAACTGCATTGTGTCAGAGGGAGTGCAAACCAACTGGGCTGGATCTGAGTTTTAACAAAAGGCCAATATCGGCCCTGTACATCTGCAGCAGTGTAACACTACGGTAGACTGGCTGTTCTCCCCCTACCAGCATAAGAAACAGCTTTCAGTGGCAGAGTGGGTAGAGAGCAGTCTGTATATATATATATATGTACATATGACAGATCACAGGCATTGGCTAAATAGGAAACAGAAGGCTCCATTCGGGGTTCACCCAAAGGTCTGCCGCATCCCGCTGCCACAGCCATGCATTTATTCTAAAATGGCTGCGGGTTATTTGTGCATTACAGGCCTACTTTGAGCGATACCATTCTCAGTTTAATGTGGAAGAGGCGGTAACCCAATCCGTCATGAGCTCTTAAAAGTCACAGAGTGAGAAATGACAGAGTGCTCCCAGAACATTGTTCAAACCCCCCAAAAAGGCCAACTGCTCTATAAAAATAAAAAAAACACTGAGGCTGGTAACCCGTCTGTCTCTCTCGGCCTCTCTCTCTGTGACAGGAATTAGATGGCAAGATAAACAGCATGCAGAGGAGAGCTGACATTTCAGAAAACTGAGAAAATTGTAAAAAGAAGGGCACTGAGCCCCCTGTAAAAGGCCACTCAGTTAAACTAAGGATTGGTTTATTCGGCTGTATGAAACCCTATTTGTAGTCCCTTCAAGAGCTACAGTGGAAGTGAACGGGGGTCAGCGTGTGAAGCGTAGACACGCTGCTGTTTAAAACCCTGGCAGGGAATTAATGACATTTCCGAGGCAACAAACAGCTCTGGTACACATCCAGTAAAGAGAGGCTCTCTGGACTCCATATGAAGCTGCTGTTCAGGCAAACACACTGTACTGTGTGTGAAATATGTATATAGGCAACGTTAATCCTTCAAGTATTGAGCACTGACACCTTTGGAAAATAAGGCATACATTGCTAACAAACATGATGTGAGTTCTTTGCCTACAAAATGATTTTTTTCGGATTCTTTCATGTTTTCTGATCTTGCGCCCTTTATCAGCAGGACATCATCTTGTATTGAATGTCTTTCAAAAAGGCGATGAAAAACGATTTGGCAGCTGCAGGTGTTGCTCGGCTGTGTGGACATGAGAGGACCTTCGACTGGCCATGTCTGACGTAAGAGATGAAGAACCTGTTGATCGGATCCATCCAATACTGGCGAAAGCAGTATTAGATGTTTTAATTGTCAATCATCTAAAGGAACATTTTACTGTTGTGTGTTACTTATTTATCTATGCACTCCAGCAGTACTTATTGGAAGACGATGATGTGACATTATAATCTCAAGTGATAGCTTAGGACAGGAGGGTTCTGCATCGGGTGAAAAACAGCCCAGAACATTCACAATGCCACGTCACGGCGTTAGTGTTGTGAACCGATTGGTTAATTAACAACAAAACAACTTGGTGGAAATTTGAAAAAAGGTGTGTTAAGTAGTTTGTGTTCAAAGAAAAACATAATAATGTTACAACGTAACATATAACAACTCAACTACCGTAAAGAAACGACAACCGCACTTGGTCGATTTTCTTACAGCTTTGCACTACGCAATAAGCCGAACAAACGTAAAATCAACGTTTACTTGTGATTTGGAGTCACGAGCGGCGGTCATGGGTGAAAGTCCAGAAGAAACAATACCAACATTTCTTTCTGGCAACTGAGCTAAAGGGGACTGCAGCTGGCATTTAGTTTTGCAACCTTGTGTTGTAGAATGATAATGAATCTTAAGCCTTGATGTTGTATTACTCTCAAATGGATTGCCGTATTTCTCTTTCATAGGTCTACTCAGTCTATAATTACATTCAACATTGATTTACTTTACCTGCCACTGTCATTCCCTTCCAAACAATTCCACGGCTGTAGATACAAATTCATATGGGTCAACAACTATCACCATCTTCCCAACAGACATCATCAGAGACATCATCAGTATCTGGAACCAGTAAACACCATCTAGTCCGATGAGGATTAGTTTGGTCGAGTAATAAACAGCAAGGTGAGACGGGGAGGACGGACAATACGGCTCCTCCGTCTGCCAGCTGATTAGGTGTTGCCGCCTCATTAATCACAAACAACAGCTTTGGCCCACGGTAATTAATTAATCCATTTTAATCAAATCAAAACAAGATGGTTCTGTTGTTTGGAGAGAAGTGTGGCTGCCGGTGACGGGCAAAATCACAGGGCTTCAGTGTGAGACCCGTCTCCAGTAAGCACTAATTGAGATATTGGCGCTGTCTGACCAGATGGGTTAGAAGAACTGACTCACTGACTTCTTCATTAACACACTCTCACTAACAGAGGACGGTAGGCCTGAGTGGCAGTGCTTACCAGAGGCTACTAATGTGCACTAATCCAACTCACATGGTTCTGCTGGCAACATGGGACCTTTTTTTAATCCCAGCATATTTCATATTTTAGGTTTATCCGGCGAAAAGGACTTGGCAGCTACCAAAATACATGCAAGTTTTCCTGCTGTCTGGAGTCCAACACAGGATAACATCACTCCTGACAAACACCAGATAGGCTTCATCAGGCACTGTGTGGTTGCGTATGTGTGTCATAAAATGTGTTTTCTGAAAAAACAGTATTTCTTCCGCTTCTACCGGTGGGAGTGATATGTTTCCCTCCCTTCCAATACAACCTTTATCTTCCTCTTAAAATTGCACATGAACTGCGCTCTCTGTGAAGCAGTGGAAATTTCTCTCAATATGCAAAACTGTGTTCACAGGCCCCTTTATGGCCACCCTGTGATGTATTTTTGAGATATGCAAATATGACATTTCTCTTCTGTGATTGCTCTTCAATCCCTGCTCTCCCTCCCTTTCTCACTTTCTCTTTCTCTCTCCAGTCAGTGAGAGGTGAGACGTCACCTGTTCAGCTGTTCAAAACATTACAGCAGATTGCAGCATCTGTTTGGTACAACCAAAAAGAAATGTACTGCCACTGTCCCGTTTTCATTTCATTGCAGTTTTAGAGTAGAAGTAGTAGATTGGTTTAAACAGATTTTCACCCAGACTTGATATACTGTCAGAGGAAATTGTTCACCATTGTTTAATAACCTGTGGTGAGCCCAGGGAGTCTTGTGGAGTGGCGGTGTGTCCGTATTTTCAGCAGAAAGTCAAACATGCTTTAAGGGGATGTTGGCCTCCACCAGGGTTGTCCCTTGTCATCCATTCTAAAGGCGCAGCTGGGGGTGGGAGAGTGTACGGTTTGGGAACGTCAGAATTGCGTCTGTGGGTTTCATCAGACCGGGACCTGCAGCACATACTTGGTCACTAAAATATTACAATGCCAGTACCAATACCTGTACCCCTAAAGTGATACTGATACCAAGAGAGTACTTCATTCGATACCCATCATGTGAATTAGAGCTGCGTGTGTCCCACTGGCTAGCTAATCGGCGTAGCAATGCACAGCGTTCACACAATGGTTACTGCTGATAACGCCGTCCCCGACCCACGGCGACGGGACCGCTTCGTACCGGAAGAGTAACGCCCGCCCTCCGATTTTCCCCAAAGTTAACAGTGTTAGCTCTGTCAGCACTGTCGCTGTGAGCGACCAGCTCACACATCTCCGTTTTCATAGCTGTGTGCAGGCAAGCAATCCTGGCTGTATTGGTTGTAGCTGCTGCGGTAGTGGCCCAATCACAGGTAACGTCAAATGGAAGAACCCTATGACTGGCTGTGAGCAAAACCAAACAAATAGTCTTTTTCTTGGAGATCGATCGCAGGTATTGTTTGAATGGAGAAATTTCAATACTAATTGGTACTGGGTTATTTCGGTTGATACCTTAAAGGTATCGAGTATCAATACTCCAATGAGTTTTGGATAGGGACTGAAAGAATGAGAAATAAGATTCCTTCGTAGGGTGGCTGGGCTCAGCCTTAGAGATAGGATGAGGGGCTCAGACATCTGGAGGGAACTCGGAGTAGGGCCGCTACTCCTTCAAACCAAAAGGAGCCAATTGAGGTGGTTCAGGTATCTGATCATGATGCCTCCCGGGCGCCTTCTTTGGAGGTTTTGGCACTTCCCCTGGAGGGATCATATATCTCATCTGGCCTGAGAAGGCCTCAGGATCCCTCTGGAAAATGTTACTGGGAAGAGGGACGTCTGGACTGTTTGCCTAGCTTGCTGCCAGTGTGTCCCGGCCTCGGACAAGCAGATAGATGGTTTCTATAGGGTCTACATACACTATAGTATAGTTTAGTAAAGTTTAGTACACAATAGGACTGTGAAATACTGTTTAGTGTAGTACAATCTAATTGTCTCTCTTGCAGCCTTAATAAAGGATGCCTGATTTGGCAGAGACAAGGAAATGAACCGATATAACATAGACACCATGACAAAAGATTGTGGGAAGTGAAAAACAAGCCCAAACAACAGCAGCGGCATGGATGTGTTCCGGCTCGCCTTCCTCTCGCACTCACACATAAATCACAGGCAGGACTGTCCTTGCATGATAGAGCCAAATTATTATGGCTAAACACACAAGAATACGGGATGATTAAAGTGTCTGGAGCCTTCTTAGAGGAGATGGAGACATGATTTATTACCCTCCACACAGCAGCAGACTGAAGACTCATAGTGTTGCCTGTTGGCTCCTCGAGTGTCTCAATGAAAACATTGTACAGTAGGTGGACAGTTAAGGACAGGCGCTAACTGTTTGTGAAGACTGTGTTGGGATTTTAATACCGTTCATGTCATCCTTCTACACCTCACTCCGTCTTCTTGGTTTTCTGTCTTATCCAGAGGTGAGTAGGGAAGCCACAACTGCTCTCAAGAAGAAGCACTGCTACTTGGTAGGAACAAGTACTGAAGTAGTAGTACAAAATGACTTTATGAAATAACTTGAGCAGCAGTATCCACTCAAAAGACTACTTACTAGAGTGGTGAGTAACTTCATGAGTAAAGAGAAACATACATATACACAGTTAGAAAGGCAAGGACAATTGAAGTAACCTTTTTTCCTCTCAAGCGTCATGAACGGCCAATGCTTAATTTAATGCTATACCATCAAAAAAACAGATGTACTAACCACAGACAAGCAATCACAACTGCTGCTTAATTTGTTCTGAGTTGAAGTCTGCATGAGCTGCATCCGCTATTTGTAAGCATCAGTCCAATAGAGGGGGGAAAGTGAGGTCAGGGATGTTTCATCTTATCTAAATCTCTCGCTGTAGCTTCCTTCATTATTCTGCTTAGACGTGTGGCATGGCTGCGTGATAGCAGAGAGCAGGGGAAAAGTGTCCCGGGAGTTAGTGTCAGACCGGCCCACTCAATACCCGGCGCGCTGCCCACTCAATACCCGGCGCGCTGCCCACTCAATGCATCGCACGTATCGACCAGTCAGTGGCCTACTTGGAAAAATACCCATACACTTACAAAGAAATGACATCATATATGTTTTTTTTTTATAACATTTGGATCCACCAATTTGCCTGGATGAAATGATACCGGCTATTGTAACACCCCAAGGTAGGTATAGTTTGCTAGATGAATATGCTGAACTCTGGGCTAGTATCAGATGGTTATACCAGTGACGTGCGGTGAGGTTGGTGGCTGGTGAGGCATTGACTCTTTCTGAGTCAGATTTACAAATATATGAACCTAATATAGAGCAGCTTAAATCACCATTCAATTGGCAGCTTGCACATTGACTACTGGTTGTTTTTCATATTTCATATCAGCATTCTTTACACACACATAGGTAAGGTACATATCTGATTACACCAGGTGTGTGCGCCGCGATCTGCGACCTGTGTTTCAGAAGCGGAGCGCTCACGGGCGCCACCCGCGAAAATCAAGAGATCCCGCGATAATCTGAAACAACCACGGATTAATAAAGAGAACAACAAACACATAAAGGTTACTTTACCTGTCCGACGTTGAATTGCTGTTGATTTGGTCATATTTCCCTGTTTTTTGAGAATTGTTAAAGCTTAGATATTTAAACTTCAATGTTTGCAGTCAAAGCAAAATAGAAGAAGAAGAAGAAGAAGAGAAGTGTAGAAGAAGAGTAACAGAACTACAAGCATGAACCCGACCCGTGGGCTCTCGCGCGCCCCCTTCATTGGGGCAGAGGTACTGTTTGCCTCCCCTCTGCTTCTTCACTGCGGTTTCTGTCAGATCAGCGAGACTAAACATTGTTGGAATCTGACTATGTGGCTTCGCCATGTGCTGTGAGACAAAGAGAATCAGGCCTTCCCTTTTGCCGAGCAAAGGTTTCATCCTGATTCTAGTTTGAGGAACAGCAAACCCCCAACCAAGAAAGTTCACACTCAGGTGCGAACTCGTCACGCAAGGCAACACTGCGATCTAATTGGCCGAGGGCCGAGACACTCCATGACCCCCGTGGTTCAGCCTCTGTTCTATAGAACCGACCAGCTCCCTCACCTCTATGCTTTTTCCATCGATCCCTCAGGGGTAGCAGGAGGCATACACATACCAGCGTTTGTGTATTTCATGCTACTGATTCGTGCTGAGACAAGCCGCCGCTAGTGGGCTCGGGACTGCTTCTCATCAAGTCAGAGGTCAGAACCGCGTCTGTGACAAAGAGACGCTGTTTCTGCTCCTCTGACTGAGAGAACAGTTTTCCGAACTCCAGCGCATCTTTTGGATGTTTTATTTTATTTTATTTAGTTTCGTTCCCTTCTCTTTTACTAACCCACACACACATATAGCTTTGAGCTAATGTAGCTACGGGTTGCTAACCGGCTACAGGCACGTGTAGACACCGGGTCTCCTGTTTGGCTATCCGCCATCTTGAGTCTCGCGCATGAGACGTCGCCACGTTCCAGACTACGTCATACGTTGTTTTAGCTGCTCCCTCGCTCCTCCCCCTACGCACACACACACACACACACACACACACACACACACACACACACACACACCACACACACACACACACACACACACACACACTACATGTACACACACACACACACACACACACATACATACACACACACACACACACACACACACACACACACACACACACATGCACACACACTACATGTACACACACACACACACACACACCCTCTTTTCAATAGTCTGTTGATTTTAGATAGCGTGTTCATGAATGTATAGTTGTTGTTAGTTTAGATATTAGTTGACTAGATCATTATTATTAGAACTTAATAAGCTCTGTTATACTTTAAAGAGCAGCTGTCTGTGATTACTCTGTGCATGTATTGTGATGATATCTGTATATGTGGTCTGTGCTCGAACTTAAACCTTCACGTTCACTCTGAATGTGTAACAGTACTCAGACTGTTGACGTTGTGAGTGAACACTAATTATGAGACTTAGTTTATCGTTTGGTTATTGGTCCCTGTTCGCAGGGTGGTGCCCCGTTAATATTAATAATCATTGATAATCGTACTGACATTAATAATTCTATTGAGGTCAATAATTTAGTTTTCTTAAATGCTGATAACTCAAACACGCTCCTTTACGTTCCCAACAATATGTTCTACACATACGTGAAATAAATGACCTATTCTATGGAAAGAAAGGACATGTAATACAAGTGTCTACGAATATTACAGTGGTGACAAACAATGAGAAAGCAAAAGACACGTAGAAATGACCAGAACAGAACATACGATGGGGTGTGAACATCAGTGGTATCAGTAGTGTTGCATGCTGGGTACCGGTGCCATGCTGCCGGCTCGCGCTCAGAAACGGCTTCGTCTGCGAGCGAGTGACGCAAGTGTTGAGTAGGCTAGAGTGATTGACATTTAATAACACCTACAACAAAGTTAGACTGACGGAAGAGATTAGATGAGTAAAGAAGATGGAAACCATGAGTGTGAATACAGATCCTGAGGAGTAGTATAAATGTCAGTCAGTGATTATTGACTTTAGGTATTAGAGTAAATTTAACGTGTTCTGTGAAGCATAGAATGTAGTCGTGTCCGGTGATGTCAGAGGGAGGGCCGGTTGGTGATGGACGTGGGCCGGTATTGGACCAGTCCAACCCCGTCGGCCTGCCGCTATCCCCTATGGCCAGAGAGCCACATCAGACCTGGGATCAGCCTTTTTACACAATGTGCAATGCATACAATAATAAATAGTGATACAGAGTAAAAGTATTGATTTCAAAAGGCGAACAAATATGCTGCATTAAAACTACTCCAACAAGCACAATTTACTCAGAAAAAGCTAACCGGATATGTGTCACCACGTAAATGCAACTAATTATTAACCACCTCTGGTCTTATCTGCAGCAGTGACATTTTAATCAGAACGCAGAAAGAAACACTCAGTTCCTGTTGAATCTGTGTTTCCCGTCTGATAGAGAAACCCCAGCGTTGTTCTGGTGGCCGCCGGGCATTCTTCTCCATCCTGTACCGTGAGCAGACCTGATGGCCTGCCCTTTTAAGGCCTTCAATTGTGATTACTCGTCACACTGCTAATCTAATCCACATATATCATCAATAAGTGAAATGTCACAGGACAATGAGAGAAATGGTGTCTGGTTAACCCGTGTCTGTGGCCTATCGGATAAACGCTCCCTCTGCGTTGTAAATAAGCCATGCATCGCTGCTGCCTGTGAAGATTTATTAAACATTACATCTGCAGCAGACAGAGTCCCACTTCAGCTCCAACACGCCACGTCGGTTTGGTGTTTAAATGTTTAAATGAAGACAGAGTAACAAACTGCGTCACAGGTCGAGGACATATAGGACAAAAGAAAACTATGTTACTGATAAAAAAGAATGAATATGAGATAAAAGTGTAAACCTCAAACGTCAAAATTCTAAATCACATTTACAATAATCAAAGAGTAAAGTGTTTTCCAGAGAGCGCGTGTCTTCAGAGACGTGCTGCCTCCTGCATCAGTTCATCTGAACAAAGGCTTGTTTACAGAGGAAGCCTCGGGACCGCTGGAGCATGGGTCCCTCATGTTATTTGCAATAATTGCAGAGATTATCTGTGTTCTTTAAAAAAGCCTGTGCCAATCTGCCATGTCCATAATTTGTAAAGCCTCCACAAGTGCCCTCCCATACTTCACCTGACAGAGGAGGTCATGTGATAACGGACGTCCTGTGGGGATTTACATCTCAGTCATTTAAAATGGCAGTTTTTTCTGCCTACTCCAAGGAAATCCTCATTTTGTCTGTGCTTTTGAATTCCCCTTGTGGAGGTTGGAGTGTCCATTGAGTACAGATGAATGACATTCGTAACACTCGGTAGAGCATTTTTTTCATGGCTGAAAATCAATATTTTTAGGGGGTAGTAATTCAACATGTTTTGAAGTAGGATTGTTTGCTGTCTCTCAAATAGATAGATGAGAGGGATGATGTCACTCCCGTGTCGGGTTAGCTTTGAGCTGCTGTCAGGAGGCTGTTAGCTTATTTAAAGGAACACTTCACCCTTAAAACCACCATTTGTATATGTTACCTTGGTGTTACCTTTCCTTCCAGCCTCCACGGGGAAAGGAGAATCAAAACAATTGAGAAAAGTCCTGATGAATTGTGAATGTTTGCATGCTTTAATGCCTAAAAGCACATCACGTGTCTCTTTGCACCCAGGTGAGAATAGTCACATGCGAGCTATTTGGCTATAGACTCGGTTGTCTTGTTTCACAGTTTGTGGGTTAGTAGAACAAATACACAAATATATGTGCACAACTTGAGTTTTACACGATATGTTCCCGTTTGTTGGTTTGTGTTTAATGCTTTCTAATGCCTACTGTATATACACTATGTGCTTATGCTTTCTGTTTCTTTTGTTTGCTGTAGAGATTACCTGGTTAAATAAAGTTTTTAAATCAGAAACACTCTTTAGCAGCTTACGCTACGTCACATGGTTATGGAGCGCACAAAGAGGCAGCTTTTAGTGTCAAACCAACTAGCTTCAAATCAGTGTTTAGTGTAGAATTTACACCCTGACATGCAGTATAACAGCGTATAATGGGCTGCAGGTGTGTGTGTTGAGCCTTGGGCGGCTGTAAATGAAAGTAGGAGTGTTCGCGCTACAAGAGAAGATTTGCTTTGTTAAGAGCACTTAATGGCCCCAGCCAGAGGAACACAAACAGTGCTGGTGGCGCCTTGCCATGGGGGTGCTTCAACGTCGCTGTGCTGGGATTTAGATGTGCTTCCTTCGAATACAGACGAAGCATCCCTAACAGCACCGGGCGGAGTAAAACAAAAGGCATCACCCTTGGGGTAGAGATGCAAATTGCACTTTGGAAAGCTTGCGCATGCACGCTCGGTTGCATCTTAACAGATTGCCCTTCTATCCTTAATTTTCTTTTATGGAAAAACAAAGCAGACAGCACTACACTAAATATCGCTTTGGCTGTGTGCAGAGTCACCGTCCTTACAGTTCTCTATTAGAATGTATTACATTTAAAGAGGAGCCAATTGTGCTGAGGGTGCTCAGGATGATTTCCAGCACTGAGAGAAATGTTTATGCATGACTCGCCCCCCCCCCCCCCCCCCCACCACTATCTCTCTCTCTCTGCCTGATGCCGAGGGAATTCTTTTTGGCATTATTCAATTTCACCGCTCACCTCTCATTAAGGTATGACGCTCTGTACGTTGAGGAATTCAAACCTCCAATTTGCATTTGCACTGATGATTTCTCAATTGACATATGGATGCACCTGCATCGAAAAACACATGGAAATGAGCCCTATGATTACTAGATTACTAATGTGGTGTGTGTATGCGTGCGTGTGTGCGAGACAGTCTTTCCCCGGACTGATGGGTAAGAAGAGGAGAAGCTAAGGCTCTCGAAAAGAATCGTCAGACTGAAATATGGAGGAGCATCGGCCGAGCTCGCTGTACGGCAACGCCGCCCTTTTAACGCTGTTACAAGTAATCAAATAATGAAGAATGTGTGAAGGTAGTGCGCTAACAGTGCAGCCTACTCCAGATGAAAACCCCACTCAAGGTAGATCATCAGCTAAAACACACAGAAACATGTCTGTCATCACCGCAACTCAAACAAAAGACTTCCTGTGAGTGTGTGAAGGTAAATCAGTCAGTTAGATTAAATATCGGATTGTCAATAAACCTGGCTGATAATAAAAATCATATACAAGAGTTAGTGTCATTCACCTCTAATATGATGGATGTTATGACCTTTACTTAATAATATTGTATATTTAATATAGAAGCTATAATAATAATAATACTTTTATTGGTTTAAAGTAATCTTTCTTTTTTCCACTATTATTTATGTGCAATTGTAGCACCTTATCTGATATGAAGTATATGTAAGTGAAAGTTAATTCTTGAAAACTGGTAAAACTATTGTACCTGAAGGTCCATAGCTGTTCCTGACATGGACACGTTTCCAAAGCAACCACTTAAATCTTCTTTAAAAGCAGTTTTTATGTATATTTTTACATTCTGACAGCAGTCAATGATTCAAATGCTTCTAACAAAAGAAATAAAAAAGTATGATATCGGTGGCTGCCGCAGGACTGCAATAAACCGGTCATATCATTTAATCTGGGTCGAATGTCATGATTGGACGGGCTGCCTGCATCTCTGCCTGCACATATTCTACCCGTGCACTCATGGCTCATCACCGGGTCTTTCACAAGCTGCAAGCTTAACAGCTGTGAGCTTTAACAATAGATCATTTTGGGGCTGTGGCTCTGGAGGGAGGCCTGACGGGAAGGGCTGTCAGAGTTGACCACTTGGCAACTTTCTTGCTAGATTTAGCGATTTTGAAAACGACACAGTCAAAACCTGGTTGGTTCACAGCGGCACAGTTTACTGACAATTCCAGACTGTTCCCCTCCAAATAAACGCCTGTATAGGTTGTTTGTGCAAGCAGCTTATTATGATCCCATGATTGTTGTCAGGTGGCGACCTCAAGTGAACGTAGTAAATATGACAGGAGCAAATGGGGAAGACAGGAAATGGCCTAATGAGAGGTCACACAATACAAAGGGTAACGAGCCTAGGCCGGTTTTGGACGTGTCGGGGACGGCGGATCAGTTTCCGCTCGATGCTTGCATGTGTCTTTTTCAAAATAAACTTCTGTGTTCACAGGAAACTTACAGATCCGCTTTTCAAAATATACTTCCAAAGGAGTTGTTACTTGGTAAAGTTTAGGAAAAGATTGTGGTTTGGGTTCAGATAAGTTTGCTCTGTAAAATAAGTATGTAAGGTAAGTGTGGAAGTTACGTAAAGCCCCAGTTCCACCGAAAGCCGGACCTACTACGGATGTCCCCGGAGACACTACGGATCAGATCCGGGGTCATCCGGGGTCATCCGGGAGTGAAACCGTAGTCAGTCCGGGACGTTCCGTGATGAACCGTAGTAAAACCGTGGCCATCCGTGCTGAACCGTGGCCACCCGCGGCCATCCGTGGCCGTCCGTGGCGTATCCGGGAAGACGAGCGGCTTGTCGGACGTACAACTAACAACCGGGGTGATCCGGGGACATCCGGGAATGGAGAGGGGGGCGCCGTTGATCGTAGCGCATCCGGGAAGAAACGTAGTAGGACCGGGATGAACCGTAGTAAGACCGGGATGAACCGTAGCATAGCCGTGTTAATCCGGGATGAAACGGGAGCTAGTTGACACCCCGGAGCACCGCGGATGGGTTTAATTTTCGGCGTGTTGTTGTCGTCTGAGGAAGATTCTTCTTCTCTTCTTTTCTTTTCTTCTTCAGCTTTCTTCTTTGCAGCAGTCATCGCCCGCCTTCTTCTTGGGTTTAATTTTCGGCATGTTGTCCTTTCAAATATTTTCGGAAGAGTGATTTTGTCTCTGAAAATCAGAACTATTTATACCCTGACGCTTCATCCGTGGCGTATCCGTGGTCAAACCGTGCTCATCCGTGGTCAAACCGTGGCCATCCGGGATGAACCAGGCTTGAACAGGGGTGATCCGTGGCGGAACAATAGTAGAACCGTAGTAGAACCGGGAAACATGTCAAATGTGTTGTCATCCGGGACGATTTCCTTCCCGGATCACCGCGGATCACCCCGGTTCCCACCTCTTTTTATCCGAGGTGATCCGGGGACATCCGGCTTTCGGTGGAACTGGGGCTTTACAAAACTAAGTCAACATTATCTTACACGGGACATGAACAGGGGTCTCCTGGGTGAAAGTCCTGCTTCTGTTTGACCCATCTAACCTCCAATCAAACCCCCCCTATGCTGACTTTCTTGCTCTTAATATTACTATACTGACATGTATGGGTTTAAATTGGAGCTGGTTAAAAGCCTGGTGGGTCTCATGCAGACATTAAAGGGTGCCTGTGTGCGTCGATATCAGACGACGACAGGCCCTGACCTGAGGGGCCCTGACCTGAGGGGCCTCAGTATTTGACAATTTGAGTGAGACCTGTAAAGTTGTACAAAGAGACACTCAAAGAAAATGGCAAAACAGCCAACCCCTTCCCAGCTGAAAGACCAACAGATCAGATGTATAATCACTTGCAGCTGATATCGGTTGAAGGAAGTAGAAGACGTGTAGAGATATAATGACCGGTCACACTGGTCCTAAGGGTAATTAACTCTTTGAAATGTCATTCCGATCGATTGTGTTAAAGGGCTACATACGTGTTTTTGAACTACATCACTGTCGGACATGTGAAGGTGCTGTTGCTGCAAATGTCCTCACCATCGGTGACAATTTATTCAAAGAGCTTATTTCTTAAGATATGGGTTTGGCATGGAGTTGCACTGGTGGATTTATGTTGTATTACACTGGCTCTCAGACATGAATACTGATCATTTCCATGTAAAAGACAGTTTTGCTAGTGACTGAGCCTCAGGTCACACGGAGGATTGGTTATTTTAGCGCCGGACTTGCTGTGATTGCAGCGTTAAGTGAAGCTTTTGAAGGTCAGTGGCCCCATCCAGCCACCGCCACTGCCTAATGGCTCCTCTGAAGGCCCGGCTGCTCTGCCTCTGGCTCAGCGAGCATGAGCACTAGCTGTCCAGGCCGCATGGAGTCAGAGGGTAAAACACTGGGGGAAATTCAGCAGATGGGTTTAACACGACTGCTGCAAACAGCTTGAAAAACACGATGCAGGGAAACTGTTGCAAGGTAGGTCAATTGAAAAATATCTTTTATCTTTTATTAGTTAATTTTCCCCTGTTGTTTTTCTGATCTGAATTATGCCAATGGGAACATTCATGTGTGTCGTTGCTCAGTCATAGGACATGGACATTTCAAGAGATTGATTTTGTTCGATGTGTCTGTCAGACCTGTTCCTATTGAAGGGGGTGATGTCAGGTCAGATAGTTGGATCTCACGACAGTCTGCGTTGACAAACTCCTCCTTCCCTACACGGAACGTCACTTTAAAGGACAATAGTTGCGTTTCCGTCCACCTGTTTTTTTATGTGCATTTTCAAAACTAAATATGAATCTTGAAATATTATTAGTAAGTATACGTTTTTACACTTGGCTGAGGTGGAAAAGTTGATAAAGCAACAAAGATTCAGATTTATCGAATACATGATGAAGTACATGAAGCATGTGACTTTAACATCCACCGGAGAGACAACAGTAGTCTCCTCATCGCTCCACTCAGATCTGATAACCTTCCTCTCATTAGCGTCATATTGCCTTTGAGTTTTCTACCTTGTTTGTCACCGTTTGAGGATGGACTTGCGCTCTTTTAATGATCTCCTCTTGTTGCGCTGCAGTGGTATGATGGACTGGAGAATTGGCGCCACCCATTGCTCGATTTACATATCCCCCATAATCTCATAAAGGTAGTGGATAGAAACGAGCATTCATTCTCTTGCAGATTTTCATAAAATTCTGTTAAAATTGGCAAAACATTTGGATGGAAACCCGACTAATTCTATAGAAATGTTCCTCTTGGTTTTCTGAAAGGCTCTGATCTTTAAAAAGAATATATTTTTGGAAAAGCAGAAGCCTGAAAAGACCTACTGTAACACAAATCTCATCCTAGTTTACACACGTTACTGTCGATTCAAACTTTTACATATAAAGATGAGTCTCGTCATCAGAAATGAACTGTTGTATAATGCCGTCTGTGGCTCTGGAGGAGCTTTGTAGAGTCTGAGAGAATAACCCTGGTGATGTCATTAGGGTTATGCATAAAGTCTAGCAGACTACACAAGAAGGTCTGTGTTTACAAGCTCGGTACGCATCGAATGTCTGATGAAGGATGCTATTTATTGCATTATGGGAAATGTAGCATCCAGCGTTTTAGGATGTCTCAGCCTCTGCTGCTTCACTTTGGACCTCTTTTGTGCAACACTGAATCAGTGGAGGAACATTTAATAGAGCAGGGATTACAGCATCTGAGTGAACTCCATTTGACAGGAATGGCAAAGGTTCTTAGATCTTTGTAGCGAGTTCACTCAACCTACATGCTTTCCACCATCTCTCCTTTGCAATACATTTGGCAAACATTACTTGATTCCAGCTCCAATAACACAGCAGGGAGAGCAATCAAGAACTAAAAGCTTCTGTCTGTTCAGGGATACATGTGGTAGATTGCAATGTGACGAGCCAAAATGATTTGGAAGAAAAAGAAACTAAACATTTCCTTTGAAACAAACACACATTGTGGTTATTAATCAAATAACCATAAATTGCCACACAGTGAACACGGGGCTTTAGAGGCCCCTAATGACCTTTGACTGCTTTGTTGTTGCTGCCACGTCCCCAGATTTAAGATAATACTTCATATCTGATAGAGATGATGGTCAAAACTAGAAAAGTATGAATGCAGTGAATCCAACTCCAAACAACAACAAACCACAAGCAATACCATTCCAATGGAAACAAGTCAAAAGATGTTGGTGCAAGTTAGAGTCCACTGAGTGTTTACTGAGACTGTATGCTCGGGTAGCGAGTGGGTAGTCAGACACCGTCCTCGGCTCTTGGTGTAGTCACCTTACATAAGATCAGCATTTGTTGTCAAAATCTTGTCAGACCCAGGGATGCCAGGGACGGTT
Organism: Leptoclinus maculatus; assembly: GCA_032191485.1. Lineage (NCBI taxonomy): Eukaryota > Metazoa > Chordata > Actinopteri > Perciformes > Stichaeidae > Leptoclinus > Leptoclinus maculatus. The sequence goes on from JAVDOI010000013.1 coordinate 17,402,462, forward strand.
ACATCACATCCTGTGCCTTGGAAAAAGGCACATTCAATTTGCATTGGCTGTGGAAGGGCTCCTGCAAAAGCCTGTCTGCACAGCGTCACCGGGCTCCGCTGACTGCTGAGCCCCGCTCTGCCCCGGAGGCTCCGCCATCACAGGAGACCCGGGGAGCCTCAGCAGGATCCTGCAGCCTCAAAGATCAGTGCGCCTGGAACTCACCTGTCACGTGGCTCTGAGTGTGTGTGTGGAGTGTGACAAGATTGTATTTACTTACGAATCAGGATTTTACTTAGTAAAAAACAATAAAATATGTCTGATGGGTAATTTAGATGTCCTAGCCGATTGCATTATTGGTATTGGGAACCAGGCATGGATAGAATAAAGCCGATCAAAATACGATCCTTTCTTTACTGTAAATAAACTAAATGTAATAGTTTGGACCTTCAGGACCTTCAGTAGTTGGATTAAGTAGTTTGAGAACAATACAGTGGGCCGAATTTAGAAGGCAGCAGCTGTTATTTAAATTGGTTGGATAGATATTTAATCAACATGTAGGTCAATGTAAGAATCAGATGAGACTCAATGAATATATACCCAATATTAAAAGGGCTGAATTGGGAATATGGGATTGCTTCCACAATGCTCTCAACATGGCAGAGGCTTATGCAGACAGCTGCACACTTATACTAGTTGCGCGGATCCAATCACTGTTCCATACTACAATTGAGGGTCTGCATCGGTCCAGCGTCCACATAGACTGTATATAAGAAGTGGACGTAGTCGCTGTGACGTCACCATTGGTTTGTGGACTGACGTTTTGAAGCCTCGAGTTCGGCATTTTGGCCGGCGCCATCTTGGATTACGACCAACACTATCTTGGATTTTTGCAACCATGAGCGGAAGTTATTATATTTGAACAGTAGAAGAGTGATGTAGAGACGCCGTATACGGCTCTGGTAGGTTAGCGACCGGTCAATAACAAGGTGCCCCGTCCTAAAGCGTACCCTGCTTTATGGTCTGTTTGACTCTAAATGGATCATAATGTACTAAATGAACATCATGCTGTATTGAAGATGACTTGAAACTAGAGATTGAGACCATAAACTCATGTTTACAATGTTTACTGAGGTAATAAATCAAGAGAGAAGTAGAGTCATTTCCTCATAGACTTCTATACAACCAGAGGAGTCGCCCCCTGGTGGACAGTAGAGAGAATGCAGCTTTAAGACACTTCTACATTGGCTTCACTATTCAGAACCGGAGGTTGCCTTCCTGGGAGTTGCACGCATAACGTTGATTACCAGGAGTTCAACGCTGTTTGGCTGTCTCTGTATTCCTTTAAAGACGAGTTATACAAACATGGGTAACGGCGGATCTCCTTGTGAAACCTCTTCTTAAAACAAGCATCCGTTTTGTTATCCTCTACTGCTTCTCGGCAAATCAGTTAGAGGTGCACACGCCAATGACCGGACTGGAGTTTGGAACAAAACCGGAGCATGCAAAGCATGCGCATATTCCGCACGGTCGCAAATTTTGGGCTGCACGCAGACTTCCATGAAGGGTCAGTATGGACCTCGTGGACACGCAGATGAGGAAAGGATGAATGGGCCTTAATGAAACAGTTAACGTTACTCTTTGTGAACTTGTGATGAGAGGCCACAGATAGGCATTGTTTGGCTCTAAAACATGATCAGCACGTCCATTGATTCATTTTCGGGCTATACATGGACATTAAATTGATATTGTGCCTAGCTATGGTCTTAGATTGGTGATAACGTAGTATGCCATACGTTTAGTCTCTTCCTCATTTTAAAGGCTGCATTACAGTAAAGTCTAGCGTTCTAGCGTTTCTATTATTTGCCTTTACCCACTTATCTTTGTCATCATATCCCCACTACTGATAATATTTGATCGAAAATATCGTTGTGTCTCATTTTTGGTAAAAGCCCCAATAGTCAACCCTACAGTAATCGTTGCAGTATCGACATCAAGGTATTTGGTAAAAAATATCGGGATATTTGATTTTCTCCATATCTTGTCTTTCCATGCTTCCCCTCCCTCATTCTGTGAATCAGTCTTTGTGTTACAGACAAGTTGGGTCTTTGCCACTCGGACTGTAAATGTTGCTTCACCCTCTCACCTGTTCTAGTGTAAGTGTTTGTCCATACCACAACCCCAGTCAGTGTCAGTATGAAGGTGATCAAAGAAATACACCAATTGGTAGCAAAAACAAATGCATCGGGTGAAATGGATGAGATTCACCTGCATGTCAGAGAGAGAGAGAGAGAGGGGGGGGGGGGGGATGATGGGCCCCAGGAGATGGCAGACAGCTTGCAGCTCTCTGTTTCCTCATCTTCATAATCATAAGGCACCCTGGGTGCTGCAGCTGTGCCAATATTGTTTGAATGGGCCCCACATCAGTGTGTGAGGGTAGCGGTTGGGCAGGGTGGGTGGTGGGCGGGGCGGGGGGGGGGGGGGGGGTGATCATATTACTCCAGAAGCCTCGGCGCTCAGGCTTCTCTGTCTGCAAAAGGAGAGTGGAGGGACCTTTGAAAACAGGAGGCTTGAGAATTACAGAAATTGGATAAAATTTCGAAAAATGCCTCTAAATTCGAAACTGCCCCACAACTCCCCCCCCCCTGCTTGGTATTCAGCTCCACCGGTAAACAACCTAATAAAAAAGGAGACAGCAGGAATATGAAATGCAGCGGCCCTCTGCACAGACACTTGCGAGCACATGTTCACACACTGACGCACATACATCAACAAACACTGTACGCTCTGGAAGTAAGTGATGGAGCTGGAGGCCGGGTGTGCTGTGTTTCTACACGTTTCTGAGTTTCATGAAACAGCTGGTAGTTTTTTTTCAAATGTTACTCAAACAGAAGGGAATAGAGCTTTTGTTGGGGACTATTTTCAGCGGCGTATTAAAACACATTTGATGCTCTTGTGCAGTGGGAGTCTGGACTCCTCAACTGGTCCAAACAAGAAAAATAAATATTACCTTTTAATGTCCTCACTGAGAACTTGGGGCAATAGAAATAAGAGTTTTAATATAAGCCTCTACCAAACAGTTGAGACATTGCTACATGGTGAAAGTAAAATACAAACCATTCTGTTATTATGCTACTAATGCTGTATATACCATAACATGTCAATTTGTTACCATGTATCATATTCACAAAAACAAATGATCAGAAGAAAATAATCCATTGTAATCACATTAGCTTAGCTTCACTAACTTTACCATGAAGCTTGTTTTTAGGAAATGATTTTGCCCCTACTAGACTTCTTCTTTGTATCAAGTTGCATAATTCTGTTCAGTAGGACCTCTGAAACTATATGTCAAAGAAGAATGTCCTCATGTCTGGAGTGACTCAAAATGTTCTCGACCAAACAATCAAGCAGAACAGCACAGGGTCAGACCTCTGAATCACCAGCAGCTTCAAACACAACCGGGCCAATCGGATCGAAGACTGGGAGCATTTTGAGTGCCTTACTGTTCAGAATGTTAAATACGGCTCTTTTAAGAATGGGGACGTCATCTTCATCCTCAGAATTCCCCACGTGGGTCCTGAAGATGGAGGATGGCAATCACCAAGACTGTCAGCGCAAACAGGAACCTGACCGTAACTAAAAATGTAACAATGACTCATTTCTTCCCGTTGCTCTGGACCCAATGGACCCAATGGACCCACTACAGGTGTGACAAATGTCTTTTTACAATCGACACTCGCAAATGACAGGAAAGTACAACATGTAATCCATACTTTGGTGTTTAATTTGTACCCTTTTACTGAAGATTATTAACCTTTATTGATTTTTCTTTTCCTTTGTCGGAGGAAACAAAACAGTAGCTCATAATATCACAACCTGCCCGACACAGTTATATATCTGCCTGCTGTGGTAGGATTCACACAAGTGTTTAATTATTGAATTTAACAAAATAAAAAAGAAGGTTGTGACAGACATATCAGCACCTGTTGGATCTTCCTTTGCATAGTCAACAGGCTCACAGGAGAGGCTGTTGTTGTGATGCATACTAATTGACTGTCAGGTTAACACTTTTATGTTCCAATTCCACCCACTCCTCCAACAGACACTTCTGATATATGAGGCTGTGGGACAATGAGGGTTTTCCTCTGAGAGGTTTTCATTTATTTATTTTTTATAAAGTGACACGAGAAGCTGCAGCGACATTTTATTTTAAGTGCACTGTGATGTCTAACCAGCCGATTATAAACGCATCAGAAGCAGAGAGCAGCTTTCATCACACATCAGGGAGAACATCGTCAGCGCCCATCACAGAATCACGTTCACTTTGATATTGTATCATTAACTAAATAGCTTAACTATTCAGCTTCTCACAGTTTTTGCTTATTGTGTTTATTGCGTGAATGAGTGAATAACATTTCTGTTATTGTGTCGTTCATTTCACTGTGCCCGCCCTGCTTGGGTCTAACCTGAACCTTGTGAGTAGCTGTCGTTAGAAACTGTTTGGAAACGGGGCAGGCCCTTTAATAAAAGAATACTTGGCAGGTGATTGGACGAACCATCTGTCAATCAAACTCTTGCCGAAGCCAGTCGGGAGAAGAGAAGAAACGCCGTCTAGAAAAGCTGACGGTGGCGTTCTTCGCTCTTTTTCAACGAAGAAATTCTTTCCAGTTTTGATACGATGCGCTTACCTCTTCAAACACCATCAATTCTTATAAGCTAGGACCAGACTGCAACAAATAGAGAAACTGGGATGCGTTGAATGCGGTCGTTTTTGTACTACGAGCAACACGCAGAGAAAGTGACACAGTATATCGAGCAACCATTTTACGGTATAAGCTGGTGGACGGAGTCAAACAATCACCGGACATTCACCCAGGAAACCACTGTTCATGTCCGTTGCTTTAAAAGGTTTGTGAGGGTGGGTGTTGCTTATTTACGAGGGTTACATAAAACCATTATGTTTTTTTAACCTCAAGCAAGTGGCTTTGTTGCCTAAACCTAATGAATCGTTTCACAACGTTAACCACGCGGCTTTGTGTGCGTTTCTGCAAACTTAATGCGAGGATGATATGAAATGTATGAAGCGTTTTTTGGCGTCAGAAGTGACATTCAACACATCCCAGCTGAGCAAACAGAGTAGAGCTGACATCACATTAGTGTGGGAATGTAGGCGATTGGTGCACACGCGTAGTCACATGAGTCAGTCATATGAACAGCAGGTAATCAGGAAACAAGGAGATTACCAGCAGGTGGACAAGAAACGTTCAAGGTTTCTTGTCTCAGTAGAGAGCCCCTTGACTCTCCCATGCAGCTATGCAAACTGAATGCTGCAGCGTTTGCAAGCAGCGCAGCCTCAGGTTGAGTTCATGATTTTGATCCTTAGTTGATAGCCTGGTATGCCAAAATACAAATCAAGAATTTACTATCTTTTGAGAAGTTTAAAAAGAAATTGTCACCACATTTAATTCATGATATCTCATTAGTTCTTGATTATATCGAATTCTTTATTTTCTTTACTTTCATATGTGTATTTTTTGTACTAATCTCTGTTGATTTTGTTAACTCTTAAGTTATTCTAGGTGTTTCTTATTGCTATTTTACGTACTATTCTAAATGAAGTTGTATTTGATAGTTTAGTGTCTATTAAAAGACTGGATCAAGTGAAAGGTAAGAAAAGCATACTCTTTATCTGTAGGCTGTCCATAATGGTATACTTACTCCTTATAATAACAATATGAGCCTTTCGGTTTCAAAAAACATGCACTTTTACTGAAAATTGACGGTGCGCATACATTACGACCCGTTTAATGGCTGCTGTCTGCAGCGTTCTTACTCAATGCCAGAACAATTTAAAAAGATTGTTGTCCCCATGAGCCACTTTGACACAACACGGGAAAACAAGGTCTACAATACCGAGAATATTGAGGAGTGCAGCTTTAATTAAAGTCACTGTTGCATCTCACTCGGACCAGCTCCACCCTTGTCTTTACGAACAACAACAACACATCTGCATGTTCTCGTGTTATTTTGCAGAGGTTTGTATTTCAACAGATCTCAAAAATAGAAATCAATTGTGTGATGACAGCAAATACGGGATCAACTGTGAGGACAACAACACAAGAACACTCTTCAGGACCCAGAGGCCCTGCATGCAGTCACAATACAAATGCAGCGCCGCCTGCACAGCCCACCGGCCAGTGGATAGACTAACGTCCCCACTGACAGCCACTCTCTGTGAAGACAACTGAAGAATGATGTCTCCAATCGAGCACCAAATTGGAAACAGAGCGGGGGAGAATATTGAGGCTATTGCCTGGATAGCGACACATTGATTCAGTACAGTGTGGAGGCAAAAGAGACAGCTCTCTCCGAGCCTCTGTCCCAATGGAGAGACATGGGAACTTCTATGCAGTCACATTGGAAATCAATACGTGTTTCTAATCACATGGAGTGTGAGGTTGTTTTAATATCGGAGTCTGGATGGGAGGCTTGAGGGGTAAGATGTTTGTAAGTGGGTGTTGTGTCTATATGATTGTTGTTGGTACAATACATGGTTATGCTATCATAACTGTAATGACTCCTTTGTGAAATTGGTGTTGTCGAGAATGAATTTTCTTTTGTGTTCCAGTGCCCCATGTGTCACTTGAGAGTCATCTGTTTGAAAAAGCAATGATTGTTTTGGCTGTCTGAAGGTAAAATGTTGAGTTGGGTCTTTGATAAGAAGCTTTTGTCTTAGCAAGATTTATAGAAAATGCAACTAGTGGTGTAACAGACCACTGTCGATCCTTGATCCGTACGGATCGGCACGCATGTGAACCGCGGATCAATTACACAAGTTACCGTTCACAGTATGAAATAAAGTTTTAATGACGATTGTTATCCGCAAATAATCTGTAAAATATGCGATCAGGACATCAGCATTTACGCTTTTCTCGTCTCTGATCTCTGATAATGTTACATTGTAAACAACCAATTCGTGTTTGAATTGACAGGAGGAGAGCAAAACATGGCCTCAGACTTGTAGGAGTTGACCCTCATCTTGACACCCCCCCCCCTAGTGCTGCTGGAGGTCACGGTCTGATGGAGCCAACAGAACCACATCATCTGCAAAGAGTCGGGACACGATTATGATATCCCCAAATCGGACACTCTTCTCGCCGTTCTCCAACACAACAAGGCTTTTGTGTTATGGAAATTTAAAGTTTTGAAAGGTACCGTACATTTTGAATTTGTGGAACTGTAAGTATTGATTGGTCATGTGGCCGTCTTGGTTGTTGCTGCTGTCCAGAGTCTTGGAAGCCCATTTGGTGCGGGACACTCAAATAAACAAATCAATCAACCAATGTATGAAAAGTGACAAAGTCTTGCCTTAGATGGGGTTTTTTTTCCGAAAGCAAAAATGATCTAATTTAGGGAAAGACAATATTGGCACAAATGATCCAGCATCAGCAGCTTCAGCTCCCAGAAAAATAGGTGTCTGTGTCAGCCCTCCACAAATCCCATATCAGTCAGAACTGGTCTGAAAGCCTTTTTGCCTCCCCTGTCAAAATGAATGAGTTCGCTTTGACAGTAAGTTACGGGTTTGATCAAATAAAGTGGGAAAGTCTGCTGCCGCTCACTCCTCTGGTTCTGCAGCTTAGTGCAGTTTTTTTCTGTGTGGCAGGCATTCAAGCAAACAGGTCAGTCCCACATCATTAGTTATTCAGCACAGTGTCAAAGCACATAAAATTCACATTCCGCAATGCACCGCAATCCATGAATGTTTGTGATATTCTTGCTGAATAAATTTGCATAATATCACATTGACATTCTTCCTACAGCTGTTGCCTGCGAATGATGGATCCCTGAAATACATGTAGACACGGTAAAATGTGCTTTGAGAAGAGCTTTTTGGAGTCGATATTTTCCCCGTCTGCCCGGTGTCGTCTCCATGAAGTGTCAGCTTGAAAACCTCCAGTGAGAAATGGCGAGAGAAAAGAGATCAGACGTCGTGAGGGCGAATTCGTCAATAGCAGTCGAGACATGTTCTACCAAGGATGCCTGGCACATCTGCCAATCCCCCATGTCACCAGCGGCCATGTTGGCGTCCTGACATTTCTGACATTCGCTTTGTGTTGCCTTTTAGGATGGCTTTTAGTCTACGACACACTTAAACACACACACACACACGTACATGCATGCGTGCTGTCACTCTGAGAGAAAAACTGGAAAGGACAAAATGAGTGAAATCAAAATGTCAAGCTGGAGGTTGACTGTGAAACATGACGGGGAATACTGACTCCTTAGCTCACAGGGGTGCGGGCACCGTGATTTTAATAAATGGGTTCTCCGACCCTGCAGAAATATTCATTCTCAGACTAGATGACATTTTATCTCCCTGCCGGTTGCCATGACACAAATGACATTTGATGACATTACTGTTCTCTGTTTAAATGTTTCAATATCAAGCGTGCAGGGATAAATTACCAACCTGAATCCCGGCCGTGCATCGGCAATGATGTCTTACTCGGGAAGCTCCGCTGTAGCATGCTTCCCGCCTGCGTGTGTGAGTGCGTTTCCGTCCTGTGGATGCATCAGCGTGCGTATCAACTCACACTCAAGACTAATGTGGCGGATTACAGGTGAGGGATGTATCCGGTTGTCTCCGGCCCGCGGAGACAACCTGGCCCCGTTCTCAGTGCCCCCCGTCCACGTACAGGGCACGCTTTGGTGACATCACCTCTGACTGAGCCAGACACTATCCTCCTCTTAATGATGCCTTCGATGTGATACCTCTACAGCAGAGAGAGTCTGCACATGGAGATGTCAAACCTATTTTTGGCAGTAAGCCTGTAAAAGAGTTCAATCATTAAGGCCCAAATATTGCCTGTGGGTTCTGGGCCTGTATTTATCAAGCGGTCCTATCTGGCCTAATGTAACTCATTTCTCTACATTCAGTATGTGAATCAGCTTTATTGACTAAACGTGTACACTCTGGGCGGATCAAGACTGAGTTACTCACAAGCTACTCAGTCGGTATCGATTCCTTTAAAATATCAATAATAAAATGATATGAATACAAACGTGGGTTGCTGCATCACGTCCGAACATTTTCACTACTTCCGTACAATGTTTCGTGTCCTAACAGCCCTGACACATTCTGCTGGTCCGTGTCACATGTAAACATAGCGATGTCTCGCTCTCTCACAGTCGTCTTCCTCCTCACTGAAAGTGAGCGTCGAAGCTTCATCAATAACTTCTGGTCCTGCTCTGATGTAGGAGAGTTTTAGTAGTTTAACCTTCAGCTAAACCTTTGTGATTCCATCCGTGTGATTCTGAGACGCTGGATAAATAGGGGCCCTGAACGCAGAGTACCAATGTGTATTCAGTTCAGTAGCATTTCATTCCCCCTTTGCCTGCTTGGTATACTTCTGTCGAGGACTCCCTATTTGAGTGTTCATTAGAAAATACGGAAATTTCAAGTCGTAAAGTATGCTTTTGTCAGTGGCAAAATAAGTCTGTGGTGACTGAAGAGCTCATTTCAGCAACCTATTCCCCTCCTTAGCCACACCACATTGTTTGTCTCAATATCACATTTGACAGGCTTGTTTTGTTTTGTTACCCCCCCCTCCCCACCTCCTTTTTAATAACAATATGTTTTTTGACTTGTATCCATGGTGCGGCGGGCGCTAGCAGGATGTCAGTCCACTGTTATTTCCTGAGCAGCGAGCAGCACTGATAAACGGCACTGATTTGCTGAGCGTTTGACAGTTTGCTTATTTCCCTTTCGCTCAGAGGGCCCCTCATCAGCTAATTTCAACGTGGCAGCCTCAGAGGCACAGGTCTTTGGGGAAATGTCATTTTTAATTAAATCCCAGGTCCTTTAAGATAAGCAGTTAGGCGTTCATTTCACCCAGGGCGTGACGTTGTCAGAAGCCCAGGAGCATGACGTATGTCTGTCAAGATTCATCATTATGCAAAAACTGCCCTGTTTTCCCCTCTCCTTTCCCCTTGCATGCAGAAGGAGTCCCTAACTGCCCAGCTAAAAAAAAAAAAACGTCCCTGGGTGTCATCGCGTGTAGTTCCCCGAGATCGTGGAAATGCTTTTTCATAATGTCAATCAGACATTTTCAGGAAGTTCTAAATGTCCACGAGAAAATTCGTGAAGTGATCATGATGTTATAAGGACATTAAATATGTTATGGTAGAGGGTTCCTGTAATATACTGTATTTAGAACACTTTCGTCCCAGTGTCAGTCTGACATTTTAAAGCTGCCCTTATCAATATATTTATATTTCAAAACAATTAGAGATCAAATGACTCTAATGTGAAAGTGGTCGCTTGCACACAGAGAATTGTAACCGACTCCGCCAAGCCCATCAGCACTATGGAGCTCTCTGTCTTTTATCACTTAAAAAAAGTCTGCAACTTTACTGTTTCGGTTCAGTCTGACTGATCTATGATTTTTTCAGCTGAAAGGCTCCGATGAAGCCACTGTACTCGACCCGCTCAGCAGCAAACAGCAGACGGAAACAGTTAGAGACTAGCTGGTGAGCACAGCAGTGCATGTGGCAGCTAAAGAGACAGATGTTTCCCTCAGGAGTTGGTGGAGACCAAAAACAGAGCTGAAAGAGACTGAATATTGGACTTACATTCATTTTAAAGATTGTTTCCTTTATACAGCCATAAGACCACAGAGCAATGTCCAAGCAGCATAATCTGAGTAGATCACAGCAATCAGAGGGTAAAACATGACGTTTTAGGGACATACTCAGAGGTAATGATGAATGCTAAATCTTTCTTTCACTTTCTTACTTCTTCTAAGTTACAAGGATGTTCTTAGTCCAGCGTTTGTGTTGAAAGGTCAATCGACGTGATTAACAGCTAGAACCATAAGATAACATTATTATGTACTGTGGACGTTATCTGAATGTTGGTGAAGGCAACAATGATTTTCAGCACATATATTTGTTATACGCCCTTTTCTTTGTTAAACAGAAGACATTTTGGAAAAGCACAGGTATCAACAACGTTAATGGTGGCTCTGTTCTATTCAAGTATTTCTAGTGAGTCGTGACAGTGTGACTGTGAGCCAGCCTGCACAATACCAGTAATGGAGTTTGGACATGATTGACTTTATTATTTACACCCGTGCTTTTTTCTACTAGGGCATGTCAACATATCTGCTGAGAAAAAAGGTCTATTGTAGCTGATAATTACAAGTCACATGAACTGACCGTGAAAGTTACAATTTCATTATATGATACCCCAATAATTAATTAAAATAATGTATTATTCTATTTATGTATTCTTGAGATTTAAGTTGGCCTGATCCTTTTTGTTTCTGACAATTTATTGCAGGCTTTTATCATATTTGAAAGGGTCTTCCATATTTGCTATCCCTGTCAAAATAAACGAAGATCAGGTTGAAAGAGGCTCTCTTGTTACAGCATCGTCATTACGCTCCGTTACATTTACTCAATGTTCACTCGATACACGTGTAAGTGTGTTTTGGTCGCTGTAACTGTAGACAGCGCGCGCAGTAGATTCGACACTTTCCGACTATTTCCGCCATTGCATCGTCTTGCCTCCATTTTACTCTCGTGTGTATGTGTGCGTGCGCAGTGTCGGTTTAAACTGGAAAGAAAACAGGACCGAAAGCGGACGCACTGACAGATTTCTACAGAAATGGACGGGTAATACCTCATTTGACTTTTATCGAGGTACTACAGAGTACTGCGTATATGAATGCGTCATGTTAAGTAGAAGCTGATAATGAGTCGTATGCTTGCGTTAAGGTGTTTCCATAGCCACGCGCTCTCGTCCATTAAGGAAGTGTCTAATGTTAGCATGCTAACGCCCGCTGTTTATTACATTGGCAGCATTGCTTCTTATATTTAGAAATACTTGGCGATGTTCTAAGTGGACATGTTAACACAGTTGCTCAATTTACTCCCCCGCAATATTAACGTTATTTTTGCAGCAGTGTGCTAACGTTAACGACGCGGCTAGTGCAGTGAAGCAACCCGTTATGCTAACTAATGTAACGTTACAGTAACGTCGGTCCTTTGTGTTGTGGCTAACGAGCTAGCTTAGCTGACCGAGCGGGTCCAGTAAATGTGTGGAATCGTCTGATAATGCATATTATATATGTCCCGGCTTAAATCAATATGTGCAAACACTCCATTATCTCGCAAAGCTGCACGGTGTTAGACGGTAACTAGCGGCTATATTACTCCTGTCGTGATGTGGGCCTAACGTTACTGTGTTTGCTTTAAAGTGTATACGGTTGTATACGGTGTGTCGGTTTAAGACTGTAGGTGGACATGAAGCGGGACTTCAATGTTACTTCAACCAAAGTGTTATGAGTCATACATTTGGCTAGAACAACATGAAGCCACATAATGTTGATGTGTGAGGAATATATATATATATATATATGTGTGTGTGTGTGTGGTTATGTTACTGGTATCAGGCAGCATTCTATATTCAGAATGAATAACTGGAAACTAAACAGCCTCGCAGTAGGAGTGATGGTGTTGCTGGGCTTGTAGGTGGAAGGGCATTGGCTTACAGCAATTCTGGGACTTACTGTAACATATCTGCAGTTTATGTGATGCATCACAACATACAATCGTCACCCAACAGTTGAAACTTAGTAATAGACATCATAACAAGTTTCTTTAAAAGCCATAAATGCTTGTGCATCTGACCGTATCGTGTATTCTTTTTTTAAATGCTGTTTTCCATTTTAAACCCCTACCGTTTCACCAAATGAAAATTGTTTCTCTTTCAGCATCAGTGATGTTGCAGTTGGAGTGAAGGTGAGTTTTCTGGTTGTTTTTTGCTTAGTGATCACTACTCAAACTTTGGACAATGCACGTGTGATCTCTTGCTACATTATGAAACAAAATGCACATTATAATTGTCTGCATTAATCTTTCTTTTGGTATCGATACTTTAGTGGGTTTTTTTTCCAAATATTCCTACATACCTTTGAGGTGAGTGGCGTGCCACTTAAAGTGAGCCTGGGCTGAAGTTGTCGCTAACTTCGGGGCTAACCCCCTTTGTTTAAATCAGCAGGTGGCTGGTAGGACACAGGAACTTGGCTTGGGTCTTGTGGAGATGTAGCATTTATTCACCAACAAATAAAGTGTCCACGCACTGCACGACTACGTTCACACTTAAAGCGTTGCTGCCAACTTCATACTCGCCCTCGCACACTCTCTCTCTCTCTTTCGTCTAAAGGAGTTTGCTTCTTGTGTAACACATTTTAATGCATCTTAAAAGTGCAATTTAAAGCCGGTGATGAGTGAGTGTGGAGGGAATGAGGATTGTGCATTATCTGTCTATGCCCCAGGCTGGTATCAACCTCATTGGTTCGTCCAATCACTGGTGTAGTATTTAATTTCCGTGGGCCAATCGGAACTTTGACCTCGTCTGCCAGGTGACGTTGGCTTGAAGACGACCTCTACTCTTGACTTTGGCTAATATGTCAACCTTTTATTTCCGTAGCGAACATGAACGTGCGTTGGTATCCGTGTCATGTTGTGGAGGCCACGGTGCAGCACATAACCCATTGCTTAGGCTTCAGTGAAATACGTGAGAATGATTGTCAATGGCACGTTGGAGTCAAGTTTGATTACCTGTGTCCTTGTATGTAATGTTAGCTTAACGAGCTAGCATTAGCTAACTTCGTGGTGTTTCTCAATGCAAAGAATTGTACTTTTTACTTCAATGCATTTATCGGGCAGCTTTAGTTGCCTAGTTACATTGCCGATTCAGATAAACAATACAGAAAATAATCATAATCTATCTGATGGTATTATGTCAATAGGGCGTTATTGGTCCCCAGTGGAAATTCACAAGCAACCCAGCAGTATGTAAAGTAAGGAAGATAAAATATGTATGAATAGATACAAATTACCGCAACATTAAAGCAATGAACACATTAATAAATTAATTTATTATAATCCAATAATATAATATTATCCTGAAATAGGTCATTTTGCATTATGAGTAGTTTTTAAGTGTATTTTGATGCTTATACTTAAACTGAAGTGCCAGTTTATCCTGTGGCCCATCTTACCTGTTGTCAGAGATTGTGATTAAAACAATTAAAATGCAATAAAACTTATTATGTTTATCAAAGCGAGATGTTGTTTTCTCGATGTATTATAATCTCTAAAGGCTCCAAAAGGCTGAAAATCTGCCCCCTACCTGGTAGTTTAGTATCATGTCACTACTTAAGTTTGCATGTCTGATCACACAAGACTAACAATATCAGCTTTCATATTTAAGACCAATGAACCAGTGTGTTTTTGGCATATTTGCTAACATTAATGAATTTTCATAAATGTTGTTTACTTCAGCATTTTTAGCACATTTACAACCCTCTGCCTTTATATTTAAGCTTTTGTAACACAACACACATGAAATAATTATAAAGAGATGTTGCATTTCTTTTTACAGCATTATACCTGCATTTTAACGCGAGACCAATCCGATTTCTTTGAAACGTATGTTTTGAACTTTCATTGCATTAGAATGGCTTTAATGAAATGGGCAGGGCTTGTGTCCCTGCTGATCACCAAACAAACCTGTTTCCTTGTGTAAGTGCATTGTCGTTGTGGCTACCTAACCTGATTTGTTGACTGTCTGCTGCATTTCCGTCTGCACAAAACAAAGTTAAAGTCCACTCTCAACGGGAAACGGAACAGTCATAAAATTTCTATTCCGCTGATATGGAGGGTCTTTGTCATCCTGTTTATTTCATCAATATTTCAGTGTCAAAGACTAAACCGAGGGGGTTGCCAGCTGTTGGGAGAGAACTCATTTCTTGCATTCTTGCAGCCGGTGCCCTGTGTGCTCACATTTTGGCCTGACGGTATCAATTTATTTGTGTCATGCCGCTGTAGCGGCGGCCTGCAACACCTAGTTTACAGCAACCATAAAGAATGTTGGTGACAAAAGAACAATTGGTTCAAATTTAGTCGGACAGAAAGAAAGAGGGGTGTGTGAAGCTATTATAAAGTTGTGTGTGTAATGGGTCCCCAGCCAGGTTCCCTCTTCATCCCATCAGTCAGGTTTAAGAGCACAGGGCGCCCGTCGGCTCCAGCAAGCCTTCTGGGACCTCGTATAGCTCAGGATGAAATGACACATCTTGACATCTTAAATTCAGCAAGATTAAACCCACACCAGAAGAGGAGGAGCAGACCACTCTTCTTCTGTTTTATGTCCCTCTCCACCTCCTCCCTCCTCTTTGTTCCTTTAAACTGTCTTCAGAGACCTCTGCTTCATTGTCGTCTTTGAGGGCCTGTCTTGAAAATGGAAATGGTTTCCCCTATTATTTCACAACTGTACCTAACCGTCTGTCTTTCTTTCCTCAGAGGGGATCAGACGAGCTGAGTATGTACAACAGTCCCAACTCTGGCGTGAGCAGCATCAGTGGTGAGTTTGTTTCTGACCGGCCTTTAATAGGGAGGGGGCTTGATGGAATTTGCAGGCAATCGTTAGTGGCAGACGGCATGAAAGGAAACAAAAGATTAATCTGTGTTGGAAGAGTGAAACGGGCTGCGGAGCACCGTTTTCCCACAGGAGCTATTTAGTGTCTGAACACCATCACGCTCCTCAGTAGGTGGGCACCCACACATCACAACACGTGACTAGAACCGACATCGTGGACACAGCTGCATTTAATGCCTCCTCGCTGTTTAGACCTTATCAGAAGAAAATCACAGAATAAAGGATGACTGAGAGAGCTGCTTGTGGCGCCACAAAGAGAAGATGGACAAAGTTAGGCTATTAAACACTCTGCCACCAAATAAAGGCGCACACAGGGGTCTTTAATCAAAGTCCCAGTCTGCCATCGCTACACAATGGCCCCTTCCAAGCTAATGTCACCCCAGGGACCTGTCTAATAAAGTGAGATAAAGATTGTCAGGCTGCCTTTATTTGGGTAGCTTCACAATATTGGCCATTGGTGATCTTGAA
The DNA here is from genome assembly GCA_032191485.1 of Leptoclinus maculatus. Lineage (NCBI taxonomy): Eukaryota > Metazoa > Chordata > Actinopteri > Perciformes > Stichaeidae > Leptoclinus > Leptoclinus maculatus. The sequence continues at coordinate 17,418,417 of JAVDOI010000013.1, forward strand.
TTACCAGTCTCACAGATATGGATGGACGCTTCTTTAGATGCAGGGAGTCCCAGTGCTGCTATGCTAGCTTTCAGAAGAAGCATCTGTAACACATGGCCCCTCACAGGGTGGTTTGACTGGCAAAGACTGCTGTGTGCATGCTCAGCATACTGTCAATCTTTTATCGTCTAGATTCATTTACTGTCATTACTTCAAGAAGACCAAGCACCAGAGGCATTTATTTGAGCAGTGGAATAATGTAGCCGAGATTATTAGGTAATAGTGTAAATTAGGGCTGGTGATACGGCCAAAATCTTCTATCCCAATATAGGTCATCGATATAGCTATGTTATGTGTTTTCTGGTAATTTAATTAATAAATAGTCTATGTGACCACGGGGTAGAGCCTTTGTTCCTGTACTCTTGTGTAAATTACATACCTAACAAATGAGTATTTTCTCATTTAATTAAGAACTTAACAGTTGCAAGTAAAATGAAAGAAAAGTGTTTACATGCACACAAATACAGAGTAATCAGACTAATATAATAGTTTGATTTAACTACACTGGGTATTCCCATAAGCAGATTTCATATTCATTCTTATCACTTAAGACGACATTGTGTATCACGGTGTCTGGATGTATACTTTCACTACATTGAGATTCCATTGAGAGTACTGACAGGTAGGCGGTCATGGATGAGGTCAGGTTGCACTTTAATGAATCCTGAACAAGCGCTAGCTATCCCTGATGTTTTAAGCTACCTATTGAAGCACCTTTTTGTGCAGTAAGAGACACATTTTTGAGTTGTAAGCTGGGGTAATATATTCTTTATCCCATCTGAAGCGACTGTATTTTGGTTGAGAGATGGTACGCATGTGATGATGCCTTCATGTGAGCTTCTACGATCAGTCCTAACTTTGTGAGCGGTCGATGTCCGCCATTATGCATTCACATGGGGAAAGATGCATCCGAACGCTCTATAATGACAACGGGCTGTTGATCAATGGAGTGCTTAGATAGATGTAGACGCATCCAGACTCCAGGCTGCCCCTTAGCCATCAGCAGTCTTATGAAGATCAAGAGAACACAAGCAACACGAAGCAGCTCTGTAAGGGAGGTGTCCCATTTCCAACTAAGCATGTACAACACTGTGTTCTGAAGTATACAGTACATTCCCTGATCTTGTTATAGCACCCAACAACACACACGCTGAAAATGTAAGGTTTGGGGGAGCTTTTGAATACTTCTGGTGACACTTTTTTAATTGATGAATTGTGTGTGTGTGTGTGTGTGTGTGTGTGTGTGTGTGTGTGTGTGTGTGTGTGTGTGTGTGTGTGTGTGTGTGTGTGTGTGTGTGTGTGTGTGTGTGTGTGTGTGTGTGTGTGTGTGTGTGTGTGTGTGTGTGTGTGTGTGTGTGTGTGTGTGTGTGTGTGTGTGTGTGTGTGTGTGTGTGTGTGTGTGTGTGTGTGTGTGTGTGTGTGTGTGTGTGTGTGTGTGTGTGTGTGTGTGTGTGTGTGTGTGTTGTCAAAAAACTATTAAAACACATCAATGAGCCACACATGTTCTTTCATTAGCATGCACACACACCCACACACCGTCCTGTTTTCCCAAATACTCACTAGAGCACAGAATGTGTATTAATCCGTATTGGGGACTGAAAATAGTCTCCATCAAATTCAAATGCAGATTAATTTCCTCCCATTTGAGAAACACTTGCTAAAAACTACAGTGGCTAGTTTTGGGACATGGCTGAGCCTTTAGTAGTAGTATATAGTAATGACTATTTAAAATAATTCTCTTTTGAGTAGGAGACAATGGGACTGAGAGAAAGTCTTTTGATCCAGCCCGATCGTTTAAAGATTTCAAGATGAAAAGACATTGTTGCTTTTCTTGAATACAGAATAGCGCCGGCCTTATCCTTTAAATTAGAGTGGCTGTCGTTTAGTCGTGTTGATCAATGCTTGTGCTGAACCTTTAGACGGGCCTTCCAACGGCAGTGACAGTAAAAAGTTGAGGGTGGAGGAGTCCCCGCCGTCTCGCGTGCTCCACATCAGGAAACTGCCCAACGAGGCCTCGGAGACCGAAGTCATCGCCCTGGGCTTGCCTTTCGGCAAAGTCACCAATATCCTCACACTGAAGGGAAAGAACCAGGTGAGTGGTGGAAACGAATGGGTCTTGCTATCTTGGAACTGCTTGTGAAACATGCCTGCAGTGCCGTACAAAGGCTCAGCCTATTGTGTGCCTGCTGAGGAAGGCTGGAGGAGACACATCTGTCCCCTAGATTCCTGTCATTCCTGGCTGCTTTGTTCTCCTCACAGGACCGGATACATCAAAGGACTTTACATAGGAGATTTGTCCAAGTTTAGTTGAACCCATGTATACATGATCAGAGAATTACTTCTTGGCAACAGTGGTGGGGAACTGATCGGAGATCTGTTTTCTCTCGTCACTTGTTCCAGGCGTTCTTGGAGATGGGGACGGAGGAGGCAGCCATCACCATGGTCAACTACTACACCACTGTAACGCCTCACATCCGCAACGTCCCTGTGTTCATCCAGTACTCCAATCACAAAGAACTCAAAACCGATTCCGGCAATCAGGTGAGTAGAGCCAGACTATCTGGCCACTGTTTGGAAGGTTCATTTTAAACAAACATTACAGCAGTTCATTTAATCTCTTAGCGCTCTTGTGTCTTGTTAGCATTTTGTTTGGCCCTCTTAATACTTTAATATTCTGAAGTAAGTTAAGGTAAAACAAAGTATAAAGATGTTCTCTGTGTCTATTTACCTACAACCAGAGGGGCATATTTGGCAAGCCTGGACACGCGTGTCAATGTTTGCATTCATAATGAATAAAATGGGTCACCGTTGTTAAAGGTAGTGATGGTGCCTTGTGTTTGGCCGTAGCGGACCCAGGCGGTGCTTCAGGCGGTGTCGGCTGTCCAGTCCGGCGGGTCGCCAAGCTCCGACGTTCAGGAGGCTCTCGCCGCAGCCTCCAGTCCCGTGCTGCGGATCATCATCGATAACATGTTTTACCCCGTAACGCTGGACGTACTGCAACAGGTACGCAGCAGCTGCCCTGACCCCCACTCAGTGGCACGTGACACAATATCCACCGTTTTAAGTTTGTGTTCAATCTTTCGTTTGCAGATTTTCTCCAAGTTCGGCACGGTCATGAAGATAATCACATTCACCAAGAACAATCAGTTCCAGGCCCTTCTGCAGTTCAGCGATCCCATCAATGCACAGCAGGCCAAACTGGTACCAGCAGCTCCCACTAGTCATGTCACGCATCTTTATTATTCATCTGCTGTTCTGATAGCCGGGGCTTTGCAAAACCAAATGTAATAGTTCAACATGTGTGATGGATTTCTTTTGATTTCTCCTGCCAGGCCTTGGATGGCCAGAACATCTACAATTCATGCTGCACGCTGCGTATCGACTTCTCCAAACTGGTCAACCTAAATGTCAAGTACAACAACGACAAGAGTCGCGACTACACGCGACCCGAGCTGCCTGCTGGCGACGGCCAGCCCAGCCTCGACTGCACGGTGGCCGCCGCCTTCAGCAAAGACTCCAACTCCCTCCTCGGTAAGATCCCAGGTAGAGCACACTTTTCTTTCTCTTCCTTTTCATTATGTTGTGGTTTGTAACCAGCTGGCTGAGTTAAAGTCCCGCGAGACAAGTTGCATCCTTGCTCAGCAGTGTAGTGAAAGAGCTGCTCTCCATTCCACCATTGTCTTTGTCTACTTCCTGTCAGGAGCCCTGAACCCTTTGAGCGCTGCGGCGGCGGCTGCTGCTGCTGCAGGCAGGGTGGCGCTCGCTGGACAGGCGGGGTCCAGTGGGGTCCTGCTGGTCAGCAACCTCAACGAGGAGGTCAGTAACACACCTGCACACACACACACACACACACACCAGTCAGATGGAACCCCTACCCACCATCTTCATCCATCTGTTCTTTTTTTTGGGTTGTGGCCAGACCTCCTTGTGCTACTATCATCGTCTTGTGTCTGATGTAGAGGAGACATTAAGAAGGTCCACTTTGAAATGTTTTGTACAAATTTGGCCTGAAGACACAACTGGAATCACGTTAACTGAATCACCTCATTTGGCGTATTAGGCTGTCATGCTTCCGTGATCTTGGACAGTCTGTGTTCGTGCTTGTATTAGGAACTCTTCTGAGAAGGCGAGGGTGGTGTTGTGCACCATTTGTTTGACTTCAGTTTTCCTGTAGCCGAGCTGATGATGTCTGAGGTAGAACACCTGTCCATATAGTCCATATTTCTAGAACATCATTTTCTATCAGGTATTTACTGAATTCTGAACTTCAGAGCTGTGACGTGCAATTTAGTTTATGTCCTGATGATCACTGAACTGTCCAAGGGGGACACGTGACATTAAAGCTTGAGTATCCAAACTGCTGTAGACTGGACCTCGTTATTCCCGTTAGTTTTGATATGAAGTTAAAAAAATATATATATATATAAAGAGTCTAACCTTTTTCTTTGCTTTTCCTTACATACCCAGAGCCTTGCTGCATTTTATTAAACTTTTGGTCGAGCCTCATTATGTCCCTGTGAGAGAGAGAGAGGGGGGGTTTGCTGTCTCCTCCCCTCTTTCCCCTCCGATGTTCTGCCCTTCCCTTCTCTTGTCGAACTGTATCTAACTCGGCTAACTGTCTCTCTTCTGTTTTTCTCTCTAAGCTCTCCTCACCTCTCCTCAGCTCATATGAAAGCTCATATGAAATCATTCTGTGGTCTTCCTAACCTGGGAACAAATACCTGCCTCTCTGAAACGCTTCCTCAGACTTTGATCCCTCTTCCTCAGACTTTTTCCTTTTTATTTCCTTCTTCTTTTACTGTGACTTAAAGGGCATCCGATATGTCTCACCTAATGTCTCTGTCTCTTTCCCCCATCAGTCTGTTCTCTCAGTGACTGCGTCACACAGGAGCCTGTGGCAGTATCTCAGCTAAACACTTGATGTTCAGATACTGCGCTTCCTCTTTCTTTTAGCCTCTCAGACTTGTGTGAACGCCATGTTTTACCCAGGTGGCCTTCACATCAACTCTTGCATGCTAAATTGTACGACGGAACAAAATTTGAACTGCATGGGCTCTTTAACATAGTCCCCCCCCCCCCCCCCCCCGGCTTCTCACACTCTTGGAGTAGCATCCTCCCTCGCTGAAAGATAGATCTTCAGATTTCCGACCTGCTGCTTGTTGTTTTTTGATCTCATGGTTATGACTTTTATATTGCTGCTTTTCTTATGATTTTGACATGAGTGTACCTTTACCCCCATGCTTGTCCAGGGTGAAAGACATTTTGGCTACTTTGGTTACTTGCTGTATTTTGACTAAAGAGAACATTGATCCAAGCCATTATCTCTGACCAAACTACCTGCATTATTCCAGTGTACTGACCTATATTTTATTTTTTGTCCCTCCCCCTCCCCCCTCACTTTTTAATTTTTTATTATTTTCCCCCCAATTTGCATTTGCCTTCCAATTCATCTCCTCTCTCTCTCCACCCCCCCCCCCCCCCGCCCTGCCTTTCCCCCCAACCCCCACCCCCCCACACACTCCGTGTGCTGGTGGGGGACTATTTAATCCATCAAATCACCCCTTCTTCCTCCACATTAACGAACCCCTCCCCCCCCCCCCCCTCCCCCCATGACACCCCTTTTCGCCGCCTGCTCCCCTACTCCATGACCCACCACCTCCATCACTCTCCGGGGGGAAAAACAAAAACCACCATTCCTCCTACCTACCTCCGTTCTGGATCGATCTGTCCATCTCTACCTCCGCTCCGCTCCGACTCTTCTACCTCTCTACCTGTCTCACGCTGCTTGTTGCTCTTCTCTCCCTCTAAAGATGGTTGCGCCCCAAAGTCTGTTTACCCTCTTCGGTATGTTATCGTTAGCTCTCTCTCTCTCTCTCTCTCTCTCTCTCTGTCTCTCTCTCTCTCTCTCTGTGTCTCTCTCTCTCTCTCTGTGTCTCTCTCTCTCTCTCTCTTCTACCTTCTCTTTTTGTTTTATTTCCATTCTATATTTGAGACATTTGTTATTATTATTATTATTATTATTATAATTGCAAGCTTATGTTTGCACACAGTAGCTTGTTTAGTCACGTGTAATACATTTTGACCCTGTTTATTGGTTTGGGTTAATGTTGATTACTTTGCCCTAAACTTCACTACGTAGTAATCTGTTAATGCACGGTTAAGTCAATATTTCTGCATGCTGTTTTATTCCTATGATTTCTAGCCATCTGACACAGCATGACAACGTATATCTGTTTAGAGGGTGTCTCTTCTCTCTTTCCCTGTTCTCTCTACACACCTCTCACTCAAAAGTCTGCTGTAAAGTTCTTGTGTGTACTCTGCTAGTCTCTCTTCTGTGTTTCTTGCCTTTTTAAATATCCTTTGCCTCCAGTGCTGACTCTCCGTTTCTTTCTAACTGTCTGCTTTCTCTCCACCTCACCTCTTGTCCTCCCGCCTGCCTGTGGCTCTAATGCAGGAGTGTACGGCGATGTCCAGAGGGTGAAAATTCTTTACAATAAGAAGGACAGCGCTCTCATTCAGATGTCAGACGCCAACCAGGCCCAGCTAGGTGAGCAGATGTCACCGTCCACCTGTGATGCTGCAATGACCTGTAAACTAATTGAGTCTCTAATAAGAGTGTGTAAGCTCACGCCAGTTTGATTTCATGCAAACCGGCTGAACCGGCACCATTTTCCATTGTGACAATTTAAAACCTGTTCCGACCGCGCAATGCTGCTAAATGCTTGTTTTGCATTGGTAATAAGCAACATGACAAACATCATTAACATGACTTTGTTTAACACTGTTGGCTCTACCAGCAATAGAACACAGGCTGGCATGTCCCTCTTTGTTCAAGCGCACATTTACCACACAGAGCTAAATGTTTCTTGTGGTTTGGCTAACTTATGGAGTTAATGTGACTTTGATACAGCTGGTAAAACGTGATGCCTGGTGATAGTCCTTCACTCAGGTATCACAATGGGGCGCTCTGGATTTAGAGAGGGAGGGAGGGAGGGAGGGAGGGAGGGAGGGAGGGAGGGAGAGAGAGAGGGAGGGAGGGAGGGAGAGAGAGAGGGGGAGAGAAACCAAACGCACATCTTTAGACCAAACACACCCACTCCAGTCTGACCTGAGGGAAGATGTTGAGATGTGTAGAGATCGTTTATTATAAAGTTGAGTCAGATCGTTATGATGTGAAATGGATTCAACAAAAGAGAAGAAAAAAGTTCACTCCAGCCACACTTTACTTTTCATTAATTTTTCTAAAATCAAACACTTTCTTTTAAGATGAACGTTTTATTATTATTTTTTTGTGTATTTTATTTTAGATGGAGTCCTTATTTTACTTGAAATGTATTCATGTATTTCTATGTATTATTTATAATCCATCCAGTCAAATTTGAAAACAGAATAATAATTGTTAAAATATAATTGATGTGTACTTTCTTTACTTGACAACTGTTGACTACACAGAGACGTTGTTACTACTAGGCTTCTTGAATATATATATATATATATATATATATATATATATATATGGCACTAAATAGCGAAAGTTAGATATTATTGTAATGTTCCAGACTTTTGCACGAGGAGATTTTCTCGATCTGGACCTTTAGTAATTTGAATAGAATCCTGCTGTAGCGGCTCGGTATGCTCGTACACACAGAGCTGTGATTCATATGAAAGACAACCACCACCGAAATGTCAAACTCCAGAGTTGAACCCGTTATTGCTCTCACATTGATGGACAGGTCTGTTCAGAGGCTATGCTGTCTTTCAATATGTTGGTCCCAGTAGCCAGAGTAAGGCCAGCTCACTCCTCCTGTTGGTTGTGAACAGAAGTTGACTTCATGAAGACTTCATCACCTAGTGAGCTAAGTGGATGTATACAAAGATCCTCACTTCATCATGTCCATGTCTGACGACATACACATGAGCACTGTTTCTCATTTGATGGTTGTTTATGTTTATTTTCACTATATGTTTTCTCATTATTGGCTTCAGTTAGTAAAGCCAGTGACCATGACCTGCCTTTGTTTTTCCCACGGCCGAAGCGATGAGCCACTTGAACGGCCAGAAGATGTACGGGAAGATCATCCGCGTGACGCTGTCCAAGCACCAGACCGTGGCTCTGCCCCGGGACGGCCTGGACGACCAGGGCCTGACCAAGGACTACGCCAACTCCCCACTCCATCGCTTCAAGAAACCCGGCTCCAAGAATTTCCAGAACATCTTCCCGCCGTCTGGCACCCTCCACCTCTCCAACGTCCCGTGAGTACCAGGCCAGCGAGCTCGGGGTCGATCAGTGGTGATCCTGACTGTTGTTGATGCTGTGTCTCATGAAACAACCAAAGCTCAGCGTGAGAAACGCTGCGTTGTTGCCTGACTGTGTGACCTTTGTCTCAACAGACAAGACGTGACGGAGGATGACCTGCGGCTGCTCTTCTCAAACGCTGGAGGAACTGTGAAAGCTTTCAAGTTTTTCCAGTACGTAGACTTCTCCTACTGCATGACACACGGGACCTGACCACATGTTACTGCTGAGGATCCGTCTGTCTTGATTGTTAATAATAAATAGTTTAGTTTAGGTAAAAAGAGGCGTGTCACTTTAAGGGAAATAGCGCCGCTCCGCCTTAAAGGTCAGCGGACATTTAATGCGTCAGCGCTTTTGCTAATTTTGTGGTTAACCGCCTTCACGGTGAGGTTGTACCGGAGCAGTGCATCGTGAGCATGCCATCAGACCCGATCCACAGGTTCAGTTCCTACATAACGCTGTCGTGTTGTTGTTGTTTATAGGGATCGCAAAATGGCTCTGATCCAGATGTCGACAGTGGAGGAGGCCATCCAGGGCTTGATTGACCTTCACAACTACAACATGGGAGGCAGCCAGCACCTGAGAGTCTCCTTCTCCAAGTCCACCATCTAAGAACAACAACCAGCGTGACCCACAGTCTGGGAGCTGGTGGTCAGAAACCTTACAGACTGTGTCTGTACACTGGGGGGGGGGGGGTCGACCATATTGAGTGAATATCAGTTTTGTTGTTGGGCTTTTGTTGATCCTGTCATTCCTAGAGAGAGAGAGAGAGAGAGAGAGAGAGAGACATTTCTGACATCTTTTATTTTTTTTATAGTCTTTTGCAGACACTGGATCCTCCAGCTGTTCTTAACTGTACCTCTGTATGTTTATGTCAGGCAACATATTGACATGATTGATTGTCCCCCCCCCCCCCCCCCCTCTATGATAGTTTGATGTCGATCAGTGTTTAACTCTTTATTTAGTTGAAAAGATACAGTACTTATGTGCCTTACTTGACAACATCAGCTGTTCCTGCAGCTGGACGTGTTCATTTATTACCCTCCTATGTGTTTGAGGCACATTGGTATTGGTATATATTTTTGAGGGATAGTGAGAATGCAAGCTGTTTTGTTATCCTCTAAACTTTGTTACAGTTGTTTTTAGCTTTTTTTTGGGGGGGGGGGGGGGGGGGTTTAGATTCATAACATTTTCCCTTTTTATAGTTGAGCAACAGAAGAGAATATTCCTTGAGGCAAAATGTTTAAAAGCAATCCCGCGACAGGCAGCTTCACTTTGAATTCCAATATTCCACAAGTCCGTTCAGCGTGAGATCCTTCTCCCCCAGGTTTGAATCCACATATTCAACAAAGCACCACCACGTGGCTAAGTTCTCCGTGTCTTTCCTTTGTTTGGAAGCCTTCCGTGTGCTTCGTTTCCCCGCGTGTGTCCCGTGAGGTGTTTGTTGTCGGTGACACTGGTTCTCTAAAGCATGTGTGGTTGTGACAGGATCTCGCTCCAGAAAGCGTTGCATGCTGTGGAAGCAGTGAGGAGATGAGTCCACTGTGATTTCTTTGTCATGTGACAGTTTACATGGAGAGGGCTACTCAGCTGGACCAACGTTTCTGTGCCTTTAGTGTTTTAATTCATTTGAACTCGTAAAAAAAACTAAACAAAGTATTTGAACACACTGATGCCCAGAACCTTGTGTGTGACTTAATTCCCAATTTTTTTAAACTACCCAACCTTGGCTTGAGGTTATTGCTCAGAATTAATAGTTGTGTGTATTGTATTTTGTTTTCCAAGTCTGATTTTATACAGCTCAACATGTAATGATTTGGTTTAGTTCTGAAGAGGCACGATTAAAGGATGAATTGTTTTCTAACAAGGGGAGGTGCGCCTTGGTTTCCTGCTTTTCCCCTCATGGTCTCTCTTGTGTATTCTGCATTACGTCTGTAGCATGCTTAATAAAACTATTCTGTAGCTCCACATTCACCTCCTCTGTCTCTCACTTCTCTGTCTGCTCTCTTCTGAAGCCATCTTCAGTCCCAGGGTGGGAAAGGAGCCAAAGTCAATTTTGCAGCCGCTCTGAAAGCCCAGCTCTAATAAGCCCGACTGAGCCCTCTGATCGCACTAATTCACAGGACAAGTACATTTGTGTTGATGCGTTTCCCACCCTGCCAACTGACACAATCTATTCCTTTGATGTCTTGCTCTCCTCTCTTCTGCTAGTTGCCTATTTTCTAATCAGTCTCTAATCTGTCTGATCTATCCACTTGCTCTCACACTAAATCAATTACAGAAATGGCCACATTTGTCATTTTTTCCAGGCTCTGCATTTTTACGCCGCTGTAAGCTTTCCAGCATTAATTGCTTTGTACGCACTCGGATAACGTTCAGCCCATTACATCCACGTGGTATTGCTGCAGAATGGCGTTGTGTTTCGCTAAGAGGCAACCTCCGCTGCTGACAAATGAAGCCCACGGAGAAAGAGAAACGTTCAGCGCTCGCCGTACAAGTGAATGCAAAGTTTAAGAACTACGATTCCCACGTTCCTGGTTGTACAGTCACGTCCGGCCAAAATGTCACCGCGTCATTTTATCTTATTAGACAATTGTGGGAAATGAAATAGTTAAAAACGACTCTGGACGATGGATACAATAATGAGCTCATTTCTATCAGTATGGGACTAACTAAACTGAGCTCATGTTTTTAAACTGGCTTTAACTGCAACATCTTATTTTGTACCATTTGAGCTGCTGAGCTCTGCGGCGTCGTGTGTTTTAGTTCTGCTCTTTAGTGAGGTGACTGATTGAATATTATGAAAGCACTGCAGCTGACCACAGAGTACATCGTTAGCCGTAGCTTTAGCCTCTCAGATACAGATATTATTCATCCTGATATCAACTCGTCAGACGGAAGCAGCGTCGCTCATTAATTGCACGAGCCGGTGAAATGAAGCCGATCACTCAGCCGTGTGACGTGTTGACAGTCGTATTCATCGTACGCCTCGCAGCGCTGCAATAAATGAATCAATAAATATTTAATACAAATGTAATCACAGTGTAATGAAAAACGACCTTGTTAGCTGCAGTGTTGTACAGAAAAGTAGGTAAAACAAAATGGACTTGCTCGTGTATTAATATCCCATATACATGGACGTCCTGTGAAGAAGTGCTGAACTCCCAATGTACAGAAAGAACAACCTGAACCAAGAAGCTGCAGTCTGTAGTCCGTAAACACTTGATTCATTAGAATCACCTCAAAAATACAGAACGCTAATATGCTCAAATGCCATTTTTCACATTATGAATAAATAAGTAGGATCGACCTCACAGCCCATCCATCAGGAGCTACGAGTAATACAATTAATAAGGCCCACTGAACCATAAGACAACGTGATATTTGATATTCATGTTGTCAGATCAGCTTCATACTTATCAGTCTTATCGAGACTTGTTATTATTTTTGATAATATAGTAATAACTGTCTGTTGTTCATGAATGACAATGTCACAGCTTGTGTTTTGTCTTATTGTGGTTGGTAAAAACACGTTTATCTGAACTAATATCCGAGGGTTGTGTGAAGGTTCCTTTTAAAATGATATATTTTCTCATTCTTTTTGATGAATGCACATCCTTCCCCGTGAAACGTTTTTCAAATCAGACTTTTTGCCTTTTACGTCTTCTAACCTTCAATATTGTCCGTCGTCGTGTTTCTTTTGTGCATTACCACGACCGACCGTCAATAAGTGGAAATGGCGCGAGGCATTGGAACGTGCAGTGATCCGTGTTCTTAGACGTGCAGGTCCAGACCGAGTCTCCTGAACACGTTCAACTCAGCGTAACACTTCAAGCACACAGAACTAAGAACTCAGCCTTTGCTTTTTCTTTTTGCCAAAGTGAGGTTGTAGGATAACATTACAACCTGAGCACGTGGTTAAGTTGAACTCTTACCAAAGAAAACGTGGCTCGGTCGCTTCGCGTATAACAACATTGTGTTGCTGTCGGCTTGTTTGTTAGCTTATCACCGCTGAGGAACAACGCACAGATGTCACTTTACAGCTCCTTTTATATATCCTTCAGCAACAAAACTGTGACAATTCACCTCCGTGATGACTGGAGAGGACAGCTGAGGGCAACAGAGAGGAGTTCCGACAGCAGCGATTGGCTGACAGAGATCGTGGCAAGATACCTGGTTGGTTTAACTAAAGGAGTGAACACCTCTAATCAGCTGATTAGCAACAATTTGAGTCAGAACGGCACCCGTACCCTCCAACTCTTGACTGTTGAACGGACCCTTTGTTTGGCCCAATATTTAGTGACCAGATATGTTCATGACGTTACACCAGAGAGACATTACGAGCTCCAAGTCACTAGATGATCCAAGTCATCTGTGTAGACACCATCACACATAAGGTGAAGGGGTTTGACATGAGCCTGTTTGAACACTCGATGGTAGTCAGCTCTTGGTGTTTTGGTTGGACGGGTGACCGTGTTAGCCATGGACGCATTGGGCTGAGAGTCACCAGTCATCACGGTCACTCGTTAAAAACTGAAACACCTGTTTGCTCTGAAACCTCGAGTCCGCTGTTGGAATATTTATTCTGACAACCGAACATGCGACAGCCAGACATTTTGAGATTTATTATTGGTAAATTTGTTTAACTCATGCACACGTGTGAGCCTGCAAGTGTCCTTAAAAAATAAAAATCCAATCAGGCGGCGACCTCCGGTTCTGCAGAGTGAAACAAACGCTGAACAGTCTTAAAACTTGCATTCTCTCTGCTGACCAGCAGGGGGCGACTCCTCTGGTTCATGCTCTTGGTTGTTTCAAGTCTTCTTCAATACAACATGATGTTCATTCTCCAGTTTGCCTCCATATCACTTCTATGAGATTTGATCACATGCATTCCTTAAGATACCACAGTGCATGTGTATGTGCCAGTACAGTAACAAACTGACATAGAAACAACAGATCGGCCCCCGAGGGCCTGAACCCCTGATGATCACGGTCAACCGCTGAGGTTCAATTTGTCTCCGGCTCTAAACGAGTGAAAATGATGAAGTTGCTGCCGACGTGTTGATATAAGCAAGGCGTTGCTCCATCAGGGACCGGGGCCCATTGGCGTGACTTTGCGATGATGGACGTCCTGTCGGGCGTCGCCTGATGAAGATGACGCTCCACAGTCGGGGCCCTGGGACCGGGACAGATGACCTGATCCATCATCACGCGGACACGCCGCTGCTCACAACCAATGTGAAGGGGCTTTCTTATTATTTTTTTCGCGAGCTTTCAATGGAAGTGCTCGCGTCCCGGATCCCCGCTCTCTAAACAAAGATGACATGATGTATCAAGCCAGAAGGGCAGCGAGGATCAATAGCTGGTCTGGTACGATGTATCGGGATCCTGCTCTCCATCACTCGGTGTAGACGGTGGAGCTGAGGCTTCTCTCTCGTGTTGAGCTCCCTCATGGGTTCTCTTCTCCAGCTCGCTCACTATTAAAATATCTGGCTATCACTCACTTTAATGCATTGCTTTTGTGTAGCAGTGTATTTAGGGATTACAAAAAATCAACTTCAAATCCTCTACAGTACCATTTTAATTGTCTCTATGACAATACAAACAAGTCATTTATCCGTCTGTATGGTTTGACACCTACATGTGGTATTCAGTGAACTATGGCTGTGAATCAATTCACTGTACTTACAGGGTAGGTCGTATCTGAGGAACTAGCAAAGGATTCAAGGACTCAACGCGGTCAAGCTAGCAGCTAGTGGAAGATTCAGTCCTGCGACAGCCACAGATACCGGATTGTTTTTTGTCAGAGCATTTGATTGATTGATTGATCGATTGATTGCTTTCAGTATGTGAAGGGAATTTCAACAAATTGATGATTCTAAAATACGTTAGCTTCTCTATCTTTAAACTATAACGAAGCTCAACACCCTGAACCAGTGTGACGCCTGTTGAAGTGTCTAACCCTCCAGACCGTAGTCGGATTGCTCTTCCACCTTTACTGAAGTATTTACATTAATACTCTATACTTCTTCATATTTCTATTACACTTATATCAAAGAGAAACATTTTACTCCACCGCTTTTATTTAAAGCTGTGGCTTCTTGTTACTTCTGTAATTACATTTTTTTTCTTGTACATTTATACAAAATCATTTTTAAAGAACAAACCAGTGGTTCAACCTCTGTGGTTTGTGGACTTCCATTAATAAACGATATCTCCCCTCTAAACTCCTCAAATGGTTTCCTTTGAATACGAAGAGTTATTTTACAAAAACAAGCAAAGATTCGAGAAAAGTAAAAGAAAATATGACATTCGACAGTAATAAGTAGCAAGAACTCGCAAATATCCTTTGTGTTTATTTTGAATATGAATAATCTTAGCTTTGTACTCACCCAGAAAAGAGAAAGATGATCCTCACCTCTCTTCTCTCTCAAGAGAGAGAGAGAAGAGAGGAAATCTCACTCCTGCAGGATCAAGAACATCTTAAACATAAGAGGGACGAGGTCGGTCTGACCTTCTTCTTCATCCTGCACCTCAAACAGTAGAACAGTAAGTATGAAGACAAAGAGCATCTCTGAATTCTCTTCTTCTCATTCAGAGTATTCACTCTGCTAAGGCTATGTGAGGTAAGAAACCAAGTAAGAGAGTAAGATACAAGTAAACAGGAAGACAATCTCATCGATTATAGACTAACTGTGTTTTTTAAGCTATAAACTAAATGACGTGACAGTAATTTAGTGAAACGCCTCTGTGCTGGTGTTAATATTCATATTTCTTATGAAATGTTTCATAGTTGAAAATGGCTCAAAACGCCATTTATTGTTCTAAATCAGCCCTCATTTTTAAAGGACAATTTTGAGATAGAGTCGACTAATCTACGTCATGAAATAAAAGAATGGGCTTTGTTGTCATACAGAAGTGGGCGTGGCTTCATCTCTTAACTCCTTGCCCCCGTTTTATTTGCACCAAATTGTGCAGTGGCTCAGACCTGGGGGTGAAGTTACGCCTTAAAGACACAAACGGACAAACATAGTCAATGTAATACAAACACCAGTGAATACAAGATGTGATTGATAGATTGATGTCTAAACGGACTAATTTAAGGCACAAAAAGTGGCGCTAAATGAACAAACTGTAACCATAATGGATTAAGGCCGCCTTCATGTTGTATTTTTCGCAATCAATGAACGGAGGGCACCATATTTGGAATGCAGAGGAGTGACGTAGAAATGCCAGTCAAGGCTTTGGTATCGGCAGCGACCTGTCAATCACTGTGTAGCCCCGCCCTAAAGCATCCCCTGCTTTATGGTCTGTTTGACTCTAAATGGACCATAATGTACTAAATGAACATCATGCTGTATTGAAGAAGACTTGAAACTAGAGATTGAGACCATAAACTCATGTTTACAATGTTTACTGAGGTAATAAATCAAGAGAGAAGTAGAGTCATTTTCTCATAGACTTCTATACAACCAGAGGAGTCGCCCCCTGGTGGACACTAGAGAGAATGCAGCTTGAAGACACTTCTGCATTGGTTTCACTTGGCAGAACCAGAGGTTGCCGCCTAGCTTTAACGTGGATGTGAAGTGAGTCTTGACGGCCTGCAAGATATATTACATGGACTATATAATAAAACTTCATAAGGGCCTGACTTTATCAACCCTTATCACTATGAAGCTGCAAACATGACTAAAATAGACCACGTCACACCTTAATAAGCGCGATGTTCAGAACCATGGACAGCTCTGCTTCATTTTGTTTCAGCCTTGCTTGTTATTCGCGGTTGTGTATTGAACTTTCGGTCCTAATTCCATTGTTTTCCATTGTGGCAATCCACAGAATGGAAACGACGAAGTGAAGTGAAGTTTTGGTCAACGAGAAAGAGGGAGGGAGTGGATGAAATAGAGCTGCATGGCGAGGACACTCAGGTGTCACTAATACTGGCTTCACCGCCGCTGTGAAATCAATGTAGTATTTGATTCAGGAACAGTAGTCCTGTGCTGTTGTTTTTAGCCTTTCTGAGGCTATTGATGGTCAAATCAATGACTTTCATGAAACTTACCACCGGACCAATTTTAGGTGGTGATCTAGCAATCCGCCCCTATTTCATATCATGACCGTGACACATGGAGAAGATGCGGGGGGGAATTTTGTTGCATCTAGTCAAAACGCCACTATAGTGTTGAAACAAGCATAGCAGCACAATAACCTAAGGTCTTACTGTATAAGAAGGCTTGCCTTGGCCTACTGAGCATGAACCAGATGTCTTATGGGAGAGGATGTCCTTCAGTCCTAGTGAGTCAGCCATCAGGGCCTCGAGTGTTCAGTGAAAGCCTTCCCCTTGAACAATACCTCAGGCCATTGTGAATAAAAAATACTCAGTCAATAGAAAATAAGCAGCTGTAATAGTGACAATGGAAAATGGAAAACCGAAAGGAAGATGGTGTGACCTACCGTCTCCCCTCTCTTTCTCTCCTGTTTTTCTTTTCTTTCTTGTTTGAAGCTTGAAGCTGCAACACATTTTCACTCCCAACTTGTTAAAAACCAGCTCTTGGCCAGTGGCCCTGAGCTTCAAACTATCAAACTCTACGTACCCGTCTTGTGTCAGTTTTGGACGTGTCCAAACGCTGCAGCTCGAGTCCTCACTAAGACAAAGAAAGTGGATCACATCACTCCAGTTCTGAGGTCTTTACACTGGCTTCCTGTCCCACAAAGAAGTGACTTTAAAGTCCTGCTGTTGGTTTATAAAGCACTGAATGGTACATCTGTGATCTGCTGCTACCTTATGAACCATCCCGACCCCTTAGGTCGTCTGGGACCGGTCTACTTTCTGTTCCCAGAGTCACAACTAAACCTGGAGAAGCAGCGTTCAGTTGTTCTGCTCCAGAAAGCTGCAGGTCTGCTGAGACCCTCAGCTCCTTTAAATCAAGACTGAAGACTTTTCTGTTTGCTGCCTTTAATTGAACCAGATTCAAGGATATTAATCAATCTCCTGCATTTCTGTATTTTATTTCTTACACTGCTTTTTAGTGTTTTAATGACTGTTTTTAATGTTTCAATGAATGTTCTTAATTGGGGTTGGGGGAACACACTTTTTGCCAAAATCAAGAAAACAGTATATTGTATTTAATATATTATTATATATATATGTATTCTATTAATGATGATAGGTTAATAACTTTCCATTGAAACCCAGCTGAACTGCTGCGTGTCTCAAGCGAGTAGCAGACAGCGCTGCTAACCTTTCCTTGGGGACCGTGTCAGTCACAGAATAACGGAAATAGGGAATTTGGGGAGTTTACTGCAGCAGACAACAACTGCATAAGATAGTGGAGTTCTGCTGCAAAAAAAATTAAATTAAAGCAGGCAAGTGTGAAATGATAGGACGCATTTAGTGCAAATGAATCTGTTTCCTGCATGGGAGTGGCACCCAACAAAGCTGGTGCACTGGAGCCATTCTAACAAGCTTAATAAGGAAACAGTAAAGCAAACAGTAGTGGAAGTGATGAGAGTGGATAATAAACACTTTCATCTCATCTGTGTTCCTCAGAGTGTGTCTCTGCTCCCTCGAGGCGTTTCTCAAAGTAGATGCAGAATTCCTCCCAAACGTTAACACGTCTGAATGCCGTCGGTACATTTGGCCTCATGGGGCTTCATGCTACAGTATGTTGAGGGGATGTTAGTTTCCTTTCACTATCTCTTTTATTTCCACTCTCATAAAAAGGAAAAATGTCTGCCGCTTGCCTCGGAGAACGAATCAAACCTGCCAACAGTTTCCTGTCAGTGTCTGGCGTCATGAAATATTAAAGGCAACACTGGAAAAGCAGGAAAATGTTTCCCCTCTTTGGAAGATTCTCAGTGTTAACATGGCAAGATGTCTCTGCTCCCCAATCATACAACAGGCAAGAAGCTCCTCAGGGCACAATTGGGGGTTGAAGGCACTAATAACGGATGCTTTTTATTCTGATACTCAGCATGTTTAATGTCCTTAATTCTCCATTGCATATCTCAGACTAATACAGTTCCTTACCTTTAGTAAAATAACATTGTTCAATTCATTTTAAAATATGATGGTGAACAAGAGACAAAAGAAGGCAAGTCAGGCAATCGGAAAAGAGCATCAATAATTATGCCCTCAAGATGAGCGTAGACCACAGACGCACAGTAGACGTCCGGTTCACAATCGATTTTCAAGCTACAAATCCTCACTGCAAAAACATTTGGGTCAAGAAGGAGTGAGACAAGGACTACGAGGCGAGTTTTCAAACGCACACGGCGTCTGTAGCTTCTTCAAACCCTGGAGTAGTGTGGATGTAGCCTCACGGTCTTCTTACGATTTACAATATTAAGTGTTACACTTTCTCTATTCAAAACCAAACATATATTGTTATTAATCACAAAATCCTTGTAGTTTACGATAAAGTATTGGTCCTATAGCCAACGACCCCTGACACCAGATTTAAATGTGAAATGTCCACTGAGGGCAACATGCTCCAGATAAAAGTGATAGAATTTGTATTGTTCAATTTCATATTGAATATGATGGTTTCAAATTTAAATTGATTGCCAATGTAGTAACATTTCAACTCTCTTTTCATGTTGCTCAGTATGTTTTCAGTTCTCTGAGACACATCTGCAGACAGGACGCAGTTTTAAAAGCATCCACGATGAGAAGTGCTTTAAATGCTCAGCCGGTCACTAACGCTAACGCTCATTTTGTTCATGTGGATTTTTGTGGATTGTTTTGTCCAGTCTTTATTTTTTAAATGAAACACTGAATAAGTCATCTCTTCCATCATTTGCTCTAGTCATTTGTCTTTGTTTAAGAAAAAATTACTATTTCATAAAATAGTTACAGGCTACTTTAAATCTAACTCTGCTCTAATAATAGTAATTGTTTTATACATACGGTATATGTATGCAAAATTGTTAATTGGGACTACAGATGAAAAATAGCCTCTTGGCTAACTCTGGAACATTTACATAAATGTTTTTTATTAATGTGCACTGTCCCTTATCAAATAAACCCAAACATTTTTTTAAAGATTGTCATGCACCAGTTGGTATTTTGCTAGTATGGTCCTGGATGTGAACCATACAGTTAAAATAACAGACTTTCCTATGTGATGAGCTGATTACGTTAGGTGAAGTAATGAAGCTAAGGCAGGTATTACCACAATGGACTAACGAGTTTGATCTGGTTTTAATGTTGCTCTTGGGATAACACACCAATGTATGTACCAACGTTACATCTTAACACTGTAATTGGTGATTAACTTTATTTATGTTAAATTAACTTGCTATGCTGTTAGCTAGCTAACCTTTCTGAGGCTACTTGAGCTCGAGCTAGCTAACGTCACAGAGCTAACGCTAGCTCCACTAATATTAGAAACCTAATGTAACGAAACAGAACAAGTGAAACATTATCTGATATGTTAACAGTTCAATAATCATGAAGACAGAACAATAACGGAGACTTTGAATTTGGGCTGATAAGCGTAACGTTACCTCGGCTCCTCGTTGATCTCCACATGGCTCAGAAGGATGAACTGAAGCTGTTGTGTCCAAAGTCACGTTCAGGAGCAGTCGGTCACGTCTTGTCACTCAAAAATGACTTGAAGGCAATAAGCAGTTTGAATACTAAAAATATTCTATCGTCATTACAGACACATTAACCTACAATAGACAGCACGATGTAGATGGATTGAGATTCACTGAACTTGTATAGAGAAGCGTGTATCCACCTCTTCACAAAAATGACTGTATCATGCTGATGAATTACAGTAGTCTGCTGTTATTGTTAATTGACAGCAGTAACTGTTAATTTACATGTGAGGGATGAACATTTACCTGTATGTTACAGTTATTATGAAATACTGTAAGATACCGTTGAAAATCCACCGTAAATTTACAGCAATTCGTTACAGTGTAGTATTCTACAGTACTATAATTATAGTATGTCAAAAAGTCATAAAAAAGCCATTGTATGCCAAACAATTCATTAAAAAGTAATAATATATATGTTTACAGTGTATCATTATGAGACCAGCGACTAGAAAGCATCGATGTCGATCTCCAGATCGCATTTTTCTATTTATTTAGTCCAATGACGATCGGCAGTAAAACCTTGTTACGCATTATGATGCTTAAACTGTGTAATTAATCCGTGGTTCACATGACTCCCTGGTCATTTCCTCTGTCCAAAATGCTCCCACACTGACGATTTAAGGCATTGTTTGGTGACTATAGGGCTGGAGGGTTGGTTCCCTCTGAAATGTTCACAGCAGCGTTTCAGGTGAGTGGCACGACTCTCAAACACACAAAACAAACCTGCACACGCGCGTTACGTGACTTGTGCAAGAGGAGATACAATTGCACACAAACAAATCTCAATGCAGGAATCAGGACACCATAGATATCGTAGCAACTTCAGATCTTATGGCTATGAAACAGTGACTTACAAAACCGCAAAATATGGCGATACTATGCTCTATCGATTTTTTCCACCACCCCTAAGTTTAGCATGTCATAGACATGAAAAGCAAGAGTGTAGTATGTCAGGAAAAGTCATAATGCAGCCATACTATAGTGTGTCAAACAAGTTGTATTGTTTGTTGAAATGTATAGTATTTCTAAAATGTCATCTTATATGTGACCAACTTTGGGTAAATTCACCACTACTCTGTTAGTAAGGAGCAAAGGGCCACAGTGTAATAACCATGAATACAAAAATGTGTGTGTTTTGTGATCCCTTTCAACATCACTGTTTTGTCAATCCACTTCTGTAATTCTTTACTACATTGCAGGTAGAATCATGCTCGCCATCAATAGGGAAGAATCTTCAAAGGTGGTCCTCATTCTGTCTGTCAGACCTGACAGAGAGATGGAAGAGGAAGTCAAAAATGAGTCAAAAATGTCATAAAAGTTACAAAAAGCCATGGTACTGATATTGTGAAAAGTCACATTATGTTGAAAAAGTCATAAAAAGTCAGCAGGTGCTTTGATAGGAGTGACAGTGGAAGCCACCCTCATTGTGAGCAAAATGACTGAATTGCATCCCCATTGTTAACCTGCCATATCTGTGTATGTGTAGATCATGACCGATGCAAATGTGTCCGTTTGTGTGCAAGTGAACAACTATCTGCCTACTTGAAGCTGGCACACACACACACACACACACACACACACACACACACACACACACACACACACACACACACACACACACACACACACACACACACACACAGCTGTATCCATCACACAGCACTCTTAATGTTCAGATATGTCAAATCCCCTCTTTAACCCCGAGGCTGCATGACATCTAATTCAGTACTACACAGGCCTGATAATGACAGTATTGATTCGGCCTTTGTTCTCTTCTTCTCGTTCCCTTTCTTCCTGTCTGTGTCTTGAGCAAAAAGACGGGGCCGTGTCATCTTAATGCATTGCTTGCTTTGCTGCCCCCCCCCCCCCCCCCCCCCTCCCTGTAGGACCGGCGCCAGTCGGCCAGCACTTTTACCAGTAGCTGTCACCACATATGGGCTGGAGGAGGAGATGAGGAGACAGTGTGTGTGTGTGTGTCAGACAACAACAACTGTGCAGCAATTTGTCTAAATTAAAGGCCTTAAAAAATAGATAACTAAATGTTTGTTTTACTTCTAGTGCACTGGTACCCAAAGTGGGTATACTTCCATCGATATAAACAGGGTGGAAAAAGTACTACTGCAAACCCCACTTAGTATAATGCAATGTAATTCAAATTGCAGTCTAAAAAAAGACCTCTCTAAAAAATGTCAAAACAAAAACAGAACATTGATGAACGTAGGATGTATTGCCGAGCAGCAGTGTGAAACTGCTCTGCGACTGGCTGTGCCATCGTCTTCCTCTGGGAGGAGCGATGGAGCCCAACTAGGCCGAAGCACTATTCTCGCCCAAGGACTAGCGGAGCCGGGGATCGAACCTCTGATTGAAGGACTGCTCTACCACTGAGCCACAGTCGCCCCACCACACAGCTAAGCTAGTGTTTAACCTCGCTAGGCTGTAGGCTAGCATTGAGCTAAAGTTAAATTGAGTGTTCTGAAGACATTTAACTTGAGATTCATTGTGAATAACAGTGTACAGATTTAGTTATCAAAATTGAAGACTTCACCTGTACAGCATCACTACAGTGATATTGTGTTGATGCCCTTAATTGATAATCAGATCTTTATTTTGGTGCCGTGTGTTTTTACCTCTTTGCTCAGCAATCTTAGGATCTTCTTTGCAGTGTGAAGTCCAGAGATGACAGTGAATAACACAACATTCGTCACGTAACTCATTTGTTGCCAGATTTTCAGCCCAACGGAAAATCAGCGACACTGTCGCTGCATCTGGTCTGCCGCATCTTTTAGAAGTAGAAGAAGAATGAATACTGTTTGTAGGCTCTATGCATGAGGAATATGGATGGTTCCAAAAGTGGCGAACCTATGCCCCATGATTCCCTTACTGAATTCACACACCCAGTCTTTAACATAACATCCCAACGTTTAATTATCCTCAGTTACTGATGTAACCCCTGCACTTAATGACTGTAATAAAATAATAACACGTCAACAACGTTATTCCTCCGACACAGACAACAGCAGCGCATCACTACTTCCGTTCGACCCTTCACAATAAAAGCCCCGGACACATCCACTGGATCACTGCGTACCAGAGGCATCTCAAAGTGCAAAGACGCACTTTGCATGATTCTGTGTAGGCATATACAAACTAACCACTCAAAGGACTTTTAATACTACTGATTATACCCGACAATCATCCTGAATGATGTAGCCCTCAATCTGGTTCCTTCCTCCAGATCAGATGTCGCCATGCACAGAGCCAGCTTTATGAATAGTTTATTAAACTTCCTCTCTTCACTGACCACACACCTCAAATACCACCTGGCCGGATGGAATTTCTGCTCCGAGCTCTGTTGATTGGGAACTACTCACTGTTCAAAACTAAATTGTTATGCTTCGACAGATTAAAAACGAGAGCCTTTACGGATTTTGATCTACCGAACACTGCATGATAAGCGCTCGATTTTTACCACACCAACAGAACAATGAGCATGAAGTGAAAGAGAATTTGCATTTATTAGAGATGGTCGTGTTTCTATTTGCATGACAAATAGAATATCTGCCGGCGCAGAGGCCAGATCGGTGATTAAGTCAGCCCACCACACTCACAGCAAAGGAACAAGTCAAACCTAATGCTGATTGCTCCCTTTTATGTGCCCATTGATCTCGATTATCAAGTCAACAGAATAAGATGTCCACTAGACATAACATCGGTGCACTTCCATCTTTACATGCCACATTACTAATAGGATTTGTCACAGATGGGAAAATATAATGGTCTTTTTTCCCCCACTTTCTGGCACCATTAAGCTGCCAATGCTATTTTTTTTTGTGCGAGACACCCCACCTTCTGAGGTAAAAATTTTATTACATGGTAATTTAAGACATGGTTCGTTCATCTCAAGTGTCGCCGCTGGACATACAAATCAAAAAGAGGCCCGCTGATATTTTCATTCCTCATCTTCCAAAGCCCACACATTATCCTTTTTTATAATCTGTATTTTATTTGCATTTTCTGCCCCCGAGGTGAGGAGAGGAATCCGGCAATAGCCATGAAAATCCCACGGCTGCCTGCTTTTATGTGCCTTGCTTCACTGAGGACCTGGGAGATTTATCACTTTTCTCTATGTCACCGTGCCTTTTATGACTTACATTGATCATCAAGGTGTACGACCATCATCGTACAGAGTACATTATCGTCAAGGCATTTTTCACCCCTCCCCCCTCCCCACTGCCACGGGGCATGGCTAGAGACAGAAATGTGATTCACATCTCCTTCTCCGTCTGCATCCGGCGGATCCAAACTGACAACAATCTAATAAAGCAGGACAGTAGTCAGAAGTCATGTGGGCAGAAGAAAAACATCACTCCATTCTAGAACTCGTGTGTTTTCTTAAAACAGGACTCTTGATGGGCAGTTTCAATCTTTTTAATACCACACATTCATCTTCTTTGTCAAAACCGGCCTACATCGCCCACAATGCAACCTGACTTTGTCTGTGAAGTTAAAAACGTTTTCACATTTGTTTTCTTCAGACCCAACCGAAGCTGACTCAAGTCACATCCCTTTAGGACATTCATCAGACGTCACGCAGCCACCTCTGAAGACACTAAAAGCTCATACAGTGAAACTCCTGGAGTCCCCCTTCAGCAATTGTTGCAAACCTGTGTTTTCTTTTACCATAGTTCTCATTGTAGATAGGAGGTAGATCAGCAATAATGGAGCAAAAATCCCAAACTAGGTCCCATAACAGGTGGTTGTACATGGGTGGAGATGGTAACCTCTGTCTCCAAAGAGAAGCTGACACTGAGTCCTTACTTTTGGACGCTACTGATAAATTACCTTTGTTGCACTTAAGACTTCTGTTGCGCCAAAAATGGCCAGTGATCTAGTTTCTCTTTCAGCCTGACCTTAGTGATTGACATCTTTATCTTGTTTATATTTTATATTTCATTCAACAGATTTGAACCGTTCACTATTGATTTGAACCACGATCAGTGATTGATCAGTTACCTCTGAAGTTCTGCTTGCTCCGTCCTGCAGTCTGCACTTGAGTGACGGGGTGTAACACAATAGACTGCCTATCATGGAGCCATCTGTGCTGCTCCCCAGCTGTCAGTAAGGAGGTGTAGGCCAGCCGTCTCTGTGCACGGGGCTGCCGGGTGTTCTAACCGAGTCCCCCGCTGGAAATGAAACCGCACAGTGATCGTTAATAATCTGGTCCCTGTCAACCTTGCTGCCTCACCTTATGCCTTCGCCAGTCCTGTTCCATGTCCACCTTCTAACTCAGCAGTGTTTGTGGCAGTTTAATGTCAGATCTCTGGCAAGTAAATCTGTCACATTATCAAATCTGTGTTTCCTGAGACTTGGTTAAGTCCAGGTGACTGTGGCATTAAATAAAACATGACAAGGCCCCTTTACTTTGTGTTTTAATCTACAGTCCCCCAAAATCTAACTCTGTTTTTATTCAAGAAAGCCTCTTTCTTTCCTTCCTCTTTCTTCGATCTTTTAGCTTTCATTACATCTCGCTTTAAAAGACTCTGTGACCAACCGTTTCTGTAGCTTTCTGTAACGAACAATCACAACCAGCATCACACCCACCTCACCCAGCTGTGTGGAGGTGTGGAAGGAGCCAGGGTTCAAACATCTCTCCCTTGTCATTCTTCCGTTGACTATTTCCTTCACTTTTCATGTGAACAACTGAGTGCAGCACAATGAATGTCTCCCATGCGACATGGTCTGATGGTCCGTCATCACCTCTTTAATAGCTAATTCCACCCCTGCTCAATATTGTTTACCTGACCTTTATAGAGTGCTGCAGGGATGACGTATTTTGGTTAGCCAACGGAAGTTAGCATCGCACTGGTTCCATCGACAAAAAGCCAACAGGATTATAGCTTTGAGGCAAAAAAACATTTATGATACTCACAGGTTTTGTTCAGCAAGATCATCTTTACAAATGAACACCACTTTTATGAATCCAAGCGTAGTGAAGCGTAAAAGCTGAAGCCCCAGTTCCACCGAAAGCCGGATATACTCCGGATGTCCCCGGATCACCCCGGATAAAAAGAGGTGAGATCCGCGGTGATCCGGGGTGATCCGGGAAGGAAATCGTCCCGGATGAAAACACATTTGACATGTTTCCCGGTTCTACTACGGTTCTACTACAGTTCCGCCACGGATCACCCCTGTTCAAGCCTGGTTTATCACGGATGGCCACGGTTTGACCACGGTTCAACTACGGATACGCCACGGACAAGCCCCGGATGCGTCCCGGATGAAGTGTCCCATCCATGGTGCAACCGTGACGATCCGTGATCACCCGTAGTACATCCGGGGTGTCAATTAGCTCCCGTTTCATCCCGGATTAACACGGTTATACTACGGTTATGCTACGGTTCATCCCGGTCCTACTACGGTTACGCTACGGTTCATCCCGGTCCTACTACATTTCTTCCTGGATGCGCTACGATCAACGCCGACCCCCTCTCCATTCCCGGATGTCCCCGGATCACCCCGGATCACCCCGGATGTTAGTTGTTAGCGGGAAGCCGCTCGTCTTCCCGGATACGCCACAGATGGCCGCGGATGGCCACGGTTCACCACGGATGGCCACGGTTTTACTACGGTTCATCATGGAACGTCCCGGACTGACTACGGTTTCACTACGGTTCCACTCCCGGATGACCCCGGATCTGAACGGTAGTGTATCCGGGGACATCCGTAGTATATCCGGCTTTCGGTGGAACTGGGGCTTGAAGTAAAAAGCTTTGGCTATAAAGGAACTACACCACGGTCACATGACCCAGAGTCCACACAACGAGAGGCTGTAAAGGCTAGACTAGTTGGCGTGATGAGGTTAAGTAGTCTCATACAGCCACTGGTTAACAACAGATGGGTATATACTGACGTATTTTATTTTATTAGTAGAACAGAATGTTGTGTTCCCAACCTTATTTCAGGCATCTAACCAAAAACACATTCCAAATCCATTGACTTCATCAGGGACTGGCCTTTATTTGGTTTTATTTCATTTTTTATTCAACTTTAATTTTCCAGGGTAGTCCCATTGAGAATCATTGAGTCCTGGCCAAGACGGCAGCGTTAAAGTTTCACATGAAAGTGCAAAAAACAGACTTTCCCATAAACACACAAACTGTTGGCGCTGGTTTGAGACTGAGAATGTCTTAGACTCAGTCCTCCTGCTTTCTCATTAAGGCTCATTTGGTTTACTCGTCCACTGAATTTACTCCCCGATCCCTCGCTCACCCACCCATTCATCAGCCCCCGCTTGTGCCCGATGTGGGCGTGTGTCTATTGCGTGTGTGCGTTGGAGGTTGCCGGGCAGCGGAAAGAGAGGTCACTGTGGTAATGGGAAGCTCTGGGAGAGACTGACAGGAGTGTGCATGTGTACATAATCTATTAATTAAAGGCGAGGCAGCAAAACGAATGGGGAACCTTTTCCTGTGTGATATCTCCATCAACCCCACCTCACCCCCCCTCCCCCGCTGCCTCTCCTCCCCACCCACCCACCCACACTCTCCAGGTAGGCAGGGCAAACACACAGCGAGACATTTATTGAGAGATTAAAACCAAATCTCCCAGATTGCCGTATAAAAAAGGTAATTTACAATATTAAACTGACTTTTATCTATATGCAAATGACTCCCCCTCCCACAACCTATTTGAATAATTTATGTGAAGGTTTTTTTGGGGGAAGTGAGGTGAGTGTCTTTTCCCTCCGTCTAAAATAACCCAGTTATGCCATAAAGGAGACTATTAACTTCCTCCCGCTACATCTTCCATTTCAGTTTTTTCTTTTCTTCCCAGAGTTTATTTCTTTCAATCACACCAATAGCTTTTACTTCAGGTAGTGCAGTGAGGGGAGCTAACATTCACAGTTTATTGCGCTGCCTCCTGATATTGTATTCTTATTCACTCCGTGGGCGTCTCCCTGCTTCTTTCTTTTCGTTTTTGCCGTCAAGGGTAGTGGCGGTTGGGTGTGCTCTGTCCTCGTGAATGTCACACATTGAGAGATCAGGCTCCTCTGCTGCCTCTGTTTGTTGCTATTTCTTGCTTCTCATTGGCTACAACTAGCATCTCCAGAACCGGAGCTATCAGTCTGCTGTTAGCCCATCTGCTTACCCAGCCACTACTGCTGCTGCTGAAGGGTCTCAGACATCCTGGGAAACCTGGAAACATCAGTATAGAACACTGTTCAAACTGTTTACAACTGTGTGTTCACGTTGTCCCAGTCGATGGACCCCTGTCAGCCAATCAGAAACAAAACATATTGGGTCCTGCTGAAAATCTGAATATGTATCTATGCATAAGTCCCTTATCAAATCTGCAGAAACCAGCTTTACTTTAAAGAAAATGAAGTTGCTTGGTTCTCCAACATACCCTTGTTCTTCTGACTAAATCTCTCCCTTACACCCTCTCGACACTGGGTGTGTCCTCAAATGTGCACGTCAGCAGCCCAGTAGCAGCAGCTGCAGTCCTCTGTCACTGTCTACACTGAATGCCACAGTGCTGCTGCGCGCTCAGCAGTGTTGAACGCTCGCCAGCGGCAGAGCCAGAACATTGTCATGGAGGCCAGCGCTCACTTTGGGATGGCATAGACATTGCTGTGTTGTTCAGTTGTGTTCAGCTCTCCGTACTGTAACCAACCTCTGGTTTGCATTAGAACAGTTGTAAAGCAGCAGCTATTGTAAACAGTGATGCTATGAACATTTTCCTGTGGTTGCTTCTTCACATTAAATTCCACTGGCAAAACATTGGGATGCTTTAATTGTGAAGCAACGACGGGAAATGTAATTATCAATCATTTCATCACTACAAACTGCTTTTCCATCAAGCAGTCACCGTTACCATGGAGCCCACTCTGTCACTAACTTCACTCATTGAGAAAATGTTATTTATAAAAGGGTCTACAATATGTGTTTGAAGGATATGTCCAAATGTCAAACCAATGCATCAGTGAAAACAGGTTTGAAAGATAAAGATAGAAGCTAAAGAGATCACAGTGTGAAAGTGATCACCTGAAGATCAGGACAGAAGACAATGACAGTAAGGAACAGCAGTGTTCCTGTAAAGCCGGGGAGGTCTTTATTCACTGTTGAAATCATTAAAAAGATGAAGCAGCATGTGTAGACATTCAGTACACCTTCAGTAGCCAACGTAGCATAGAAAGCGGCGATGGCGATTTAGCCTTTTATTGGTTTAAAAACGTTGTTTAAACTGGCTACTTGTGAGACAATCTGGAGGAACACGTTGTCTCTCGACACCAACTCCAGTCTCGCATCTCAAGTTGCTAATCTGACTGCAAACGACAAGCAGTGCACGGAAAAGGAGGTCTTGGCCCTGATATCAGCTGGCTACAACGGATATACTAAAATATATTCCCTCGCCACCCGAGGCTTATCCGTCATCAGACCGATAGCTGATGGGTTCCGAGATTGCATGTGGTAAGTCTGCAGGAAGTGCGCCGCCGTTGTAGACAGCCACTATGATTCAAACTGAAGAGGATGTATTCCATCATGACATACATGAGATGGACGGCTAAAAAAACGTGAAACACATCCAGTGCAGACAGATACATTAGAAAGGCTTTAAAGCCGATGTCTCGCCGATCACGAACTCCTGCCCCCTCTTTCCCTCTTCATATTTTTTCTAATTGTATCATTAAAAAAACAGACCAATCTAACAAAGCCTCCTCTCACTTCAATGATCAAGCAGCGAGAAGATGCTGCACACAGTTCATTTCATAGTGTGAATTTCATGAACATGAAGCTGATGTTTCAATTCCCATTATTGCTCAGAGCCTGGCTGTGATCATGAGTGAGTCACACTCGCCATAATGAGGCTCCAGCAGACTCTTAGAGGTTAGCAGAGGTGCCATCTCGACGCCAGTGGCTAATTGACGATTATGTACAGTACACGGTCTGGGCGAAATCATTCATTTTAATGGGGTGATTATTGGCAGGAAAGACATGTGGCAGAGAGGACCCTACGTTGGCCCCTGAGGGCCGGTCTGACACCAGAGGGGTTTACATCAGTGAGCCCTCAGGGGAACGAAAAACAAGTTTAATTTCCTGTGTTTTAGAGTCAAGATATGTACCATGCTGTGGAGAGGTGTTACTGGGCCTAACAGGAAAAATAAATAAAGAAGCAGCAGCCACACAGGCAGACATTGCTGATATTATCACATCTTCATATGTCTCTGCACAGGGCTGTGTGCTCCAGGCTGATATCTGTTACTCTGTGAACGTGAGACGGACAAAAGGTGTGGTTTCACAACACTGGCAGGCTTGAAAATACAAGTTACCCACACACATCTGACCATTAGCTACAGTACAAGGTTTTGTCAGCACATCCACCTGAATATACAAGATGTTGGCCCTAGTGTTGGACCCTCAGGGTTCAGTGATTATTCAAACCTATTTGCTTTCCCTCTGTAATCCATTGCATTGGCATATGTTCTACACCTACGCAAATGTTTTTATGTAGGGTTAAAGTCATTACAGTCATTTTAGCAGACGCTTTTATCAAAAGCGACTTACAATTCAGATTCTATCACACCGTAGGGAGCAAGTTTTGGGGTTAAGTGTCTTGCACAAAAAGTACAAAAGTAGCACAACTCATAGTCAGAAGGACAAGGTTGAAAAAGACCTACATTTTCCTTTAGTAGTCGGTGTACTCCTATCATTCACTCCTATTTAAGTTTGAGCTCGTCTGTGAAGCAATTGTTATTATATAGGTAATATTACATGCATCAGGTCGATGTCTGAATAGAGTCAGTTACCTAACATAGAGATAGCTTTAGGTGGGGTTGTAGATGATAGCATTCTTTTGATCAGGCTGCAGTTGCTCATGGCTGACACTAGGTGCTACTACATACTTTAACGTGTAATGATCTGGAATTTGATCCAATTCTTTTTGTAGCCACTGTTGTTAAGGGCTCCCTTTACCATAGCAACTTCAAGTCGTGAAGCTGTTTTTGCTGTCCACCACACACCAAAGGCCTTCTGTCTCTGTGCTCGTTTGGCAATGTCTTAACAAGGTCTCCTCGGCAATAGAATCCAAAACAAAATGTTGGCATAATTGGCGCTGGTTAATACGTTTATTTCGGGCACATGCTCGTCTTCTTGTATTCCCCAAGGGCTTTTGTGAGAAATTAAATGAAGAATACATTGTGCTAATGAAGCTGCAAAGGGAATATTATAGAAAGAGATTGATCAAAGGGAGAGTCTGTCGTTTCAAAGGCTATTTAGCATGGCGTGACTTGATTTTTAATTTCCTGTTGCCCAGAATGTGGCCTCTAAATCCTTAAAACAAATCAACGTGATTGTCTAATGAATCCTGCCGTGTCATTTAGCATTATGCAGTCCTGTGTGAGCAAAGAATGTGTGAAAAGCTGCAACATGGTCAGATATACATGAGTCACTGAGATCTGCTGTGGAAGACTTTCAAATAATATAATATGAAAGCGCTTGTAGTTAGAAATGTATGTCGTGGAGACATAGCCCTCTTTAAGATATCTCCCTTAAGAATCAATAGAACAACTATTACACTCTTGGCTTAAACTGGATTGATTTGAAGTTAGTGGCGGTTGGTCCAAGACAGAAAACAGATGCCTCCTTTACAGAGGGATGAGGTTCGGGAAGCGATCTTAATGCTTCCATAATGAGACAGAGGGAGACGCAGAGAGACAGACCAAAGAGGATGAAGATGTGTCACACTAAATACGTTTTACTCTCTATACGTTTTATTTTCATGAGGGGAAGGTACATAGCTGACTATGACAGTGTTTACAGGGTGATGTTTAGTCTCCCATTACTGGATGTGTGTTGGAGGCCTGTACAGGATCACTAGACTCGTGTTTTAAAGGATCCTAATCAACCTTCCATTGGCATCGTTTTAGAGCTGAGTGACACAGAATAAAAGAGAAACTTGTGTTGTGTCTAACATGAATCACTAGATCATATCACAAACTGCTTTGAGACCGGGCTCACAATACTTGCTGGTAGATATATTTCTGGTTTGTCGACAACAACACCAATTTTGACAATCACCTCCCTTAGAGCAGTAGTTAAAGGTGGCCTAAAAAACTTCCTCCCCTGCCAGATAAAGCTTCCTGGAAGTACACCTCCAACCTTTTCCATTCAGCACTGATAAAGGCAATTCAAATAAAAAATCTGGTCCCTCTCAGGTTTTCCTGTTTCACACAGTGGCATATAACGGATAACAGGAGAGAAAATAACTCTTCTTATCCACTAGAATGTAAGTGTCTATACTACTAGTGCAACAACAAATACGTGAAGTAAAGTCAACCAGATTTAGTTTTTTATCAACATGGCGGAGAACATGAGAGTGGGCGCTAGGCTTCCCAAACGACGTCATCAACTGTAACCGCTCCTATGAGAGCAGCCAGTGGGGCATGGAAACTAAAACGGGGTTCTCAAACTGGTTGAGGCCAGAAACCTACATGGGAGAAGGAACCCCTTCAAATCATGAAACACAGATTAAGGATGTGCTTGCTACTATTTTTACTCTCAGATGCCAGTGGAGCTATTTGTGTTCTAAAAATGTACAACCGAAATGCTTCACACCTTTAGTATAGTAATGAACAGAAATATATTTAAATTTGAATCATGTTAAGATGAAATGAGATAATCCTTTATTAGTCCCACAGTCAATTTGCAAAGTTATTTAATGTCAATATCACTGCTTTTGGACTCAACTTGGCAGCATTTAACTTGACCTACATTGGAAAACATTGCTCTGAAAAGCTTTCTTTAAGACTGGCATTATAAATCCAGATATTTGAACTCACCGGACTACTTACCACAAGTGCTTCAGCACAGTTTATTGCTGTGTGAGTTTCTATTGGCCCAAAGCTAACATGGGTGGGTGTTTTATCGGTGCAATCGGTCCCAATCTGTAGAAATGCACTTTATAACGATACAGCACAATTGTATAATCTATAGCAAATGAAGTACATATGCAGCAGAGGAAGGAGGACTCACTGCAGACATTCAAGGCAAACAGGGACAGGTCAAGGATTTAATGAAAGGCTTACAGGTGACAGGAGTCACCTGTATGCGCTCCCCGAATCAATATATCTCATAGGACCAGTGGACTTAATGAACGTACATGATGTGAATGGTGTCACTCCTGATCCTTTCTCCTCAGCTCATCAGAGCTTTTTTTTAGCATCTTTGAGCTCATTGTCTCGGTTTCCCAGCCCACAGCTTTACTCTTCACTCTCACTGATCTCATCAGCGGCAGGAAGCTGTTTATAGTGAAACATCTCTCATAAACCCCAGTGTACACTACCGGCTCAGCACCAAACAACAGGCAGACACAGTTAGAGACCAGCCGGTGAACACAGTGGAGCATTTAACAACTAAACATCCAGGTCATTTTCTCAGGGGTTGGAGGAGACCAAAACAAAAGCGGAGCTGGGAGTAGTTATTGGACTACTGCTGCTGTAGCATCCCATATCAACTTAAAGGGGCCCTGTGGAGTTTAACACAGTGTGTGTATCCTTGAGTTCTTTCAGATCTGTTGGATGCATTTCCTTCCTCATAATTTCATTTTTTAGTTTTTTACATTTTGCTTTGTTTACATGCACGTCTTCTTCTTCTTCTTCTTCACTGCCTTTGTTGGCACATCAGAGGAGCTGGAAGTTTGACAGAGTTGAGGTGGCTGAGAGAAACTCACTGACTATACAATGATGTCATTCTAAATGCAGGACCACCTTCATGGTTTTTATATCAATTTAATTGGATAATTCATATTAGAGTTTTTGGTAGCACTTTATAATAACTACACACTATGAAGCATTAGTTAAGCATGAGTAAACACTTAATTCATCATTTATAAAGCATTGTTCCTACATTAATAATTCATTAGTATGCAGTTCATAACAACAGTTACAAATGTTTTATTCTTGATTAATAAGCTCGTCTATTATGTGTTTCATTGTTGTGTTTTCATACTTTATAAATGATGGATTCCCCATTTGTAAATGAAGTATTATATATTTTACAAACCAATTATTGAAGAGTTGTAGATGATTAATAAGATCATTTATAAAGTGTTAGTAAATGATTAATAACTTATTTAGATGTACATTATTCATGCATTTATATATATAATGATTTAGATATGCACTAATGGTTAGGGACTATGCTAATATATGCTTTATAAATGCGTATTAATACTGCAAGTCATGATTAATTAATGATTTATTAAGGTAGTTACTAGTCCTTAGTAAAGTATTTTGTGTGAGCTCATCTAAAGTGAGGACTATTAACTAGTAACTAGTAACTACCTTAATAAATCATTAATTAATCATGAATTGCAGTACTAATACGCATTTATAAAGCATATATTAACATAGTCCCTAACCATTAGTGCATATCTAAATCATATATATATAAATGCATGAATAATGTACATCTAAATAAGTTATTAATCATTTACTAACACTTTATAAATGATCTTATTAATCATCTACAACTCCTTAATTATTGGTTTGTAAAATATATAATACTTCATTTACAAATGGGGAATCCATCATTTATAAAGTATGAAAACACAATAATGAAACACATAATAGACGAGCTTATTAATCAAGAATAAAACATTTGTAACTGTTGTTATGAACTGCATACTAATGAATTATTAATGTGGGAACAATGCTTTATAAATGATGAATTAAGTGTTTACTCATGCTTAACTAATGCTTCATAGTGTGTAGTTATTATAAAGTGCTACCGAGTTTTTTTACTCTGTGGACTCGTTCTCCAGTCTGCAGTGTAGTTCATACACGTCACTAATTAGCCTGAGGATTAAATATCAGATTAGGTTTGGTGTCTCCACCTCTGTCCACAGGAGGATCGGCGTCCTGATGTTTTTAGTCCTCTAAAACAGCCCAATGTGTTGAACACATGATAGAAAAGCTCTGAACTGAATATGGACTAATACATTCGATAATAAACAGATAGAAAAGAACAGAAATCCTCTTTCCCAACTCAAATACCAACACATGCTGGCTTGGTCAGGCCCTCTGCTTCTGATACCGATGCACCAAGGCACCCTTTAGTGTCGGTACGAGACGCTCCGGGCTTTCAGCTAACTGACTCTCTTTATAGAAATTTGCTTAAGATGTTCCAGAGATATTTCGGGAAATGGACGGACATGAGGTCACAGTAACCTTCACCTTTGACTTTTGACTTCTAAAATCCAACGAGTTCATCCTTGAGTACAGTTCATGCTTAAATTTGAAGAAATTCCCTCCAGGCGTTCCTGAGATATCGCGTTCACGAGAATAGACCAGATGGACGGACTGAAGACAACCCGAGAACAGAAAGCCTCGGGCATAAAACTCAAAAGTTATGAAACAAACATTAAGCAAACATACTTATTTTATGTAAGAAACATTTTTATTTGAACCCAAACCACAATACTTTTGTTACCTTTGTTACCTAAGCCTAACCAAGTAAACGTAAAAACTATGAAACCGATGTTGGAATTACATTTTGAAGAGACACTGTGTGCATGTAATGAGCGGAAACCACGTTTCCTGTGGACAAGTTTATTTGAAAAAGACAATACACATGTCGTCAGGTTACGTAGTATAAAGTGAGATACATTTAATTTGGGGTGGCCTTTTGGGGTAATGGATGGGTTGACCATACACAGGACTTTCACCAAGTAAACCGGAGATCATGTCCCCTGTGGAAGCAAAAGTTGACTCATTTTAAGTTAATGAATTTATGGAACTTAACTTCATAACAAATGTACTTATTTTAAACCAAACTACACATTTTCCCTAAACCTAACCGGGAAGTTTTGTTGCCTTACACTAAACAAGTGGTTGAAAACGGACATTTATTATGAAAGGACAGTGTACGCATGTAACTGGCGTAAATTGAAACAGGGAAAACTGGCTCTAGAGGGTCATAGTTAGAAAAGCGTAGGACCACAGACCAAGCTGCCGTATTAGTTGGGAGTGAGAATGTGTGGGACTTTATGTTATGTGTATTTATGTTTCCTTCAGAATTAATTTGGCAAAACCATTGAGTAGCATATTAACATAGTTTATGAAGAGCACTGATATAAATTAGTGTGATTTTCAGGGTTAGCGCAGCGAGAAGTCCCGATGCTGGCGGTGC
>JAVDOI010000013.1:17457042-17523793 GCA_032191485.1 Leptoclinus maculatus
TCTTTGACTGAACTTTGACTGAACTCCATGTGACACACTTTGGTAGAAACAAATCACTGTGATGAAAGCCATTAAATATGAGACATTAAATGTTCTTGGAAATGAAAAGTAAGAGAAGAAACTCTACATTTGATGCATAAAGGTTGAGTCTGCTTCCTCGGATGAGATCCCTTACAGTCAAGTGGAACAAAAGCTTCAATTATGGAAACTCATACACTTAATGTAAGATATTAAAAGAGTACTTAGTGGTGAAGAAAAGGATTTCAGGCTCCGCACTGTGGCTTTAATAGTGTGCGATTGTCTAGCTAGCTGAGGAGATCCTCGTTATACATCGGGTTAGACTTCAGAGCATAATACACAGAGACGGTGGGACGTGAAAATGTTCCAAATGTTCCAGCGAAGATTAGAATTCAAATCCCCGTGTGGAGTCACAAAGGTGTGGAAAACACAGTCATTAAATATGTATCTGTTGGAAATCCATTCAGCTAGGAATCAAAGACTTTGAGAAGAAGGAAAGTGATGGCTTTTTTTAGGAACACAAGCGTTGCTGCACAGTCTGATTCATTTAATCTGGCCCTCCTGCAGGGAGCATGTTCCCAAGAGACACAGTCTGGGTTTGTTGGCTAATTGGGATGATTTAACCAGAGAAATCTGTACAGGGAGAAAAAAGAGGAGTCTGGCTGGCTTCTCTGCTGTGCTGGAAGGAAACCAAACATTTACATGCTCATTATGATCCGCCAGCTCTAAAAATAACACGTGGCCGTCGCAGGGTTACGGAAGTGTTGCTTGAGACGAGCACGGCTTCTTTCATCAATCCGCGTCCACGTCGGAATATGACACGATCCGCTTCTCAAAGCCTACAGTCTCATCGTTTAGGGTTCAAAGACGTTGATACCTTGTGCTGCATAATTAGATTCAACCATATCCACGAGGGGGAATCTGGGCAGAAGTGACAAAGGATCGGAGCGCTCCCCGAGGGTTTGATTCTTGGCCTGCGCTGAGGGAAAGTCTTTGAAACGGCAATAGGATGATGGGACTCTAAAATTCATCTCATGTGTTTTACAAGTGAAATTAACATACCGGCCGACTGAGCTTGTTAAAAGACATTGTTACACACCGTCTGGGACAACCTGGACTTTCAACAGCAGCTTCAACAGACAGCGTTCATAGACGGATCCTAGACCTTTTCAGTGATTACTATCCGCTATACTATTAATATATATATATATATAGTAGGGGTGTAACGATACGCGTATTCGTATTGAACCGTTCGGTACGAGGCTCACGGTTCGGTACGCATGACGAACCGAACGAACCGTTCATACGTGTTTTTTTTTTTTTTTTTTTTTTTTTTTTTTTTTTTTTTTTTTTTTTTTTTTTTTTTTTTTTTAGGGGGCGACCGTGGCTCCCTGGGTTAAGAGGGTTGTCTGGTAACCGCAAGGTCGAAGGTTCAATCCTTGACTGGGCCGTGTCATGTGTCGAAGTGTCCCTGAGCAAGACACTGTACCCCTAGCTCCCCGGGCGCCTGTCATTTGGCAGCCCACTGCTCCCTATATACAGGGATGGGTCAAATGCAGAGAAAAATGTCCCCCATAAAGGGATAAATATAGTGTATATTTTTTTTGTTTTTGTTTTTTTTTAGTGCATTTGGAAATGCAGAAGCTTAAATTGTGAGATATATTATGTTTTCGGTGGAGCCACTGTTCTCAAACTGGCAACACACATGACGTAACGGACAGCGTGCTCTCTGACACGCCCACCACCAAAGAAACACTTCCTACTCCAGTCGGGCACTTTGCGCCGATCACCAGGCGGTTGGTACATTTACAGCCGCGGACATGAGACCCGACTCTGTAGTGTAAAACGCTTTATGAACTGCTGAATGTTATTGATCCCAATGAACAAAAGGAAAACTTGGTAGTAAATTTAGGGACTTTCTAAGTAGTAACTGTAAGATGAAGAGCCACGTTCACTAGGTATACTTCCATCATTGTTCATACTACAATGATGATGGAGAAGATGTAAGTAACAATACTACATTAACGTTACATTTTTTAAGGAGCAGTTTTTGTTTTTTATGCTTATGTGTTGCTAAGAAGACACCCCAGAAGATGGGTCACTCAGGTATAGTTCCATCATTGTTCAAAGAATAACTTTATGATGTTAGTTTTAATGAATAAATATATTTTAAAATCAAGTACGTTTCTCTGGCATTTATAGTTTTCTACTGTATTGAAAACGTACCGAAACGTACCGAAAACGTACCGAACCGTGGCTCCACTGTACCGTACCGAACCGAACCGTGGATTTTGTGAACCGTTACACCCCTAATATATATATACAACAGTATATTTTATATAGCGGTGTAGATTTCCTCAACGAATACCATGATAACAAATATTCTTTGACAACCTTTATATCACGGCAAACT
This sequence comes from Leptoclinus maculatus, assembly GCA_032191485.1. Lineage (NCBI taxonomy): Eukaryota > Metazoa > Chordata > Actinopteri > Perciformes > Stichaeidae > Leptoclinus > Leptoclinus maculatus. Next base: position 17,459,474 of record JAVDOI010000013.1, read on the forward strand.
AAACTAAATATTCATTAAATAAAAGTAATCTTGTGAAAGATGGACACAAACAGCTCTACTGTTACTAAGTAACATCTTACATCCATGACGTTCTGTCTCTGCCAGTAATGATCTCTGGTGTTGAAAAAAGCACGTTTATGAACTAAATTCATCTTCACTGAGAATCAGACGGCAGCACATACAGCCGGGACACACTATTACAACACACGTGGAGCTTAAGAAGGTAATCTAACATAACATATCAATTGATGTGGATGTGAACGCTAGGTTGATTACACCACAACAACCATACGTGTCTTTGTCGATATTTAATAGTCCGCACTAGCTCAGACCTCTTCATAGTCACATGGATGCGTTGACTTTGTGTCTCCTCCATGAAGCATCATCAATGTCTTTCCATTGGCGTTGCTTTTGTTCTGAGTGTCACCAACAGAAATGATGTCCATGCACACAGAAAACAATAGATTGCATTTAGTGACTATTACACGACCTGCCGTGATACTGGGCTGGTGTACAACACGTTATAGGGACTGGGGACCTGTCACACCTGGGAGTCAATACTACCTGAGGTTGGTTTAATTCAGGGATACATGTGATGAATGTCAACCTCTCAGGTTACAGTACCTGCATGGACCACAACCTAACTCAACTTTATTCACTGATATCAGTTCATTTGTCACATTACTGCAAATGTGTAATTGATGTGGATTCATCAGCAGTCCTCACATATTCCTCACATAGTTGCACAACATTGGAAAGTGTAAGCTTGTGGTCAAAGGTACCGTGTCCTTGTAATGAATCAAATGATTTAAAACCCATTCATTAAAACCAATTAAAACCATCTGGGCCAGATTTTATGAACACTTCCTCAATATCAATGATTTCATAATATAGTGCAGCGTGAAATACAGACACTTCATTGACTTAAAAGGATTTCATTTCTTTTACAGGTCGGGCTGGAAGCGTTTTCATTCTTCTTCATCTTCCTCTTCCTCTTCATGCTCAGCCAGAGGGAGGTATTATCCTGAATAACTCATGTAAGCTTACTTCTGCTGGATAACCTTCTGATCCCCATCATGTGGTAGTGCACCGAGTTTTATGAATCAATGTAGCTGTGATTGGTTATACGCAGCTCATTTTGTTATACACATGCCAAGTGCCTATAATATCTATGGCATACACAATACTTTCTGTTTAACACAACAGACTGAGAGAATGCTGAGGAAAGAACTGGATAACTCAGGGATGCTTGTCTCCTTCCCTTTGTCCCTGATTCCCTGGTGGTTTTTGCTGAGCTCGGACGTAAGACATCGGAGTGTTTCTCTGAGTAGTAAAGATGGGATGCCGAACATGTTTGCCCACCTGTATGTCATTTAGATTACAAGATCAGTGGTAGAATGAATACTTCAATTTAGTATTGCATTGAAGCAGCAGAGGACTAAACATCCTAACATTTAGCCCCTAGCCTAGTATGCTTCCCATAATGCACCTTGAGAGGCCCTCTCATTAAAACCTCCCAGGTCGTTCCCACTTACAGTTAGCCTTTGACAGCAGTTAGCGATCATAATCAACAGGTAGAGAAAACAGCAGTACAATGTACTCACGTATCTAAAACAGAAATACTCCATGTTAAGAGGAGATCAGGGTTTTCTTCACAATGTATTGTTGCTAGTGAGTAAAGCCCCAGTCCCACCGAAAGCCGGATATACTACGGATGTCCCCGGATCACCCTGTATCACCCCCGGATAAAATGAGGTGAGATCCGGGGTGATTCGGGAAGGAAATCGTCCAGGATACGCCACGGATGGCCCCGGATGGCTCCGGATGCGCTACGGTTTATCCCCCCGGCACTACGGTTCGTAGTGCCGGGGGGATAAATGTTAGTTGTACGTCCGGCGAGCCGCTTGTCTTCCTGGATACGCCACGGATCGCTACGGTTCATCACGGACCCCCCCGGATCGTCCCGGACTGACTACGGTTTCACTACGGTTCCACTCCCGGATGACCCCGGATCTGATCCGTAGTATATCCGGGGACATCCGTAGTGTATCCGGGGACATCCGTAGTGTATCCGGGGACATCCGTAGTATATCCGGGGACATCCGTAGTGTATCCGTGGATATCCGTAGTATATCCGGCTTTCAGTGGGACTGGGGCTTAAGAAACATATCTCTGTATCCTCATATGTCTGTACAGGTAACTACTAAACCCATCGTGTAACAACTTGCATCAACAAAAGTTGTGTGCAACATTATGCAGATTGTTATCCATTTGTATTACGTTACTTACACTTATTACATTATGACTTTCTTCATGGGTGGGTAGCGGTGTTGACTTGCGATGCTTTGACTTTTTCTCTTGCTTTGTGATACGACAGAAAAACAATGAATACAATCTAAAAAAAGATGATCACACTTGTCAGTTCGGTGCTTGAGTAATTGCACGTATAGTTGCCACCTGTTGAGTACGTCGTGCGAAGAGAGCAGAGCTGCAGCGTGGAGAAGCCAGCCAGCTCTGTGTGAAGGACATTATGCTTTTCTTCCTCTCCAGATGGGCGAGGGGCTCTCCTCGCCACCGAGCTCTGACCTCGAAAGCGGGCTTGGCGCGCCGCTTCCCTCGCGTTGTCGTGAAGCGTGGATGATATGTCCCTCAACAGAGCGCGACATCTATCATTTGCATTCCGCGGCTGGACCGGGGCCATGCCTGGTAAATATTATGTGCGGTGGTGGAGGGAGCAGCTGGAGGCTCGGATGCTTTGAGCTGAACTGGAAGCTGATGATGACGATAGCACGCGGGGAACACAAGGCAGCTCACGGACCAACTGGAGGTGGACGCTGAGCCCCAAACATGATGATTTTTACAAAGACAAGAAGGAAGCAGGGAGGGAGAAGCTTGATATAAATATGGAACTATAAGAAATTAAAACATTTTTTTTAGTAAAGATGAGCAAACATTTTCTGAAAACTACAAGCCGACTGCAACAAGTCTCATTTCAATGAAATCGAGAGGAACCTAACAGGGATTCTGAGTGAATGTGATGAACAGGATGTTAATCAGTACAAGTTTAATAACCAATCCAAGTGTGTGCCCAACTCAAACCTATCACACCCTTGTTGCTTTGTAATTGCCTTCTAAACATCCAATGTCAGCTGAGGCCGCCTGACAAAGAACACTTCCTCATACAACGAAAATGATTAGTCGATTACGTTTCAAGGGGAACATATTTGCCCCTGGATCATGTTTGTGTTTAAATACATAGTCATAGTTCACAGAAGTCCATGTAAGGGAGAGGTCAGGAGATCTCTGTTAGTGTCATGTGTTCAACCAGAATTGACTTATTTCAACCCAAACAATGTGTTTACTAAACCTAACCAAATACTTTCATTGCCTGAACAAAACCAAGTAGATTTCTAGCATTTTTTTCGTTTTGTTTCAATTCACATCGTTTATCACGTGTTTAAAATTGGGACCATAATCCAGTTTCACTCGAAACACAATTTACAAGGTTGGCTGTGGAAACAGTCCCACCTCATGGTCCATTTGGTAGCATTCTGGACATAAAATAGTCTAAAATAGTCTGTAGCAACTGTGACAGGAGCTGTTGGTTAAAGTTGTGTCAGTAAAGTTTCACATGACATTGAAATGAAAAGCTAGTGGACCATAAGATCTGGAGGTCCACCGTTGACTTCTAAACAAAACAATACAACATGTCTCATTTAAATTGGCTCATTTACTGTTTCTAAAGATACATTTAACAACTAAATGAAATACAATAAATACACTAATCTGATCCACCTCCTTAGCCCCTGATGGAGGAAACTAAATAACAAAAAAGTTTTCCAGAGAAATGTGTATCTGCTGCTCTGAGGCTGTGTGTGTGTGTGTGTGTGTGTGTGTGTGTGTGTGTGTGTGTGTGTGTGTGTGTAATTAGTCCATAATTACCAGTTGGTGTGTTTGACAGAAGGTGAGTATGGGAGGCCTTCACCAGCAGGGCATCTGCAAATGAGACAGCTTCACATTAACTAGCTCATCTTCTTCATCTTCGCTCCGCAGACTACCGCAAGATTTGCATCACCTTCTTTTAAGAGGCGTTGAAACAAGTCAACGGGCAGAAAAACTCTCGTCCTGCTTTAATCGACCCACATGAAGCACATCAACTCTGACCTGCGGCTCAATCAGGGCAGTGGGGGTTCTTCTTCTCATGTGAGATGAGAACAAAATGGACATCTGATGGCAAGTTCAGTTCATCAACACGAAGAAGAGCAACTTTGAAGGGTGACCATTTCATTTCGGAGTTTCCGATCTTTGAGATCTGGGTCAGAGCACCGAAACACATTCTCACTCCCAACTAGAATACTGATGCTTCATCAGTGGCTTCAAACTAGGACGCTCTAGATACCTCTGGTGTCAGGATGAATGAGTTTTTAGCTTAATTTAAGGAACAAATGTACTTGGTTAGGGTTTGGGTTACAAAAAGTACTTTTGTTGTGTGAAATGATTACGCTTGTTATGTCACTGGAGTTAGTAAGTGCAGAAGTTACAAAACTAAGTCAAACGAGTCAATGTTGACAACGTTTTGCACTGGACATGAGCAGCGGTCTACTGGGTGAAAGTCCTGTGTTTGTTTGACCCTTCTGGGACTTTACATCTATTTATACCACGTTAATTGCTCCGACTGTCTAATAATGACGGGGTGTTTGCATTGGAGTTACTTGAAAGCCCCTTTCAACTCATACAGACGTGTTGGGAGTGAGACGTGTTGGGAGTGAGACGTGTTGGGAGTGAGACGTGTTGGGAGTGAGACGTGTTGTTCTAATTATGTGAATACTGTCAGCTGGCAACATTTTATATGTTTCCTAAAATACACAAGGAACCAAAGGGAAATCCTATGGACAGCCAAACCAATGCCCATGGGACTCTTACCAGAGCACTTTCTGAATTCAATTACTATTTCCTAATATGTCTATGATACAACTGATGATTTTAAGTTCAATACATCAAATGTGTCTGATTTTGACTTCATGGTAACCAACGATGATGAGGTAATGCATACGTATATAAAAATCCATAACCACTTGAGTGTAAGACTATTTTCAATAACCAGCACACCGACAGTTTAGTATCATCCGTCTGTGTGGTATTTAGGTACCCAGTGCAGATCGCACAGCAAGTGGGAGGTTCATTAAAACGAGGCAGTGCAATCGGGTCTTAGACACTGAGAATAGGAATGGTGGGGACTGTTAAACGTACGTAGAGCAATATTTATATTCATAATGCACAATGATTCTAATGATTCCTATGTCTCCCGTCCAAACCAATTTGCTCTACAACGCTTAAATACAACTGCGTCTGACAAAACAGGCAAAGACTCTTTGTTCTGGTCCAGTTCTTGCTAACTGGAACAGAACTCCAAACAAAGTCAAGTCGACAGAGAACAAACACACCGGGCTGGTATATGTAGTCCCTGACTTATGGGGACGTGGGAACAGGTGAGCAGGTGGTCTAGTGCCAGCAGGTGAAACTAATCAGGGCGGGGCAGACAATCGACAAAGGCAAGGTAGTTAAACTTACAAAATAAAAGACCCAAAACTCAGAACACAAAACCCTCTGGATATGGATCTAGACAAGAGGTAAAACAATCCGGTCTTCAGAGGACATAGAGCGGACTGCAGGAGACTGTAACATAATTCCATGATAATAAATGTAACTCTGAATGTTTTCTGTGTTGAAAACGAGCATTGTTGTTGGTAATAATGGTAATAATAGAAACGGGGGCACGTGTACATGCTGCGGCTGGTAGCTCTCATTCATTTTGCTACATTAGTCTTAATTTGTTGTTTTCCAGTCTTTACTACTGTAGCACTAATGGCATATGACAGAATACACTCATCACCATCGAAGAAGGAAGAATTGGGATTGTATTAACTCGAGCAGACGTTGAGACGATAACCGCCCAGCCAGACAGACCGCAGTCTGGAATCGATGGGGAGGAGAGCCGAGACGGAAGCTAAGCTAACTTAGCCATAACCTAAGGCTATTCCACCAGCCAAAGATGGTCCTGGCTAATGTCCGGTAAACCTGGAAATGTCAGGCTCCGCTCTGTGGTCCTGGATCAAGCTGGACTTGGTGGGTGGACTCCAGTGGGACGAGAGGAGGTGGACTCTGTTTACATCGATGATATTTGGTGCTCAAACATAGAAAACATGTGATGCCCAGACAATTGTTTTGTTGCTGCTGTTTGCCTTCCTCGTGATGCAGAGGAACCTTTTAGTTTGTCATGTTTTTACATGTGTAGCGAATGGGCCACATCTGCATTTCGTTTGGCAAAGCTGGGTTTGCATAATTACAATAAATGATCCTTAATCCTTGAATATGGCAACTGTGGTCTATTTGACCGTGCTGGCGTACAGAAGAATACATGTTAAGACATCTTGTGTGTTTTCTTGTAGTACCTTATAGACTTCAGAAAACATTAAAAAACAGTTGTGGGCTGAAAGTCTTGTCGTTTTTATTCAAACAGTCATTTGTATTTCAAACCCAAAAGGTCTCAGAAGCCCTTTCTGGTTTAACCAGGCCCAAAGAGTGAGGAATATGTTATCTGTAACCAGTTCTTCCAATTTCACGAGCACCTTTGTGTTCCCTGGACTCACTGCATATGTAACCCAATGTACATGTCGTGTGTTTAGCATACAGAGGCGCTTCACTACCTGCAACATTTCTCCCCAAACAGCTTCTATCTGAGTAGCAATTGTTAGCAGCAAACGTGGATTTTCAAAGCTCGACTCCCACATGAACGGAGACGATTTATTCTCTTTGTGTGCTCAGCCTGAGATACAGGGAGGGGGGGGGGGGAGGGTTCCTTCAAGGGAGAGGGATTCCTTTTGTGACTTTATCATAGATTTACCAATATATGTGACGCCGTGCTCCGGAGGTAGCGCATTTGTTCTGTTTGTTTTATCTCTCTTTCAGACATGGCGCCTTTGTTCTACAGAGGAAGGGCAGATGGATTGATCTGCAGGGAGGGAGAAGAGAGGGAACTCAATGCAAAGTCTCACAGCTGTTAGAGAAAAAGATATTTTCCTTCCATGAATAGAAGACGATAAAGATGTGAGCAGGTTATTGAGGAATGGGAATTTCTCTGATCCAAATGCTCATACACATTGTGTGCAGCGCACTGCATTCTCACTACAGCTGGTGCACATGTGGTCCCAGTGCTTGGAGAGCAGTTAGTCAAGAGTACAGTTCACAGGGATGTTACGAGATACACTAAATATTTAAAGCTCCATTTTGGAAATGGCTGAAAACCTTTTTAACACAGCCTTGGGTCCATCATAACAGACACAGTTATTAACTATGGTTCAAAATGGGGATACCCGATACAGTACGTCAGGCAGTATTTTATATAAAATGATGCAAAACTGAATTGTTTCCATTGGATGAAAATGTGCAGCAATGCAAAATGTCAGTGTTGAATATTTCACTCTCAGATGTCCTTGTTTTCCACACAGTACAGTATGTTAATATATTAGTATTAGTATGTTAGTATGTCATTCTGTATGGGTTTGTTCCACTAGGTCTTTAATAACGCCATGGCAGAGCGAGTCGGACAGAACAGCGTGGAGTGGGGCTGCGTTGTGCAACCAGTCCATCAAATGTGATGAATGAAAACAAAATGGATTCATGCGGATGTCGAGCTCTTGCCGTTACTGTGCTATTGCATGAATAAAGTAATGAAATACCGCTAATATCCATCTTTCTTCTGTATTTCCCATTGTCCCTCTGTTTCCACCACATCTACACAGAAGGAAGTGGTCTGGCTACCTGGGCCGAGTGTGACATTGACGAGCGCTGCGACTCCGCACCTTGTGCTGAAAAGTGGAGAATATTTAAACTTTTATCTGTGTGTAAAACAAATCGCTAGAAAAACATGTTGCAAAAGAGGAGACGCTGCGTACCATTGGAAGACAATGCATTTGCTGGCGACGCGTTTCTAGTGATGCGTCTCTTTCTGATCGAGGGCCTCAAAGAAATCGCCCCAAACAATCCATCAGCAGGGCCAAAATGATGGGCTAACGTTAGGTAATCAAAGGTTAGGCACCTGATTACCAAATAAATCAACCAAGTCATCTCAAACAAATGAGAAAAAGTACAGAAGAGGAGATTTAAACCAACAACAAAGTCATTCAAGCGACCATGAGGCATCAGAAGCGATCCTGTTGGGTCAAATGGCTAAGTCAAAACCACCAATCGGACACCGATAGACTGATCTCTCCATTACTGTGGTGGCAGAGCACAACTGAACACATTCGCACAGACAGTGAAAGTAGTGGGTTGATCACAGTGAAAGACGAAGACTGAGCATTTCAACCTTTATGATCCTCAATGGTCTTATCAGAGACTGTTCTGGTTTGCCCTACTCCAAGTGAACACACTGTGAAATTAAGAAGATCAGTGTTCAAAAGCTGAAAAGTCACTTGGTATCTGCGGCCCTCGATGTGGTAAATAGTGTGTTTAACATATTGCATCTCCGTCCCGCTGCTCTTCACGGCTCAGCTGCTGGAGCTGCGTGGTTTTGCTACTGTTGTCAACATGGCCTCAGCTGTAGGAGAGCTCTCTGAGATGGTGAAAGTGTGTTTCTTTGCTTATGAAAAAAACGAGGGGAGGGGGGGGGGGGGTACTTCATACGCCTACAGGGAGGGATGGATCAACCAGCATGACACACATCATCTCCAGCTCTCCCTTTCTGTCTCATTTCCCATGAGCCACCATGTTTGATCTCCTCACTCTCTCCAAGCGTGACAGGAATGACTTACTGCGTCTGTCTTCACTGTGGTTCAGTAATTGTATACTTGAAAAATATAAAAAATCTGTTCCTTATTGCAAGTTCCTACAATTAAATACACTAGTGCAGTGCCCGTTCGCAGCTCTGGCCGATTGCTAGGACCCTGGAAGTTCTGCTTGCTGCGTTTTTTTCGATAACTGCTCGTTGCTTGTTGACTCCGGGGGAAGTGAAGAAGAGTTTAACGTTAGTATCGTCAGCATCAATGAGCCACGTGGTCACTCCAGGGATTAACAGATGTATGAAGTGCAATAAGGAAGATAGACGTCTCACCAGAGCAGCAGCTGTAAGATCTCCTCTTCAGGAGGAAGTCTACGACTCACACTCGTAGGACATCGGAGCTGGTTTCAACGAGGACTTTTCAGCAGGTTGAGTTAGCACGGCACTGACCAAAGGTAACAAGATCTGTTGACCCAAAACATTTGAAGTTCACTAATTAACACTTTATATCATGTTTGTACGGGGGAGTTGTGGGCCTCACACATGCTCACGTTGTTCTGCTGGGAGGATGAAGGTCTGCTGGAGCTCGAGGAGACGGGTCACAGCCGATCTCCCTCCTTGTCGTCCTGGGAGTCTCTGTCGCTGGCAGCTGCTCAGCACTGGCCTCCTTCTTACGGTCAGCCTCTCTGGCATCCTCCACTGACACCATGGCGGGTTCACCAGCCATGGTGTCAGTGTTTCCACCCTCCTTATTCTTCCTGGGTGTCTCTCTTTCAGCCATTTGCCAAATTTCTTCAGATTCGGCACCTGGACTCAAGGAAGAAGTGATTAAAGGTCACTGTGACCTCACAACACATGTTTTGGGCCATAACTTAAGAATGCATTTGTTAATTATGACAATTTCACACAAATGTCTGTTAAGATAAAATAATCAAATCATGAAATTTTGGATAGACATGGATGTAAACTGCAACATGATTGTTTTTAAACTGTGCTTAACCTTGATTGGTGCCATGCACATGTATTGTTGAAGCATCTTGTCATTGGATATAAACTACATGGTCATTGATCAATGACAACATGTTTAACTTATTCCTTGAAGGTGTAGCGTTCACAACCAGTTCTATTTGGGTTTATCATTGAAGAATGAACTATTTCTTTTGTGTGCATGGATGTGCATGTAGAGGATTAGAATACCACCAGTGCATGCTTTAAGCTTGACTTTATTCAAGTTCAAATGAATTAAAGGAATGCTCAATGTGAACAACACACTCTTCACGTTGACATAACAACGATGGTGAATCGTGTCACGAGTACCTACAGCATGCTTCACCTGAAGTGACTGATGTTTCCCTTCAGTTCGAGCAGCAGAGTCGGGAGCTGAGCAGGATGAGGGGAGCGTGGAGCGGCGGCAGCCTCCAGCAGTGCTCAGCGGATGCCAGGGGTACTCGTGGAGTTTTCTGCTGCAGGGTTTCCCACCGGCTCGGGGGTCATTGACTCCACAGCTTTGACTGCAGCTCTTTGCACACTACATTGGCCAGCTCCACTCCACTAGGCCCGCTCTCCTCTGTGCAACACACACACACACACACACACACACACACACACACACACACAAACACACACACACACTTAGGAGTCGGAAAAACAAAGCAGTAGACATAAAGGCAGAAGGAACACAGAGACAAATGCACACAGCAGAGAGAATAAAGGCAGCAAGAAGCTGAGGCACAAATACAAGGCAGAAACACACACACACACACACACACACACACTTGTGTACACTTTAACTGCATACGTTCATACTACTACTCCAACCTCCCAACCACCTCCCTTAATTCCACACAGCAGCTTCAACATTGACTTTTGTTTACATGCACACAAAATATTCATTTTTTTGTCCTCCTTCAGAAAACAAGACAATATTCCTACTAAGCTGTTTAAACCGGGTAAAGTGAATATTCCACATATATTCCTGTTTACATGCAGCTGTGCATAATCCGATTAACGTCACCGGTGTGCGAACCACAGCTTCCCTCTTTAATTCCTCCGTAAAGCTTCTTAAAGAGGTCGACGTGATCTTTGTGCACATCGTGTCTAAACGTAGCTGAGTGTCTCCTTCCAACCAGAAGGACTTTTCTTTTGGGCATATATATATATATATATATATATATATATATGTATATATATGTATATACCCCCATGGGGGGTAGCTAAAGAAATATAGTACTATAATGAGTAACGTAAGTATTACTTTTGATACCAAGTAATAAGTGATGTTTTACTTTAAAACAAAGTAGCTGATTACATTTCCTGAGTAACTTCCCCAACACGTTTAGAATGAATATTATTATTTTGATTAATATAGACCCCAAGGCTACAAGAGCTCAGCATATTTGAAGTTAAATACTTAATTTAAAATAAACAATCACTACAATTAAATATGCTAAAATGTGGAAAGTATTTATTTTTCTTGATCATGAAAGTTTAGCTCCTATTAAAGCTCATATTAAAGGACAAACAGAAGAAAGAACTTATGCATCTTAATGTTCACTGTGTCAAATCTCTTGAGTTCCTGTTCCTATGACAACCGGCACCCACGGGTCCTCGCGTCATTAGCTGCAGCATGACTGAATATTAAAGAGTTGTTAATAAGGTGTTTCTAATATTAGTTGCATTTTTCTTCCACATGTTTTTGTTACGTTTTCAAACAAATCAAAAGTTTTTGAAATGTGATCAAACAGTAAATAAGCAATATGATACATCGTGCAGCACCGTTGGCCCGAACCATTGTCCTGTGAGGGCCAAGACTAATCTCCACATGCATAAACAATAAAGCTTCAAAGATGCACCAAACATTGTTGAACCACCACTCTGTCACCGATCAACTCGTTCATAGTGTTGTGTTGTACTTTGATGCAACTGAAAAAACACATTTGGTGACTCATAGAAGACTGAAGTCCAAAGATGTTATCTGTATTGTTTGATACCGAATGTGAGTAAATTAACCTCAACTGTGAAGTAAATGTGTTAAACTGTGGTTCAAATTGTTACATTGAACATTCAAGCTTTCACGGGAGCACCAGAGTGTAGAAGAAGACAACAGGTATGACCTTAAATCTCAAACTTCCACTTGGTACAGACATCACTGCCAAGTGCACCACAGGGTCAGTTCAAGGGAGCAAATATTCAACGCTCCTCTGATTCAAGTCAATCCACCGGCTCTGCCTCTGAACAAATGGACCATGCCAGCACCATCACTGAGTGGTCCATTTTCCTGGTGAGGTAACCACTTCCATTAGTGTTCATCAGCCTCGCCTACCGAGGGACCACTTTACTGACATCTGCTTTATGCTGGCATCTACACGCTAAAAGGAAAAATGTTCCTGTAGAGCGAGCGAGCCTCTTGGCTCTATGGCTCCATAGAAGAGTGCCAGGGCTCCATGAGTATTAATTGATGGCTTCTGGGCCACACCGGTGTATTAGTGGTTGAAAGGCTTTCCCTGCCGTCCTCATGGTGCCATGGGCTAGTATTTGGTTATGCTTAGGTTCTATTTCTTTGCTGATAATGGCGTCCTTTTAGATAACAACATTACATATCGTTGTCAGTTAGGTTTGATTTTAGGAAAAGGATCAGATGTATTTGTGTCCCAAAGAAACATTAGAGCTGCATTATTCATTATCTGACCACTGGGGGCTGACATACACATAGGCCCTCGATCTATTATTGGATATGGCTACAGTTAGCCAAAAGGCTATTTTTCATCTGTAGTCCCATCTGTAGCTGAGAATGAGCGGATGGAGCGGCTCCTCTTCACATAGCGAGAAGCTATTTGTGTTGGTAGACAAACCAAGCGCTGGCTCTAGATAGGGCCACTCATGTTGTCACGCTTTCAAGTCCGACCCCGTAGTTCTCCGACACGCTTGGCACACGGGAGAAGTTTTCGTTGGTTGCAATCTGCAACCTCACCGCTAGATGTCACCAGATACTACACACCGGACCTTAAACCTGGCTCTCCCACTGACTCTGGGATGACGAGAGCTTTGTTGGTGCTTTAGTTGTTGTTATTGTGGCTGTGACACAGTAAAAGGAGGGTGAGCAATAAATGCATCACGTAGAATGTAGTATAATCTCTCCTTTCTGCAGTATCTGCAGGGCGTTTCCCTAAACTGCCAGTGTATTATAACATGGACCAACACACCAACTGCTCCTATGGATCAGGCGAAATGTAAAGAATATTGCAATGGACACAGAAACGTAATGCAAGTGAACGCAGAAGTAGCTCAGAAACAAAGAATCCCCTAATTGATCCTATAGGCTTTTATATTGGACACATTCACATTTCGACCAAATGATGGCGCTAAATTAAGAGTCAGAGGATCCACAAAGTGATTAACATTCAAACCTACAGCAATGTAGTTGGTAGATTCACGGCGATAATGTGGAAGCAATTATTCCAGTTCATTACAACTTGGATCTTGTTTTTATACTTTGTTCAATAAGGCTCTATCACCCTCTCACTAACCGTCCATTTTACATCCAAACTAAACGATTGAGATATTGTGGATAACTGTTGTTTCCAAAGATATTCTTCCCCAGTCCAAATTGGAGCGATGCTTCAGTGATACCAGGCCAATGCAATTACTTTGGTTGGTTATTATAACTCACTTTTTTTTTGCATGTTCGTATCACCCAAAAATAAGTGCCTTATGCCGTTACAAGAACCCTCTCATGGATGATCTCCGAACACTGTGAGGTTATTTGCCTTCAATGTTAATTCATTCATTAACTGAAGACTTCTGGTTTCTGTTCTGCTTCATAGTCCAGCATTCTCTGCCTCTTTGTTGTCCCATCTTTTATCTCCCTCCGTCTCACCTCATTTCTCTCTGTCTCCGTCCCTCCAGCCCAGGGTTTTGGCCCGGTGTTGTCTCCTGTGAAACCTTTGACAGCAGTGGTATTTGGCGCTGAGCTCATCCAGCCATGCCTGGTGGCGGTGGGCATCCCTCCAGCACCAACCCCACTGAGCAGGCCTGCCCCTCCGCCTGCTCGGGCGAAATGAAATTAGGGAAGACATGATGGCACAGTCATCCTCTCCCCACCCACAGGCTGATCGTATTAGCCGGAGCATAAACTCGATTTGGTACTTTTCTGCTGCCATCGGAGAGGAATTGATTTGGATTTGGCCTAACTGGCTCGGCCACATGTCCTCAGCCGACAGGGATCATTTCTGAGGAGGGACACTGGTGGGATGATGACGGTGGAGGTGGTGACTTCAGCGTTTTAACTAGCAAGCGGTGTGCCAATAGTGAAGCTGTATAACGCTTTCATATTTCTCTGCAGATGAAGTGGATGCTTTTGATGCAGACATTTGTCTCATACGGTTGCACTCGTTGCCCACTGACTCTCCCTTCTCATATTTCCTGCCCTGAACATACAGAATATTGTATATGGCATGTGTGACAATAAGGCAGTCCATTATTGTAAGTATTGAAAAAAAGCACAGTACTGAGGTTTGTCACGTATAGAAAAGCTGAAATGTTGAACATTTTCGGTCAAACCTTTGCGCCTCCGAGTGGACTTGGGGAAATTGAATCCAGAAACAGTCCTTTAAAAGAAATCAACGACAACTGTGTCTCTTTAACAGCGTCGCGCTGTGTCCTCCAGACGGTCGAGTCAGAACTCACATGGCTGCTTGAGGTCTTGTCCCTTGAAAGCAGCACGTTTCAGTTGTTGCAGAAACAATTGATGCTGTTGTTTCTGTGTCTCTGTGCTGCATATCAAATAAACAGTAGATTTATATATATACATATATTTGAAATATTGCATGTACAGTATATGCTGTAAAGTCTTTAGTTGTTTTTTTTAAAGCCTGACTATTACTGGATGTTGATGCCAATACCAACATTGATATTTGAGTGTTAAAATCAAGCTCCAGGGCTGAAAAATGAAGCCAACAGGGAAGTTACAGTTCCTTCACATGGACACTTGAGGCTGGCTCCAAAAGCGAGGCGATCCCCATAGACCCCCCCATGTTGAAATGCCCAACTTTACAGCAGAAATAAACATGTTTAGGTCTCTATAGCTCTATAGTTTCAATTGTATTAAGGCTTAAAGTTATGTATAATTAAGAGTGCGGCTGCTTTGACTGACACGTGGGTGTCCTCTCAGTTTGCTAGCCGGTAGTTGTCTCCTCGCCTTAGCTTCATCTTGACAAGATGGAGACAGGCTGAGACGCCCACTTTGAGCTGCACAGCGGCTCCTACGAAACCTATGGTTCAAATACTATAATGATATATTGGTCGATATATACGTGTATATATATATATATATATTTAAATATATTTTAAATAACACATGAAACAAACATATTGATAAGAATCACTTAGATCTAATTGTGACCAGATGTGTAGTGAGTGGGACATTTCACCGTCTCTCTGGTGGACAAACTGTGTAATGTCATCACTATCTATGGCCTCAAACTTATCTTTGACATTCGTGTGCTGACAGTTCTTGTTGCTTATTGGCCGACACCAATGCAATTAACTGTAACTGATATAAGCTAACATTGGCCGATATATCATACTTATAATCCATCAAATCATATAACTGATTTATACAAGATAACAAAATGAAAAGGAGGGAAATAACAGCATTTGAATGCCATGCACAGAGAAAATGTGACACAAAAGTATACACACACATACACAAACACACACACATGAATATGCTTGTGGTGTCACACAAACTCGTACTGTACATACACACCTGTGATAGACATCGACATTTGGACTCTATGGACCTGTGATCAAAGCCTTGTCCCAAGGATGTAACAAAGTAATTCTCCCTGGCAGGAGGCTTCAAAGAGGTCCTCATCCGGATGGAGGGGCCACAGTGGGTTTGGTCTACCAATAAAGACACCAGCCTGAATTTTTTCTTTTTCCTCTGCGCTGAAAATAGCTTCCTGTGCCCGGAGTAATTACACTGATAGAAGGAGTTGTACTGCATCACCCCTCACCTCTAATCCAGCCCACAGCCAACTCAGGATGCTGGGTGACGTAAAGACCACATCAGTCTGAGGCCAGCTCACTTAGTTGGCTATTATTGATTAAAATTCTCAATGTCCTTTCAGGCTTTAATGGATTCTTAGAAAGAAATGTACTAATGTAAGAACATGTACTTTCAACATAGAGTGTCCGACAATATGGACATACTATCGGTGACATCATACACAGGCAGGGCCGGTTAATCCACAAGGGGGGGCACAAATGAGCTGTGGGCCCCTACTGAGCCCCCCTACATACATGTTCCAGTCCATTTTAAATCCCAGAGACCATCAGTATTTATATTAGATTAGACTAAACTTTATTGTCATTGCACATAGTACAGACACCGAGACAATGAAATACAGCTTAGCATCTAACCAGAAGTACAATAAATGCAGTACAGGAAAATAAAGTACATATAATGTCCAATACAATAAATATAATAGACAGTAAAGAGTGGATATGAGTTTGCCGGATATTAGCAGTACGAACAGGATTAAAGGTAATAACAGTGTGTAATTAATAATATAAGATATATACAGTATGAACAGTAGAAAATGTGCAGCAGTTACAAACTATTATTAATTTTTATTTGCTGCTAGGTAACCACTGAATCACCTGTCGCCAAAATCACATCTCAACTGAAACAGCAAACCCTGAACAGCAACGGATGTTAACCGTGGAGGTTTGAACTGTAATCAAAAACAAAAGAATCAACCGCTGACGTTATTTAAAAAAAACCTAATCATTTATTAATTAAATTGATAAAAAAATGGTCAGTTGGAGGACACTTGCTCTGGCTCTGATTGAGGGCGAGAGGCTATACTCAAATTTGGACACAGGGACATGGGGATCCTGTGGGTACATGAGACCCTCGGAAAGAGTAAAAACCCCTGAGAGTAGCACCAGCTGATCTAGGAGCTTCACCTGTATGATGGTCGGTTAAAAGCTGATAATTTGTCAGCGGTAGGTTATGTTTGTTTTAACGTCAACGCTATATTTTGGGTTTATTCAGGCCCACTGTTTATCCAACTGCCTAAAAACGTCTAAGGTGTAGACGTGAGACTTGATGCTTTGTAATTAAACGTTACAATGACAGATTATATCAACGTTCAGATATATTCCACTCCCGTAATGCTGCAAAGTGAGACATTAAATCTAACACTTCACCTCTTAAAACAAGTCAGCAAAAGTCTCATATGATCCATGACAGTTTTGGTCAAAACATTGTTCAATTTGTAATGCCATTCTCAATATTTCTTTTCACTAATTCCCTCATTGCATCTTGCATAACTTCCTCTGCTGATGAAGAGGGACCCCAGCTGCAAAGCCTTGTGCACTGAGCCATCAGCTGGGACGCAGGGAAGCATCCAGGTTGGCAGCAGCGACGGCTCCAGAGAAGCACTGGCTGTGAGAGAGGAGTTTCACAGCCTGGCAACATCCCTCTGACCCCCCAGTAAGTTCATTTCTAAAATGCCACTTCTATAATCAGTGAAAGAGAATAACTCCAAACGGCACATTTTTTTTCAAATCGCACTGAATAAAATCAAATGTGTTGCTTTTACAGTAATGTTTCGTCAACAGCAAACTGCACACTGACGGGTATAATATAGCAAAAACGATGATGAAGACATATCAAGTGATAGAACAGTTTCTCTACATTCAACAATATTAAAAAAAGGATTAAACTCTGCCATACTCTGTTTTAGTTTGAGTTAATACTAGGTATACGCAATGCGCTACAGCACTGATTAAACCTTAACAGTTGAGGAGCCAACCAAACCATGAACTGTACGCTACCCAATACTCAGTTTCAGTGGCAGGCCGTGCATTGTATACCTCAGCCTTCACTGCTGTCCTGCAGCTGAAACACAGCTACGGTTATTATTTGTTTCATGTAAAAATGAAGCTCAACACCTATAAATACACTAACTTTAGAGAATACGCTGAGAGTGCGTCTCCTCTCTGCTCTGACTGCAGCGTCTCCTCTTCTGTGAGAGTAACTGTGAGTGCTTTGGGGCGGAGGAGGGGCTCACGGCAGCACCGCTGCTCGTTACCACAGTAACTGTAGAACGTACGTGTTTTAACGTCATCGAGTCAAAACACCAGACAAGTCTCCAACAACACCAGAACAAGTCTCCAACAACACCAGAACAAGTCTCCAACAACACCAGAACAAGTCTCCAACAACACCAGAACAAGTCTCCAACAACACCAGAACAAGTCTCCAACAACACCAGAACAAGTCTCCAACAACACCAGAACAAGTCACTAGATGTGTCGCTAGTAGCTTTTGACAAAAAAGTCTCCATGAGGGTTTGGAAAGTTGCCAGATTTAGAGAGAAAATCGCCAAGTTGGCAACACTGGCACCGGCTAAATATGTCCCCAGAGCAACATAGGACATAACAATGGTTCCTATCACATATTAAACCAAACAAAAATCCATCTTCATAAAAACAAGTTGTACAAATAATAATATATAAACAAGCATATTAAAGCTACTGCAGATGTAAAAACAAACGCATTTAACTTACCAGAGCTGCTGTTCACTATTTAAAGACAAAGTCCATCCTCCTTTCTTTGTTAATAAAGAGTTTAATCTCACGGTTGTTCAGTACATCCGTGTGTTTTAGTTCCAGTAAGAAGTCCTTCTCGATTCATGGACGCCAGTGAAGACAGTTGAGCCTCCCCAGTTGTATTTCTTGAATACGTTTTAATGCGTTTGAGGCTGAAAATGTCCGCTCGACAGAGGCAGCAGATATTGGGATTGTCACCGTCAGGCTAGCCCACTGACCAATCACGTATGGCTAGGCCAGCTAGCAGGCTCTGGCACGTCAAAGAATACGCCCAACATGTCAAACTAAAGATCTGATTGGTTGAACACTATGACAATCAACAATATCGTCCCCATTCACTTAAACTGCACATGGATTCACTTGTGAGTCTGCAGGCCTCGGGCCTCTCTTCTTACCTAGAGACACAGAGGTGAAATCTGATTGGATAAAAGCTCTACTTAAAACAAGCTGCACTGGAAGCAGAGCAACTGAGGAAGACAGTAGCTGTGCAATGAGAAAATAAGATGATGGGGAAAATATTTTTATAAATTATAATACATGTAGTGTATTTAAGAAAAAATATTAAATTATAAAATAGCTATAACTTTGTGATTCTGTCTAGGCCAGCAGAGAAGGCTGTGAAGGCCCTGACGGCCCACCACTGATCAGTTTAAATTAAGGGAAACTAATCTCAGCTTCTGCATTAATTTGCTTCCAGGCCTGCTGTTTTCTGTTCAGCTCATGGTAATTATGGTTGGTAGAGTCACACAGCTCCGGGTATCCACAAAACCAGCCCCCTCTAGTCTGCCTCTCTGAGCATAAGAAACGCCCAACGTCATTGGGCGTTTCTTACGCTTAGAGAACAGTAGACCTCAACATAAGGGTCGTTCGGAAGAGACCTTTCAGGCGTAACAATCTTATTTGCTGTGCTAAACATTCTCTCTGTTGGAGTACTTGTGTGCTAGGTGTGACAACAATGGAAAGCGATACTTGATGATTCTCCACCAATCTAAAGGCTCGGTTTTTCCGTCAATCATTGCATCCTGGTTTGACATTTCCCCCTCTGCTGCGACTTTCTCCTAGGTGGTTGAGGGAGTGATGACCTAAAAACCGGGAAGTCCTCACACACTTTTTATTTTCAGGGGATGGCGGCAGACGGGCTGAAAGAAAGCATTGACAATAAAGTTGAATGTAATTTCATCATTGGTTAAATTTTTACTTTTTGTACATCCTGGTTGCAGAACAGCTGCTGGATTGACATGGAGGATCTGCCTTTGCCATTAGAACGGAAGGCAATGATATGTCAGATGTTGTCTTTTTCTGCTGCCCCCAAGTGGTCAAAAACATCAATTATGCAGCTTTAAAATGTGAGTTGGGCCTATATTTATGAAACAACAACACGGAGGCTCTGTAGTCCGAACTGAGACAGCAAACTTTATAGGTATTTTTAACCTTGAGAAAGGCAGTGCAGACCAGATCCTCTTCTTCCGTTCCTACCTTTCACAATAAGAGCCTAAAACATATAATAATCACAGGTGAGTATTTCGCATTTTCGTGTTGTTTATTCGCAGTGGCGGGCCGTCAGGGCCTGCAAAGCCTTCTCTGCTGGCCTAAACAGAATCACAAAAAAAAAAAAAATGTTTTTATGTATTATAATGTATAAAAATATTTTTCCCATCATCTTATTTTCTCATTGCACAGCTACTGTCTTCCTCAGTTGCTCTGCTTCCAGTGCAGCTTGTTTTAAGTAGAGCTTTTATCCAATCAGATTTCACCTCTGTGTCTCTAGGTAAGAAGAGAGGCCCGAGGCCTGCAGACTCACAAGTGAATCCATGCGTAGTTTAAGTGAATGGGGACGATATTGTTGATTATCATCGTGTTCAACCAATCAGATCTTTAGTTTGACATGTTGGGCGTATTCTTTGAGTGTCAGCAGCCGCTACCCCCATACTAGCCGGCCCACAACTACGTCATCATTACATGTCCAGGTGCAGCTCTGCACCTGGACCTTAGTGGCGGAGTTACTGATAACGCCTTTCTCAAGAAAGAAGGACATTTCAGGAAAAGCTGGACATCGTAAGAAATGGTCAGTCAACCCCACAGCTAGCAGTCCTGACTCAGCCAGGAAAAGGATTTGTATGAACAGTATTTCTGGCTGACAGCGGTGGAGAAGCGTTGCACATTTTATGGCTGGAATGTGTTTCATTTTAACTGAGCTCCTGGTGTTTGGAGCTACGCTACGCTAACCTGAGGACGCCATAGCACGGCAGGACACAAGCTATGGTGCTTTTGAAAACTTTTGGAGAGACTCGAGTGGATCTACAACTCAACGAACACGTTCGCAGGTAAACAGCTCCACAACCACGGCCCGGCGTGCGGTCTGCGCTGGCCGGTTCCCCGGCGGAGGAGGGAACCCGGCCCCGCTGTGAACCTGCCGCAGCAGACCGGTGAAATACAACTGACGAGGCTCGACTGTCATCACTGGCGCCCATAAATCGAGAAGGACTTCTTACTGGAACTGAAACGATGTACTGGGATTAAACTCTTAAGTTTGGGTAAGTGACAAACTGCGTGTGTTTGTTTACATAGTAGCGTTACTACTGTTCGTTTGTCTATCGTGTCGCTTTTATGAATAATATTTGAATGTCTCGTGCTCTTGTGTGGTGGAATGCGTGGATCCGCTGCAGGTTTGCTGGATTGATGTGTCATAATGAGGTTATTAGGAGGTAATTCAACTGTAGTAGGACAGCACTGAAGGCCCAGGAATAACATCCACGGCCCGCCACTGTTTATTCGTCACGCCACCGTGTATAAAGGTCTTAAGTCTGTCGAAACTGAAAACACACAATATGGTGGGTTGAATAATAAACTGGGACTATAAGAATAACCACTTCATCCCATCCACAGGTCTCCAACTGTACATTTATACAATAATATATATATATATATATATATATATATGTGCATTCATACCTATGAACGTAGTCGTGCAGTCAAACTCTCCTTCACCAGTCAGGCCTCCTTCCTTCCTCCCTGTGATATTTTGTCTGGCTGTAGCCATCAAACAAACACAAAATCCCATTTTCAGATGATACAACTTTCTTATTTCACATTTCAGTTATGCCCCTATGTGAAGGGCTTCCATTTATACGCACACACACACACACACACACTGAAAACCTCTCTGGAAGCCTCGTGCCTGTTGTAATTATAGGAGGTCATGGTTTTGCATTTACTAGAAGCCAAAGCCTGTTGCTTTGTATCGTTATGCTAATCTACCTCCATGATTACTGTGGCTTGGCTTTTAGTCTTCAATAGAACAGTGCAGCCAGGGCTTCGGTGTGCATTCATGTGACTGTGAGCCAGAGGTTTCCAAGGCTTGAATGGGAATCCTTGAATTAATTTTTTTAAAGCCTCTGCAGCCTTCTGAGTGTGAATCGGGTACAACACTTGTACAGGTGTACCGGTTTCAAAAAGAGAAGATCAAATGGAAGTGAATCACAATGGCTTATTCAAGAATGAAGAATTGCAATGGCCAGAGAGAAAAAGGTTTGATGATTAAAATCAAAGAACATATAATACCTCAATAAAACTTGTGTGAGTCCAAACATAATACCGCAATGCTCACTATGATTTTTCTAAAGTATAAGTCGGTTTTATTTCGACTTGGTCATATTCTTGTCGTTTTGGACCTCTGTTCTATTAGGTATGACAACAACATTCTCACCAAAGTAATTGCTTATCTAGGGACACTGTGACATCTCTAAAAAAACTCTAAAAGGGTCAAGAGATACAAGCAATAGTTTATCCAGATTATATAAACCACTTTATGTGGAGGTCAGACCAAATGTGAGCACACCCAAATGGCTGCCAAAACTGTGCATGAATCAATGGCAAGGAGTATAGTTGGGTAAATTTCCATTTTGTGCCGGTTCGGTGAACAATCTTACGCCGCTTAATCGTTTGATTATATGCAAACCTGGCTGAACCGGCTATTGTCATTATGACACATTCTGACAAATTAGAAAGAAGTCTACATCAGCAATCTGTGCCGAAGGCGTCACGGCGCTGAAGCCAATTTGTATTGCATTAGAAATAAGCAGTATGATGACGTGATTTACATAAAGTCAGTGTGTTGCAAGGCGGGCAGCCCCTTACCTGAATGGGGTTAGCCATGACTTAAGGTGGGATGACTTGTATGGTTGGCCGGCTATTCATTTTACTCATTTTAGTGACAAGCCACTCCTCCAAGTTTTGATGAAAGTGAAAGTCGGGTGGGGTGTTTGGCTTTATGTCAAAGCGGTTTGAGATTTTTGACACTGGCCACTCTTCCAAGAAGCATTCAAGTCATTCTAAACATTCATGGTGGCCCAAATGTTGAGTTTCCCCTCCAATTTTATCCCATCTGTATGAATGAACAAATCAATCTGTATAGGCTTTCGAAAGCCCACAGTGTTGGTAACAATCACTAATTAAACAGAAAAAACATCTGGCTACACTGGTGATTTCTTTTAAAGAAATGACCTGGCTGTGTACAATGTCACTACTACAAAACTAGAAAAATGGGCCCAGGTGGTAATAGACGAGAGTTACAGCTACATTCAATGATTTTTCTTTGCCACTTTGAACAAGCTCACAACACAATATTGACATTTCTTTTGGGCTCTTATGGCAAACGAACGCCTAAACCTTTCACATTACATATCACGTCATTTGATCCATTATAAATATACAAATATTGATTGGTGCAGCTTTAGGCATCCATCAACCGATTGGTTCGTAGGAGAAAGATTAAATGATATCCACTGATTTTACACATCAAAGTGTTTCCAGAAGTTCTATTGTATATAATGAAAGAAAGTAGCATAAAGCCTTTCGTGTCTCCAGAGGGAGCTGTGGTGTGCTAAATGTTCTCAAGTGATGTCACTCGAGTCAGTGACGGTTTGAAAATACAAAAAAATCTGGAGGTTTGAAGTAAAAAAGAAGGGATCAGTGTAACCAGCTGATCATCTCTGCTATAGGCTAGAGGATCCAGGCTACACTAGCCGCTGCTAGAATAACATACCCAAAGCTCTGACCTAACTGTCGGCGGTTGCACTGTGGGTGATGTAGGCGCCAGGTTTTGACAAGGAACAAGAACATAGTCGTGAAATGCTAAAACACTGGAGTACTATTTTAAAGAGAGAGGCATTTACTTTAATTTTACGAATGATGATCAATGAAGAGACACAATAACGGTGAAAACACAAGTGTTGAATTTTGCCATCAGATTCCATACCATACACTACATTACCCAGCCCCACCCACTCCTGTCCACACACCTCACCTAATGAATGAAGACGTCATTGTAATTCAGTTCACCCTCTCCTCTGCCTCGGCCGTCCCCTTTTTGATGACAGCACCGCTTATTTCCAACGCCCCCGACCCCCAACACCCGGCAGCAGAACATCATCTGTTGTGACATTAAAAACACTGGCTACCGACCAGGAATGCAAATACACAGAGCAGTGTAATAGATAGCATCACGCGTCATTGCCCTGCAGAGAGAGCTGTGGAGAGGAGGGAGAGAAAGAAAGACATATATGAGCCGTGCTGTAGCCTCGGCGGCATCATTTGAATTTGCATGTTATCAGGCGCAGGACGTCTCCATCAAAATGTCAGACCGGGCCTGCGGTCTCTCACCACTGATTTATAATAAAGGCAATAAGTTAAAGTTTGGCCTTTTCATGGGAAGGATACTCACACAATGGCAGTTTCTGTCTGCCTTTTTTTTTTCAAATGTCAAAACTCAAGGCTGCTGGAGGAATCCAACCTGTGGCGTACATTTGGTGCTATTATATGTCAGCTACGTTGTGATGTTTGAGAAATCACTCACATTAAACGGGTCAAGGATGATTGGTGTTGTTTGACAGGGTAGCGCTTTGGCTTGAATTGAAGACAAACTGAACATAAACACAAACACTAACAGACTGAAAGACGCACTGAGTGACAGGAGAATTATTCACCATGTAGATGAAGAAATACACATTTCTATCGGTTGTTGGACATGTTATAGTAGTAAAAGTGCAGGTGTTTCTAAGTTCCAGTGAGCCAGTTTGCACAATAGCAGCACAACACCAACAATTTGAATGTAGTTGTTATTAATATTAAGTACAGCAGGGCTTTACCTCAGTGGTACTGTGTCTAGGGACTATTTCTTTGGCAGGAAGTAGAAATGGCCTGAGCCGATCAAAAGTATTGATATTAGGCAGATATGGCATATTTTAAAGGATCCGTATCGGCTTAAATACAGCTGATGAAAATCGGACCCTTTCTGTAGCCTGCTCTACCTAATGCCCACCTCAGCCTGTTAGAGTTGCAGCGCTGCTGTCCTGTACCTCAGCCGTCAATGCAGCTTTTTGCTCGTGAAATGTGAAAACAAATATTTGGGGACGCCGGTGAGTGATTGAGACACTGAGGTCAGCCAAATGAATCAGAATCAGAACCGTTTATTGCCATTGTATGTTGAACAGGACGGGAGGTGCATAACATTTAACAATCAACAACAATCAGTGCAAATAGAAACATATTCAAATTTACAGAGAGATATAAAATAAGGTGAAATATAAAATAAAGTGCACAAAACGAACAGATAACAGGACTATAAACAAGTGAGATGTAAGTGTAGTGTAAAAGTGTCAAGTGTAATAGAAGGGATGCAGGGGAGTGACCGGTAGGAATTTGTCCTGGGGATGACAGAGTCAGTGGGGGACCGGGCTCTGTTAATGAGCCCGACTGCGGATGGGAAGAAGCTGTTCATGTGGCGTGAGGTCTTGGTCCTGATGGACCTCAGCCTCCTGCCAGATGGAAGGGGCACAAACAGTTTGTGTCCAGGGTGAGAGGGGTCGGATGCAATCTTTCTTGCTCGCTTCAGGGTCCTTGAAGCGAACAAGTCCTGGAGGGACGGCAGATTGCAGCCAATCACCCTCTCAGCAGAGTGAATGATGCGCTGCGGTCTGCCCTTGTCCTTGGCTGTGGCTGCAGCGTACCAGACCGTGATGGAGGAGCAGAGGATGGACTCCACGATGGCTGTGTAGAAGTGCACCATCATTGTCTTTGGCAGGTTGAACTTCTTCAGCTGCCTCAGGAAGTACATCCTCTGCTGAGCCCTCTTGGTGATGGAGCTGATGTTAAGCTCCCACTTGAGGTCCTGGGTTATGATGGAGCCCAGGAAGCGGAAGGACTCCACAGCGTCGACGGGGGAGTCACACAGGGTGATAGGGGCTGGTGGGGCTGCATTCTTCCGGAAATCCACAACCATCTCCACTGTCTTTAGAGCGTTGAGCTCTAGGTTGTTCAGACCGCACCAGGTCACCAGATGGTCAGTCTCCCACCTGTAGGCGGACTCATCCCCACCAGAGATGAGTCCAATGAGGGTGGTGTCATCCGCAAACTTCAGGAGCTTGACAGACTGGTGACTGGAGGTGCAGCTGTTGGTGTACAGGGAGAAGAGCAGAGGGGAAAGAATGCAGCCTTGGGGGGAACCGGTGCTGATGGTCCTGGAGGCAGAGACGTGTTTTCCCAGCTTGACGTACTGCTTCCTGTCAGACAGGAAGTCTGTGATCCACTTGCAGGTGGAGTCGGGCACGTGCAGCTGGGAGAGCTTGTCGTGCAGCAACGGGATGATGGTGTTGAATGGTGTTGAATGGTGTTGAAAGCAGAGCTGAAGTCAAGAGAAAAATTTCCCCCATAACGGGATAAATATAGTGTAATAAAAGAAAAAAATAAATAAAAAGTCCACAAACAGGATCCTGGCGTAGGTTCCTGGGGAGTCCAGATGCTGGAGGATGAAGTGAAGGGCCACGTTGACTGCGTCGTCTACAGACCTGTTGGCTCTGTAGGCGAACTGCAGGGGGTCCAGGAGGGGTTCAGTGAGGGTTTTAAGGTGGGACAAGACGAGGTCAGGACGACGAGCCTGTAGTCATTGAGTCCTGTGATCCTTGTTTTTTTGGGGACGGGGATGATGGTGGAGGCCTTGAAGCAGGCTGGTACGTGGCATGTCTCCAGGGAGGTGTTGAAGATGTCTGTGAACACCGGAGACAGCTGATCAGCACAATGCTTCAGGGTGGAGGGGGAGACAGAGTCTAGGCCGGCTGTTTTGCGGGGGTTTTGTTTCTTAAAAAGCCTGTTGACGTCTCTCCAGAATAGAGAGAGTCGTCACTGGAGAGGGGGTGGGGGGGACACTGGGATGGGTGATACAGAGGCATGGGCCCCTGCTGGGCTGGGGGAGGGGGACCTGGTGGTCTGGGGCTGGTTAATGGAGCTGTGGGGGATGGAGTCAGGACTGTCCCATTGTCTGTCAAAGCGACAGTAGAACTCGTTCAGCTCGTCTGCCAGGCGGAGGTCGTTCATGGAGTGTGAGGCTTTTGGCTTGTAATTGGTGATCTGTCTGAGACCTCTCCAGACAGAAGCAGAGTCATTTGCTGAGAGCTGGTGTTGTAGTTTCTCAGAGTACAGTCGTTTAGCATCTCTCACCGCCTTACTAAACCTGTACTTTGACTCTTTATGCAAGTCCTTGTCCCCACTCCTAAATGCCTGATCCTTTTGCAGTCTTAGCTGTCTGAGTTCCGCTGTAAACCAGGGTTTGTCGTTGTTGTAACTCACCCTGGTGCTTGTTGGAACACAGCTGTCCTCACAGAAGCTGATATATGAAGTCACAGCCTCTGTGTACTCATCCAGACTGTTGGTAGCAGTCCTGAAAACATCCCAGTCTGTATCCTGTAATCCTCCAGAGCTTCACTGGTCCACTTCCCTTTGCTCCCTGAACTTGTCAGATTGTTTATGGTTACAGAGTGGAAGGTCTTCCCCTACAGAGTGTATAAAATATGGATGTCGTCTCCGTGTCGTCACCTATAGGTTTCTGAAGAGCCATTGTGACGCTCAAAGAGGGTGTCTCCGGCCGTCGCCATCTTGGCAGCGACCGCGAACTCCCGGCTAATCCAAAAATAGACAAAGAGGGGGATTGTTGGTTGAGCTGAGGCGCCTGTGATGTACTAGAGCCAACAGCTAGCAACTAGCGACCTAAGACGGCACCCACCTGTCACCATAGACTGTATATAAGTGGACGTAGTTGTCGTGATGTCACCCTTTGATTTTTGGAATATGATTTTGAAGCCTCGAGTTGGGCAATGTGTCCGTCACCATCTTGTTTTTTTTTCAACCATTATTATATATTTGGACTTGAGGGGAGTGACATACAGATGCCGTATACGGCTCTAATGACTACCTGTCAATCACAAGGTAGCCACGCAACAAAGCACACCCTGCTTTATGGTCTATTTGACTCTAAATGAACATCATGCTGTATTGAAGAAGACTTGAAACTAGAAATTGAGACCATAAACTCATGTTTACTGAGGTAATAAATCAAGAGAGAAGTAGAGTTTTACAATTGTTTGTCTTCCAATGTCCTCATTTTCTGTTTTTCAGTTCAGAGAACCAACATCTTCTGAGCATGTTGCTTTTGCAGCTTAGCTAGCAAAGCATCAGATGTCCGTGTCCGCTCTGCATCACCAACACATCTCAGGTAGCCAAAATGACCTGGCCCAGCCGGCATGCCGGAAGAAACACGTCCGGTTGCCGACTCGACTGAGACTCGGGATGAATTACGCGCCAGAATCGGGCCGGTACTGCTATTATTGGGTTTGCAGTGACGCTGCTGCTCGCACACATCCACGAACGTACTAACGTACGGAAATTGAGATAAAAAACAGCAGCAGTCGCTTTCAAAATAAAAGCAATGCAGCTGTATTCCGTGCATGATGTACAATTATTTAGGTTTTATTCCTAATTTCCCATTGACGCCTCGCGGGCCGGTCGGCGACAGCCAACGGGCCGGATATGGCCCGTCGGCTGCACAATGCCGAGGTCTGTCCTAGCAGATCACTGCTGTCAATTTCAGGAGTTTCATTCTCCCAGTTAAACTTTCCATCGTATTATGCCAATGAGATATGTTTTGAAACACGGCCTTCAATATTTGGATCAGTAGCTTGTGAAAAAGGTGGGTACATACATATTAAATCAACATTTATGTATTATAAGTATTGGTATTATACAGTATCAGCAAATACCCAAAATTAAACAATAATTCCCAATGCAAACTGCTCACAGTGAGTACAGCCCTACCACTATTACAATTCTTCGGTCAGTACCAATATGGATTTTGAAAGCTTAAAAACCTGATAATGATCAGTGGATATTCATATTTTAACATTAACACATAAATCAATCTTAATGAAAGTCTCCCGTCAAGTTTGCTCTATTTGGATTTTTTTCCTTTCGCGCTTCCAACTTAATCAGCTGACTGAATGATTGTTCAACCTACAAAATCTGATTCATTGAAGTAAAAGGGTGGTTTGGGTGGGTAGTAAAGGGACACAGATCTGGGATTTGGGGATATTAGCAATAAAGGTGACCGCCAAAAAAACTAAAATATGAACCTGATCGGCACCGGCCGATCATCCGCTAACCCGTCTGTTCCGATAGGCAGCTGATCGATCTGTACTGTTTCTACTACGTCACATAGTCACGTGGAATGCGTTTGTTGTGGTGGACACACAAATTAAAGGATCCAAATGGATTCATTTTAACACATTACATGCCACCGCATAATGCGCTGCTGAGAGGTTGTGTCATTTCACATATTTCTGTGAGATCAGGCTGGTTAAAACTAAAACTATCTGTGCGGCAAGATATTATTAGAGGTAATAGAGCAATCCTTTTCTAAACTCACCCTTCAAACTCCACACTTGGGAGACTGAAATGGAAGTTATAGGGATAAAGACTTGCAATTTAAATATAATTTGATAGCATCTTTCAAATGATTCCGATGACATACAGTAAATTCTACTGGTGGTGATGTGTAAGTTTTTGTGTTCGTTCTTAATGTTCTTGGTCCAGATTGGTTGGAAGGGTGCAGCAGCAGCGGTGCTTTTCTAGTAAACTACCGCTGTGGGTCAAGTCCGGATTTTTCAGATCTTTCTGAACACATAGAGGCTTTTATCTGCTACACTTTCAGTTGTCTAGCAGGTGCTGAAGTGAAATGTCACAACTCGAACACGGGTGATAGCATTTCAGACTATTTGACCACTCAAATAAGTGAAAATAAAAAAACAACTCGGAGGCCTCCTCACTGGGGGATTTGTTCTTTAAATGTTTGAGCTTTCCAGGGAGGGAGGATAGACAACTACACAGGGATTCCTGCTATAATCTTGTCTTTGGCTTCCCGTCTATCAATCTCATCCAGGCCGGCCTGTGCAGCCGCGATGCTCATGTCTTTTACCGGATGTTAGACTTAAGAGTGACTGACAGGCAGTCGGATGGACTGAGCTGTGAAGCTGTCCGGTATTTCAACATGCATAATGACCAACAGCAGCTTAGTCAGTGTGTTGCATGCCTGAAAAAAACAAGCGAGAAAAGGAAGGGGTGATTGATTTTCATATTCACACCAAAGCATGTGCTGAAATGTCACAATATGAAGCAGAATGTAAATATCAGTCACACCAGACTAAAGCTGCTACATGTAGCATTTTAATATCCAGGAAAACAACAAGGAGCTTCTCATCGTGTCACACGATCTTCCTTAAGTTGGAGTTGCCAAGTTGTCATGAAAACCCTTTATGGACCTAAAAACAAGAGGTCCTCAAGGTGATTAAGCTTTGGTTACATTATTCAATTCAATTTATTTTTGAAGAGCCCAAAATCATACA
Source organism: Leptoclinus maculatus (assembly GCA_032191485.1). Classification (NCBI taxonomy): domain Eukaryota; kingdom Metazoa; phylum Chordata; class Actinopteri; order Perciformes; family Stichaeidae; genus Leptoclinus; species Leptoclinus maculatus. Next base: position 17,489,600 of record JAVDOI010000013.1, read on the forward strand.
TCACAAATTTGCCTCAGAGGGCTTTACAATCTGTACACATCCTCTGTCCCAGGACCCTCACATTACGGCAACAACCTGGTGAAAAGAGGTCTAAGTCTATTCAGCAATGCAATCCTACAACATTGTCACACTCACAATGGACAGTTGGAAAAAAGAACCAAAGATTTCGTCTATTTATTCCACACATTCTTGTTTCTTGTACTATGATGCAACTTCACCGCCAACATTTAGGTTAAGCTAGTAGCAGCTAATGTAGCCTGGAGCCTCTAGCCAGCTGAAGTGATGAGCAGCTAGAGAGTTCTGGTAAGATCACTTCTTTCTGCCTCTGACCTTAAGGTTTGTTTTCATTTTAAAACATGTGGCCATCAGACCCAACTAAAGCGGACTTATTAAGGACGTTTATCAGACGTCACACAGTTCCCTCTGAAGACCCTTTAGGCTTTTTTTCCCCCACTCCTCCTGGAAACACATTTCGACATGTAAAATCAGTTGAGTTCCCCTTAAATGTTAGGGAAAGAACACGAGTCACAAGAGACTGTTGGCAGGAAATGAGATTCATATAGGGTTCGAAGTCAGATGCTTTTTAACATCACACTACTCAATCCTTTTCTCTGACTGCTAACAGTCATTTTGCAGTTTTACAGCATGTCTTTTTGATTTTTGCTTTTCAAACAACGAATGCGGCGTATCCTCGTTCACTGGTTCGTATGTTATCTTATGAAAAGTTCCTTATTTTTAATGCGTTTTCAATTACCGCTCATTAAACTTCCTTTTTCACAGGAAATTCAGTTAGGTTTAGGCAACAAAACAACTTGGTTAGGTTTAGGAATAGATACTAAGCTAGATTTAGGCAACAAAAAGGTTCCGGAAAAGATCGTTGTTTGGTTAAAAAAAACTACGAAAGTGCCGTTACTGAAGTATGCATGTTACTTGTCAAAAACATCGACATTGACTTATCGTTTCACATGGGGAACAAACTACGGTCTCCTGGCTGAAAGACCGTTTGTTGCTGTGTGTGATTTGGCGCTTTTTATTCTTCCTCGTTCAAGATTACGTGGATAACATATGGAAAAAATTCTGCAAATTACAGCGCATTATTTTTTGTAGGCATTGCTAGAAATGCTGGATGAGACTAGCCTGACGCATGAATGCTGACATTAGCTCAACACAAAGCATGAGCTGTTAGCTACCTAAGGCTACATCCACACTACTACGTTTTCGTTTTAAAACAAAAACGATCTCCGTCCACACGGCGTTTCAGCATCGTTTTTCAGAATGATCTAAACTAAACTAAAACACCTGAAAACGAATATCACGTGACTCTTCACGTACACTGGGCATGCGGGTGGGTGCCGATGTAAACAGGAAGTAGATTGGTTGCTTGGTTAAAAAAAATACGACAGAGTAATAAAGTATTCTTTAAGAATGAAAGGTCGTGTTGGATACTTAAGATCTTCTCTAAAATCTTCCTCTATGAACTCAAACAGACACATTTCGTGGAAAGTTTTAGAAGTTTTATTTTTCAGACTTAGTTACAGCGCTGCAGGTCTGCTCTATCTCTCTCACATATCACATTTACTTTCAAATCAACAAATACAAGTTTACTAGATTATGGGTCATAAATGTGATCAACACACGTCTCAATAAAGCAGACTTTAACTGAACAACAGCTGCTAGTAAAGACAACAAGGTCAGCATCACCTGTAATCAGGTGTCCATGTTAAATTAACCTGGTAGTCCATCGGTATTCAATGTTGTTGTTTGTGATCTTCCGGTTAAGGGTCACGTGAGTCGTGATGAATCAGGGAAGGACACGTCATGACTGCTAAGAACCAATCAAGTAGCGAACGCGGGTGTGGGCGTCATCGTTTCTAAACTTATCCGTTTTCGACCGTCCACACGAAGAGGCAACCCGGAGTTTTCAAACGTATCCGTCCTCGGGAGCGTTTTCAAACTCCTCCGTTTTCGGTGCTCGAAAACGCCGGCGTAGTGTGAACGCTCAGTGTAAACGTAGCAAAACATATGCGTTTTCAAGTGGAAACGGAGTAGTGTGGACATTGCCTAAGAGTTGAATTCATAAAAACAACTGACCTTACTTACTTAAGTAAGGACTACTTTGCCTCCTGCTGTTTTCTGTTCAGATCATGGTAACTACTTTGAGTTAAGCCATATAGCTACATGTATACAGAAAAAGTCACACAAAACGCTTCACTTTCATTGAAAACAAGTACATAAAGACGCCCCGAGCTGCTAAATGGTGCCGTCTGATCTAGGCCTTGGAGGGGCGGTGGAAGCAGCAAGGCCGATGGGAAACGTGGCCTTCATTAAGGGATACAACAACACCAATACCACTAGACCGTTAAGTTTATAAAGATAGATGCAAACGCCATTTGTTTACATTAATTACTGTGTACCAGGATATAAAAATTAATTTGTCAAAGAGTTACTGCTCTTTAAAAACTGCTGTGTGCAGCACCTTTAATACAAAAAGCGATAAAAGGATTTTTGCAGACAGTAATGAATGGGTAGGAGTGTGTACCGCTGGCTGCTGTATGTAAATGCACAGTGCTATAGTCAACAGCGAGGCTGCATCACAGAGCCTGTGTGCTGCTAAATGTGAGGCCGCACTGTTTACTTCATTCATCATTGTTCATTTTAGTTTGACTTTCCAGAGCCGTATTGAGTTTACTCTTCGCTCTTGCCGGGCGGAAGCCAAAGTAATCCCTTTCAAATGACTTATTGTATTGTGCTTTACAGACAATGTCATCATTTGTTTTAATAGAGAGCAGCTCCTAATAACATGCCCCAATGAAAAGGTCAATATTATCTCTCTCCGGCATGGGCTGCATGGGCCAGTGACTGGAGGGATGAGAGAGAAAATGAGAGTCAGAGAGAGAGATAGATAGAGGCAGCCAGGTTTCTATCGAAATGTATCGCAATTTTAACAGAATTTTGAGAAAATCTGCCAAAGAAAATGTGAATGAATGCTCATTTCCATCCACTACTTGCCATTATTAAGAGTTGGTTCATGGAGACAAGCAGTAGGTGGCGCCCATCATCCAGTCGGGTGCCATTATACCCAACATAGCTATACAACATTTCCGGAAATAGTCATGACATGCAATCTATTGGTTACGTGTACAGGGACACGAATTGTCCTTTTTTTACGTGTTGCTCGGAACAACTGTTTTCGGGGGAGATATCATGTTACAAAACGAAAGTTATGTTTTTGCAAAACCACAATGCGGTGTCGAACACCAGTCTTGTGTTTGTTGGACCGATCCTCCTCCCCTCCCACCGTAACTGGTCTTTCTGGATATCTAATACTACATCACTTGGTCTGTGGTCACGCGGATGTGTTTATGTTGTGTGTCCACAAAGGACACAATAAAAACTGAGAATTTAAAACCGATAGACTGGATTACGTGTCAGGACCTGCCATGATACTGGGCTGTTTTAGCACTGTTGAAGAAGAGGGCGCAACAAAAAGATGTGATTAAAAGAGAGCTAGTCGAACACCAAACGGTGAAAAACAACGAAGAAAGCTGAATGGAAAAATGACGTTTGTGTTTCATTCATAGATAAATGTGCGGAAGGTTACATCAGATCTGTGTGGAGCGATGAAGAACTCCTCCGCGGAGCAGAAGCGCCGGTGGATGTTGAAGTCATCCACGCCTTTTAATTGCTAAATCTGTTTTTCCATTTTTTCCCGAATTTATGGTGTTTTTGCGTAGGTTTTTTTCTTTTATGCGCAAATTGAAAATGCGCATAAAAACGTGGATGGAAATGCACCTATAGAGAAAGAGAGAGAGAAAGAGAGGCAGCACCTATTAACATTGATGAATAATTTAATCCTGCATAGCTGACCAAAGTCCAAGTGCATCATTCACTAATTGCAATCAGAGAGAGGAAGCAGAGAGCTATATGTGTGTGTGTGTGTGTGTGTGTGTGTGTGTGTGTGTGTGTGTGTGTGTGTGTGTGTGTGTGTGTGTGTGTGTGTGTGTGTGTGTGTGAGACTCAGAGATATGGAGGTTAGGGAATTGGCTTTGTGAATGTAAAAGGGAAGACCGAGCCTATCATCCATGCATGGTAAAGCCCTTCTCACCGGACCTGCTTTGCTATTACACTACCTTGCACGGAGGTCTATGTGTGTGTGTGTGTGTGTGTGTGTGTGTGTGTGTGTGTGTGTGTGTGAGTGTATTTATTGCTGACCCAGTGTCTATTACAACATTAAATAATTAATTACGATAGAAAGTAATTTTAGTGTATAGCTTTCTTTTATATGATGATTTTAATGTAAAGTGTCTTTGATAATTATGAAAAGGGCTCAATAAATAAAATGTATTATTATTATTAAAGTATGAAGAGATATTGAGTGATCATCAGCTCCACATCAAGGAGCCACACTGATGCACTGGGTGACATGTTCCTCCATTACCATGAAAACACACATTGTACTTCATTTGAACTCTGTAGACAAACTTGAGATGACGTCACACTGACATCAGCAACAATAATCTCTTGAGATCAATGTGATTGCAGATTTGAGAACCAGCCATTGCATTTGCGACCGCAAAGACCTAACCAAAGATGGGACGCGCCTAATTGTTCATTGGTTGATGACAACTTTTATGAGCCCAGAAAGGCGGAATATAAGTCTTCAAAATATACCCATGAAAATAACAGAACCTCACTGCTTTCTTAAATTTCAAGTGGGATGTGAAGATTAAAAAAAGAAAACTTGGTCTAATGTGTACAAACTTGGTCTAATATATAAGTCAAATACATAGCGAGATAAAACGAGAAGCCTTTCACTGCAAGCTGGAAGTCATTCACTCTTGAGCCATCATTAAACATGTTAAAAGCTAAACCGTTGTTAATTCCCAGATTGCATTTTGGCCCATGCGTTCCACCTCCCCACACAGTCTTTTTACCAGCATGCCCCAAAGCCCGCTCCAAACATGAAGCGATATGAACACGTTTTAGATGATTTTAGATGGCCAGGGTCTTCATATGAAACGTGGATAGGATCATAAATAATACATGGTAAATGGACTGTACTTGTATAGCGCTTTTCTAGTCTTCCAACCACTCAAAGCACTTTAACACTACATGTCATCATTCACCCATTCACACTCATTCATACACCGCAGGAACAGCCTGGGGTTAAGTGTCTTGTCTAAGGACACATGTTGGGGTCAAAAAATCTAAATGACAAATTATAATATGTGTGCTCACAAAGTCTGGTGTCCTCGTGTGAATGTGTGTGTGTGAACTTACTCTGACATTAGGTTCTACAGATGTTTAGTCTGCTGAGAGAGCAGAATGTCCCGGATTGGAATGATAATAAGAACTGTAGAAGCGTTGAGATAGAAGGAGAGCTAAGTGACCTTTGTGCCAGAAGTTGCAGACACTCTTCTCAGACTACATGGCGTGGACGCCATTTTGTGTGTGTGTGTCACCTTTTGTGACGAAGACCTCATTGTAAACCAATCCTGTGCCAGCCCATTGCATGTTGTTTACTCAGTATACATATCAGAAGCTCAGAGTCAGAACTCCGAGCGGCCTTGATGTACATATCCTGTATGTGAATCAACTGTCTCCTTCTTTGCAAAGAATAAATTAAATGTCCTGTGATTAATGATTTTCAACCGGTCTCGAGTGAATTTTTCCAACAACACATCGACATGGACTAGCAGAACCGGGGATCGAACCGCCAATTCTCTAATGTAAGGACAACCCTGCTCTACCACTGAGCCACAGTCGGTGGTTAAAGAAAATACAGAAAAACAATCACTGGGGACAGAAGTAAAACTGAAAATATGGGTCTAAAACATACTGTTTTATTCAGTCAGGATCTAATCTGAAGCTTTTTGTGACTTCCTGTATAGATCAAGACGGCTGATTGAAACTGTCCAACCTGCACTATTTCCCCCTGTTTAAGGAACGTTTGTTAAAAACAAACCAGCTCTTTTAGGAGATTACTGAGCTTTTAGCATAAAAGGAAACTATATATTTGCGTCAGTCGGCACATATGAGCTTGGATCTGAGAGCCACAGGAAGAGTATGGAAGTCTTAAAGAGAAACGTACTGACACATTTGTCAGTAAGAACAATATAGAATGCCTTCTAGCTCCAGCCTTAGCCTATACCATATCCATGTGGTAAACTCATCACGTGCCTCATCATGTCCCCTGACTGCGTCTCATATTAGTCATCAACCACTTTTCTAACGTTTTTTTACGGCCTTTATGACGAACCATCAGTCGTGGGCCGTCAGGGCCTGGAAGGCCTTCTCTGCTGGCCTAAACAGAATCACAAAGTTATAGCTATTTTATAATTTAATAATTTTTCTTAAATACACTACATGTATTATAATTTATATACATTTTTTTTCTCATTATCTTATTTTCTCATTGCACAGCTACTGTCTTCCTCAGTTGCTCTGCTTCCAGTGCAGCTTGTTTTAAGTAGAGCTTTTATCCAATCAGATTTCACCTCTGTGTCTCTAGGTAGAAGAGAGGCCCGAGGCCTGCATGAATGGGGACGATATTGTTGATTGTCATAGTGTTCAACCAATCAGATCTTTAGTTTGACATGTTGGGCGTATTCTTTGACGTGTCAGAGCCTGCTAGCTGGCCTAGCCATACGTGATTGGTCAGTGGGCTAGCCTGATGGTGACAATCCCAATATCTGCTGCCTCTGTCGAGCGGACATTTTCAGCCTCAAACGCATTAAAACGTATTCAAGAAATACAACTGGGGAGGCTCCACTGTCTTCACTGGCGTCCATGAATCCAGAAGGACTTCTTACTGGAACTAAAACGCACGGATGTACTGAACAACCGTGAGATTAAACTCTTTATTAACAAAGAAAGGAGGATGGACTTTGTCTTTAAATAGTGAACAGCAGCTCTGGTAAGTTAAATGCGTTTGTTTTTACATCTGCAGTAGCTTTAATATGCTTGTTTATGTATTATTATTTGTACAACTTGTTTTTATTAAGATGGATTTTTGTTTGGTTTTATATGTGATAGGAACCATTGTTACGTCCTATGTTGCTCTGGGGACATATTTAGCCGGTGCCAGTGTTGGCAACTTGCCGACTTTCTCTCTAAATCTGGTGACTTTCCAAACCCTCATGGAGACTTTCTTTGTCAAAAGCTACTAGAGACAAATCTAGAGACTTGTTCTGGTGTTGTTGGAGACTTGTTCTGGTGTTGTTGGAGACTTGTTCTGGTGTTGTTGGAGACTTGTTCTGGTGTTGTTGGAGACTTGTTCTGGTGTTGTTGGAGACTTGTTCTGGTGTTGTTGGAGACTTGTTCTGGTGTTATTGGAGACTTGTTCTGGTATTGTTGGAGACTTGTTCTGGTGTTGTTGGAGACTTGTTCTGGTGTTGTTGGAGACTTGTTCTGGTGTTGTTGGAGACTTGTTCTGGTGTTGTTGGAGACTTGTTCTGGTGTTGTTGGAGACTTGTTCTGGTGTTGTTGGAGACTTGTTCTGGTGTTATTGGAGACTTGTTCTGGTGTTGTTGGAGACTTGTTCTGGTGTTGTTGGAGACTTGTTCTGGTGTTGTTGGAGACTTGTTCTGGTGTTGTTGGAGACTTGTTCTGGTGTTGTTGGAGACTTGTTCTGGTGTTGTTGGAGACTTGTCTGGTGTTTTGACTCGATGACGTTAAAACACGTACGTTCTACAGTTACTGTGGTAACGAGCAGCGGGTGCTGCCGTGAGCCCCTCCGCCGCCCCAAAGCACTCACAGTTACTCTCACAGAAGCCTCGCGCTGCAGTCAGAGCAGAGAGGAGACGCACTCTCTGCGTATTATCTGCAGTTTATTTACAGGTGTTGGCTTCATTTTTACACAAAACAAATAATAACCGTAGCTGTGTTTCAGTTGCAGGACAGCAGTGAAGGCCCAGGTATACAATGCACGGCCCGCCACTGCGAACCATTGTCTGTGTGTCCTCATGCTGCTGATGACACTGTTGGCAGCTGCATTATGAAGGGTTTCAAATTCAATATTCAGAGCATGAATATAGCTGCTAATAACAATTATCCATGTAAAGATATAGATGGAGTAATGTCTACCTGAGTCACTCTCCCTCTGTGTGTGTTGTAATCCGACCTTTTCCCTGTTTTGTTAAATTAGCCGGGCTGGCTGCGTATGCCTTCTAGTGCATGTGAGCGCGCCCCACTGGTTAGCTCATGGTCCTCGCTATGCACTGCTCTCATACAGCTGGCCGGTTGTAGAAGCGTAGCATCCACCCTCCTCTGTCAACACTCTTGCCATTGTTTGTACTGTTGGCGCTGTAAACTGTAAGCCGCCAGATCAGATGTGTGGAGGCCATCAAAATGCTCCCAATTATGTATTAAGCACCTTTGATATTTGGTAAATATTTTGGGTGCTCCAACAATCAAATATGACACTTCTAAACTTTGTCAACATTTACGAAAGCAGGACTAGAAGCTCTGCATTGTCTTCTTTTTACTCATTGGTAACATTTTTATGAATGAAACTTGTCAATGAACACAGCATGACGTAGCAACTTTACTAGTCTTCCATGCCCCTACGTAAAGTTACTCGAATGCTAATATTAGTACATTACCATGATATGCTAATGACCACAGCTCTATAGCATTATCAAAGTTTGTGGAATTCTTTCCGTGAATCTGACTTAGAACAATCATACAAACAAACCTCACAGAAAAGAGTGAGCGTTTTAGGATAGGAATATGTAAATGTTCTTGTAGGACCCCCAGTGCTTTAGTTCTCTTTTTTCCTTGGTCCAGATCAACTACAGCACTGAAAGAAACCTCACTGTTACTGCTGGAGAAATCAATTACTTCTAAGGAAAGCAACTAGCAAGTACTTTTGCCAATCAAGAATGCACAATAAGTAATAAATCAGACAAGAAGTTCAAGTAATGATTTAATTATTACCTTTCTCACAATATTGGCGAAAATCTTTCACTTTTCCTTGTATTTGGAGAGAACTTTATCTTTTGATTGTACAGAATCTGTGCTGCAACGACGCTGGACAGGCCTGCTGGTAAAAAACCCAGAGCCAGCTGCCGTGTTGAAAAGAACCTGGTTGAGAGAGAAAGCTCAGAGTCCCTCAACAGAGCCAACGTTTAGGTAGACTCGTCACCACAGCCCCCTCAATCATCCATCACTGTGTCTGACAAGTCCCAAATGTCAGACAGGGCGATCCCTCAGAGCGGCACTAACTAGATAGCGACAGAGGACAGATATGGTATCGAACGGCGGACGAATAGTTCTGAGATAGTGCTTTTGTTCATTACACTCCACCTGATAAATGGCTCACGGGTTCAGATAGTTTCGGCAAACAGTTTGCCGTCCCTCCTGTCACTGCCAGCGTCCTGCAGACAGGCCAGCTACCCGTCGGCAAAGTAAGTTTCCATCATTTTCCACACATGTCAAACGGCCCGTTGTTTTATTTCACTCCCCCAGTGAGAGACTTTCAGGCTGAATTTTTTTTAAAAGATGACAGGCCAAAAACTTCAAGCTGATGAATCTTTCAAGGGAAGAAGCACCGAAGTCAGTTTGAGGCTTTGTGATTAGATTATTTCAAAATGCCAAAATGGTTCGAAAGGGTGAGAATGTGAAATGAACCGCAGTGTACTCTGATATATTAAAGACAGTAGAGGGGGTAGACTCGGTACAGAGTGGGCAAAATGAGTTAAGAAATATATAAAAGAATGGGAAAGTAAAAACAGAACCAAAGAATGAACTGGAGATGATACCAAAGTTCAACAAATATGTCCGTTAATACATACAGTATATTGTGAGTATATCATTGTATTGTAATGGATAAATTGCATGAGTTGAAATAAATTATGAAAAATGCAAACAGTGAATACGTAACCTATGTACGCAAGCATATGATCAAAATATAGGGAACCAGCATAAGGTGGAAATAAGGTATGAATAACTACAGCAAATGCATATGAAGTAAAAACAGTACATTCATGTTGTCCAGGGCAGGAAGGAGGAAGAGGGAAGAGAAAGCAAAGACAAAGCAACAGTTTGTGAACGTGTAAAGCAATTCACTGACGCACAGATATATATGTTATTCATCATAATATACTGTATTTAATAAAAGGCAATTTTTAGGTGAAATAATTGTTGAGGGAAAAGTAATCTCAATGTTAAGAACCTAGCCTAGCCTATTGTCTGTTTATTGTGTTTTATGACCATGTTTAATGACATTGTAATCTTAATTAACCTGTAAAAGGATGGTCAAATGTATTACTGTTTCAACTGGATGCTAATGTTAGCTTAATAGATATGGCTAAATTACTATGCTGTAGTTTTTAAGCTTATGCTAGATTTCAGTTTTTACATATGCTGTTGTTAAAGTATATTTGTGAGAAATGTTTGATTAATGCCCACGTGTATATTTAAATGTAATTTAATGAATGTTTGTACTTGTAAGAGCTCATTTATGTTTTATCTGTTCAGTAGCTCTCACGGTGTTTTCTGGAGATTGGTTGCGAAGGAGAAAAAGTCAATTTATGTTTGTGTCAAAATAAAGATGACAGTTGAACATAATTAAAGGCCTCTGGAAACATCAGTAAGCTTCACCATTGTCCGGCTGGGGTCCGCTACAATAAGTACCAGTGGCGGGCCGTGCATTTTATACCTGGGCCTTCAGTGCTGTCCTTCTACAGTTGAACCACCTCCTAATAACCTCATTATGACGCCACAGCTACGGTTTATCATTTGTTTCTAGGGGTGTAACAATACACGTATTCGTATTAAACCGTTCGGTACGAGGCTTACGAACCGAACAATACGTTTGAATAATACTAGTGCATTTGAAAAATGCAGAAGCTTAAATTGTGGGAAATATAATGTTTTAGGTGGACTACACTCAACCTGGCAACATGCTGTCTGACACTCTGACCCCGGAAACAAACATTGTACTCTGGTGAGGCGCGTGTGTTCTGGGAGGCACACTATGCTAAACTAGCTTAGCAGGAAAACGACAGCAGCACACACGCTGAAAACTCTCCCCGCAGCGTTTAGCTGTTCTCTACTGATTCAAACAGGGCTACAGCAATCGCCACACAATCCCCATTTCTCCAGACCATCATTCTTGCTTTGTAAAAGAAAACAAAACCCCAAACAGAAAATGAAATGTCCGACCCTAACCCAGCGCATGACGGGATGCTTCGTCATTAACGGACAATGCATATAGTCAAAATCAATGTAATTAACACAATGACAAGAACAAACTCACAAGAACCAGTCACATATATTTATATGACAACAAAGCATGAAAAATCAATCCAGCAAAACTGAGGCACTAAAACAGTATTTCACCGCACACTGAAGAGCACGAGCCATTCAAATATTATTCACATCAGAGGGAACAATATTAACCATATCATAAAAACGACACCATAGACAAATGAACACAGTAGTAACGCTACTGAAGATGTAAAATCAAAGCAGTTCACTTACCAAAGCTGCTGTTGACTTCAAGACAAAGTCCATCCTCCTTTCTTTGATTACAAAGAGTTTAATGACGCGGTTGTACATCGGTGCGGTTCAGTTCCAGCCAGACACTCCTGTGAACGTGTTCGTTGAGTTTTAGATCCACTCGGGTCTCAGCAAAAGTTTTCAAAAGCACCGTAGCTTGTAAGTGTCCTGTTGTGTTATAGTGTCGTGTTGCTGCCTTGGTTAGCCACCTCAGGTTAGCGTAGCGTAGCTCCAAACACCAAGACGCTCAGTTGAAAATGAAACGCATTCCCAGCCATAACATGTGCAACGCTTCTCCGATGCTGTTAGCCAGAAATACCGTTCATACAAATCCTTTTCCTGGCTGGGTCAGGGCTGCTAGCTGTGCAGCCATGTCTCCTAAAAATTACGTTCCCCCAAAACTAAAATGCATTCTCAATTACATTTGACCATAAACGTATTTTCTCCCTGATTACGTTTGTGTTTGACGTATTACAAATACGTTTCTAATCAACATATCTTTGCCATACTCTAGTCTTTATTATTGTTCTGTGATCTGCCTCGCCTCTACCCCCGCCACCCACGAGTTGTTGCCCTACGGCCTGTTCCGAGGGCTGACGGACCTGACGACGGGGTGCCTCGCGGTGGGGGCGGCTGGAGGCTGCACGTCCGGCGCCAACGGGTGAGCGCCCGCCACTTGGAACCATAAAACCAAGTCCCGGATTTCACCCGGGAGACGTTCTGGAGGTATTGTGGCTGGGTGATGTGCCTCGTTGTTGGGGAGGAATGAGCCGAGAGTGGCGGGGTGTTGTGGAGGTATCTCGGCCGACAATTCGGTGTTGTTCCCAGGCGTGGATGAGTGCATTTCTGCTGGAGACAGGCGGCGTGTTGCGGTAGTATTCTGACCGCGTAATAGTGCGAAGGAGAGGCGGTGGTGGAGAGGGAAAAAAAGGTTAAAGTGTTAAAATGTTGATTAGAAACGTATTTGTAATACGTCAAACACAAACGTAATCAGGGAGAAAATACGTTTCTAGTCCAACGTAATTGAGAATGCATTTTAGTTTTGGGGGAACGTCATTTTTAGGAGACAGGGTTGAGCTGTGGGGTTGGCCGACCCTTTCTTACGATGTCCATTTTTTCCTGAATTGTCCTTCTCCAGAAAGGCGTTGCCAGTAATGTTTCTCCTCCTCCTTCAGCCATTGAGTGTTAAAAAAACAAAGCTAGGTAAAAAAACGAAAGAAGCTACACCAAGCAAAACGCAAAAAATGTCATGTCAATGTCATAACTTCTTACATATCTTTCAACTTGAACTCTTACTACTAATACTAAGTTCTGCTAGCTAGCTTCAGCTTCACAACAGTCACGCTAGCCCACTGACCAATCACACTGCACGTTAATGCAGACGTACTTGTAGGCTACCTCGGTAGCTCTGGCACGTCAAAGAATACGCCCAACATGTCAAACTAAAGATCTGATTGGTTGAAGACTATGACAATCAACAATATCGTCTCCATTTACTTTAAACTGCAAAGTCTACCTAGAGGGCCTCGGGCCTCTCTTCTTACCTAGAGACACAGAGGTGAAATCTGATTGGATAAAAGCTCTACTTAAAACAAGCTGCACTGGAAGCAGAGCAACTGAGGAAGACAGTAGCTGTGCAATGAGAAAATAAGATAATGGGAAAAATATGATAATACATGTAGTGTATTTATGAAAAATTATTAAATTATAAAATAGCTATAATTTTGTGATTCTGTTCAGGCCAGCAGAGAAGGCTTTGCTGGCCCTGACGGCCCACCACTGGTGAGTTCTGGTTTTGGCCTGGCTTTGATTGGACTTTGGGCTGGTTTTGTCACACGGACCTGGTAAACTTGTATTCTGTATACTGTCCACCAGGGGGCGACTCCTCTGGTTTTATAGAAGTCTATGAGAAAATGACTCTACTTCTCTCTTGATTTATTACCTCAGTAAACATTGTAAACATGAGTTTATGGTCTCAATCTCTAGTTTCAAGTCTTCTTCAATACAGCATGATGTTCATTTAGTAATGATGGTCCATTTAGAGTCAAACAGACCATAAAGCAGGGGATGCTTTAGGGCAGGCTTACTATGATTGACAGGTCAAAGCTAGAAGATAAGTCAGGGGATCACTAAAGTCAGTATATATCCTTCTCTGGGGACCATGAACGTGTTTACACAATTTCACGGCAATTTATTCCATGTTGCTAAGAAATTTCAGTCTGGACTAAAGTGGTGGACATCGAAAGGCTAGGGCTGCCACTAACGACTACTATTGTCAATTAATCTGTCGACTATTTTTTATAAAGTTGAGTTGATTCATCTTTCAAATCTAGTTAATTTTCCTCCCAAAAAAATCAGATTGAACATTTAATTTAAGTTCATGTTTATTTTGACAAGATCTCCTTTCTTTATGTCTTCCTCCTCCTCATCTAACAACACAGACAGGTGTCCAAACGTCTTCTACACCTGTTTAGCTGTAGCGGTGTCCCACCAGGAACCACCTGTGGGAAGATCAATATGCCGTCAATCCCAATGCAGTTCACTGCTGCATCGACTGCTGTGGCAATGTAGGTACATAAGTAAAGTAGATCCTGGTGGCCTTGTCGCACTCTAATGAAATCCCTCATCGATTGGACCAAATCTTTTGGACCTAAACCCCACCTACACATTCTGTTTCACTCGGAAATGCACGTTATCGCAGTTCTTTGAAGTGAACTTGAGCATTTACACCCATGTGTAGATAGTAAAGTTGCTCATGCTAGTTTTGTCATATCTGAGTCAGTGTGCAGCGCCTCTGCAACTCTTTCTAGCAATCTGATCATTCTGTATATGTGTATGGAGAAAGAAAGGACACAACTGTCAAAGTGTTAGAAAGAGTTGTTTTTCAGAGTCCACCCGGTCCCAGTAGCGAGAATAAAAGCAGGAATGATCTGCTGTCAGTGGCCCGAGCATGGAGACTGTGATGCTGCCAGTTAAAACCAAGCTAATCCATTCCTTTTAAAAAAAATTCAATAATTGCTTTTATACAAAAATAATGACATGACATGAGTTTGTCCAACACTTGCTGTGGTCATTTGTTCGCTGACTTACAAGCCACGTGGGTTAGTCGAATTGAGATACTTTCCCACAGTTAAAAGAGATGTGTTACTATAGCAACGGAGAGAAAAAGAACGAGGGATGTTCTCCGAAATGAAATTCAGAAACAGTCGGACGTAACTTCAAAACGCACAGCGTTTGTCTCTCTTTGTCCCTCCCTCCTCCTCCCCCTGTCTAAAAGGTTAGTGAAGCTTTTCACTGTGTCCGCCACAGATATTCTGTCCTCGCGTCACCTCTCACATACAGCACGCACACACACTTTCTTTGCAACCGCAAGTTTACAGCGATCCAAAGTGACTCCTTCAAGCAGGCGGGAACAAAGGAAACCATGACAACAACATTCATTGATGTGCTCTTTTCAAACGAGGCGGCGGAGCTGGCTGTGCACAAATCTCCCAAGTAATGAGACTGAAAACCTCGGAGCTTACTCTACCAAAACGCCACGCCTGTTCTATTCTCTATGTACCATGCTCTACACCTATACAAGTTATGAAAGTATGTTCTGCTATATTTCATTATTTCAAGAGCACTTATGTCCTTACCCACTCGGATACACGTTTTCAGCAGTAGCCTGGTGGAAATATGATGCACCACATGGGTAGTGATTTTAAAGATCAGTGGTCAGTGGCATTGCTCCAAAATGTTCACAGAATTTTCATTTTAAATTGTTTTACCTGTTTGTATGCATGATTGTTACAACTTTTCCACGAACCATCTTCTCAAATACTTGAGAAAAAAAACATAACTTGACAAAGACAAGGAGAAAAAATAAACCGGGCTTTAACTTTGTCGGCTGTAATGACCAAAAACAATATTCTGCTTACCCTCTCCCATCATTGCCCGCCATTATGCATCCAAATGTTATGTATTCAGGTCATATTTCCTCACCACGTGTTTTGAAGCTTTTACTCGACTAGGATTGTCTCCCACATCACTTTTTCATGATTCTTGCTAGCTAGCAGTGGCAAAACACGTTTGTCTCCCTTATGATGTGTCGTGATAGGTATGCTAATAGACAAAAGTAACTGATTATTCGTAATATTACGCTTTGTTTGAATTACTATGTTTTTACTGTAATTTATGTGCTATGGTTATTTGTTTCTAGGGGTGTAACAATACACGTATTCGTATTAAACCGTTCGGTACGAGGCTTAAGAACCGAACAATACGTTTGAATAATACTAGTGCATTTGGAAAATGCAGAAGCTTAAATTGTGGGAAATATAATGTTTTCGGTGGACTGCGCTCACGTAACAGACAGCAGACTGTGTGACCTTTTGAACCCGGAACAATAACAAAAAACAGCTGAGGCCCCGCACTTCAGGGAGGCTAAACTAGCTTAGCGGGGAAACAACTGCGGCACACAATCTACGAACTCTCCCCGCAGCGTTTAGCTGTTCCCTACTGATTCAGACAGGACTAAAGCAATCGCCACATAATCCCCATTTTTCCAGACCATCATGCTTGCTTTGTAAAAAGAAAACAACAGCCCGAACGGATTCAATTGTCTGGACAATAACCCCGCACATGATGGGATTAACGGACAATGCATATAGTCCAAATCTATAAAATTAACACAATGACAAGAACAAACTCACAAGAACCAGTCACATATGACAACAAAGCAACAAATCAATCCAGCAACACTGCAGCACTAGAGCACGAGCCATTCATATTATTCATAAAAACGACACGATAGACAAATGAACACAGAAGAAATGCTACTGCAGATGTAAAAATGCAAAAGCAGTTGACTTACCAAAGCTGCCTTCACTTAAAGACAAAGTCCATCCTCCTTTCTTTGTTAACAAAGTCAGTAACTCCCAAATCCGTTTAAGATCTGCTAGCTAGCTTTCTGTTTGACAAAAGTCACGCTGGCCCACTGACCAATCACGGCGCAGTTAATGCAGACGTACTTAGCAGGCTACCTCGATACCACTGGCACGTCAAAGAATACGCCCAACACGTCAAACTAAAGATCTGATTGGTTGAAGACTATGACAATCAACAATATCGTCCCCATTTACTTAAACTGTAAAGTCTACCTAGAGGGCATCAGGCCTCTCTCCTTACATAGAGACATAGGGGCTGAATCTGATTGGATAAAAGCTCTCCTTAAAACAAGCTGTGCTGGAAGCAGAGCAACTGAGGAAGACAGGAGCTGTGCAATGAGAAAATAAGATAATGGGAAAATAATGATAATACATGTAGTGTATTTGTGAAAAATTATTAAATTATAAAATAGCTATTTGTGATTCTGTTCAGGCCAGCAGAGAAGGCTTAGCTGGACCTGACGGCCCACCACTGATGTGCAGACAGTACTGATTGATAACTATTGCTGAATTTTCCAAACTACTATATTTGTAGTCCATGAGCGTTTGTTCAGTGGGGCTGACGTATAAATATTTTTTATAAATTAATCTGGGCATCCCCCATAACATCGTCAGACAAAGTCGTCAAGGAATCCTTCCACCAAATTTAAATACATATATTTTTTAATTTCTAGACCAATCCAGGGCCCTTACGTACACGGGAGGCCCCCCGAGGCTGCAGCCTGTGTGTTAATCTGCAGCGGTGTACTCTTTCATTTTCACACTCTTGCTGTACAGTCGCCCATAGAGTGCGAGAGAGGGATCTGGGCCCTCTAGAGACAGGGTTTATCTGCAGCTACATATTCAACAAGCTGCTCTTTCACCTGAGCGTTTGAGATATACGTGTGTGTGACCTGAGTTTTATGTTGTTGTCTCTTTTTTCCCTTCTTCTTTTATCTCAGTGTCTTTCTGTTGTTGACTGCGGCCGGAGGGCCTAATGAGCTTTGCTTCAAACTCGCTGGCTTCATTCCGGAGTCAGCATCCGGGATCGATATGCCCCTCTGCATTAATGAGAAAAAACATACACAGCGGTGGGCCGGACCACCGCTGTGTATGCTGTACTTATGTTTAAAGCCACGTTCTCGTGCACATCGCTCTTATTGCACCCCCCCCCCCCCCCCTGCGAAATAAACATGGAGAGAGCACTAGATCCCCACATCCTCTCCCCCGAGTTTGCTTGTGTCATTAATTCAAGTGTGGGGGGAGAAAAAGTGTAGAGAAATAAGAGAGGAGAGATAGGGATCATGTCACACACACCAGGCCCGGTCCCCTCTCAGCTAATACATACATTATGAGTGACCCAGTGTTGTCACTTATTGAAACCTCAGATAGATGGCAACTCATGGCGCGGCTGCGGTGTTTTTTTTGTTTTTTTTAGCTCGGAATGCGCTGACAGACATTTGACACTCTGTTATAACTAGCCCGCTAATGTGACCTCCCGGGCTTCTCCGCGTAGCTTGAGCCGGGAGATAGCGCTTGTCAGGGGTCAGTTGCATATTAGGCGGGAAAAGCACCGGCTTCGCCTCATTTGGGAGCCGAGGGAAGCCTCGGTGGATGCTCCACCCACCTCTCCTGCAACCGGCGGCGCCGCTGATGAGCGTTTGTTTTGGCCCGGAGTTCACGGCTGTGCCCCCCCCACACACACTTTAGACTGATGCCATGTTGGTATTTAATGATGTACTGCCAAACAAAAGCCGAACGTCGGCGCCGGACAAACCTCCAGGAAAAGAAAAAAAACCGTTGGCTGTGCTTAAATGTCATTCTAATTATGTGTCACTGTTTTCATGCCGAATGCAGAAGTAAACATTTGCAGAATTCTTCGCCCTCTTGATCCCCTCCACTCCTTCATTTGCTCTCCTTCTCTTCATCACTCTGGCAAAGTAGCTAAATACTACACTTTTTACATCAGGGTTTGGCTGCTCGGATTAGGATGTCGCTGCGTGAATGAGACATCACAGGGTTCACTGCCAAGGTTTTTTTGCAGCCCAAAAGTAAAAATGTAAAAATGGGCAGAGACAGATGCTGTTTCACTGGGTGAATGTTTCTTTATTTCTATGAACACGTTCACATTGACTCAATCACACATACACCTTCCTGCTGCCACAAATACTCACAAGAGCACCAAATGTGGATTCATCCACCGCTGAAAATACTCAAATACACAATTTCCTTGACGGCCTTGAAAGTAAACTTAGCTACATGTAATATACGTAACCTTTTGACAGTGATGTTTTTGGTTTTAACTGGTGAGAGTGACAGTCGACACCAGATAAAAATAAAAAGCTCAAAACAGGTAAAGGATCTTTCAGATATTTGCAAACCCAGTGAATCTTTCCCACCTGGGTGTCACTGAACACACACATTAATACTTCCGTTGTAGAGAGTGGAAGTGAAATGTATGACTCTCTGGATCAGTGTTGCTCTGTTTGGGAATATTTGTCTTCTGAATAAAAAAAAATGACAGAGAAAATTACCAAAAAGGCACACACCTTAATGACACCACCCATCCAAAATGTATACGATTAATTGCTTAAAGATTTTTTAAATAATTATTCATAGGAAGAATTTAGAACTAATGAAGTGAGTTATGATAGTTACAAAGATATCGTCCTATAAATACATAAAAACAACATTAAAAACAGACAATACAAAAAATACAATTATAAAAAGTTTTGACCAAATTCAGAAGTTAAAATGAATATTGTCATTCTAGCTAATTTGTAACAAATCACAAAGCAGAACTGCATTTCAATTACTGAATAAAAAAACAAAAAAAACATCACGACATACAAACGATGGCATGAAAACAGAACTCTTGAATGTATTCACGATCACCAGAGTAACACTACTGGCAGGGTGTAGTGGATTACAGGCTGTATGGCTGAAGATCACATTCATTAGTTTCATGCTTGCTGTCATTTTATCTGCACTTAGCAACAGCTCCAGGTCCATAAATACAGTTACTAACAGCTGGAGGAAAAAGAAGAAAAAAAGTCAATGCAGACTTCAAGGCGGAAACCAGCGGGTGTATTCTTAGACCCTTTGACCGCGATAAGTCAGCGCGTTTCAACCTGCACAGGACGAGAAATGGCAACGCAAAGGCAAAGTGACGTGCGGACAACATTCAGACAGGCCCCTGGTGCGCCGGCTGCAGCTCCGTATCGCTCCGGCCCCTTGGCTGCTGCCATTTTGTCCTCGCAGTGTGACACGGAACCCAAAGCACTGCTACGACTTAAAAGAAGAGAGAGAGAGAGAGAGAGAGAGAGAGAGAGAGAGAGAGAGACAGAGAGAGAGAGAGAGAGAGAGAGAGAGAGAGAGAGAGCGGTCATGCTTGACCTTTCCGCGTTTCCCAGTAAATCACGACTACTCTTCATATCTAATGATACGGAAACAGTCAAACATGACCTTTGAAGTTACAATACTGTGGCACCGCGACCACCGCCCCCCCCCCCCCACCCCCACCCCCCCGCCCTCAATAGCCACCGGCACCATACACGGATTGCTGATTTCCACACTTACACGGCTCCCAAATCAAGACAAATGGTTAGACGCGCCGAACATAATCAGGATGTAATTGACATTGATTTGCGAGATTAAGCGCGGAAAGTGTTTGCAAGAGAGTGGGGGGGATGTGTGTGTATGTGTGTGGGGGGGGGGGGGGGGGGGGGTACATGTTGTAAAAAGGTGTATTTGAGTCTGATCAGCTGTTTAAAACAGGCTTATTGAGGTTTGGCTCATGGCTGTTTACTGCTGGGGAGGGAGGTTGCGGAGGCGTTTGACAGATGCAATTCCTCCAAGTTGTTGAGTTGAGGACGGGCAGATAAAAACAAAGAGAAATGAAGATGGACAGAGAGGTAGAGGCAAAGGCAGACAGGGGGATTTAAAAACAGTCGGAATTGGTTTTGCGCTGCCAATCAATGGCAGAATACAATAACAGCCATCCATCTCTCTTCATTACCAGCCTCTTGTCCTTCTGATGATTTCCAGCTGACCTTAATGTCTTTACTGCTGGGGGGCCTCACAGGAGGGAAGAGCAGAGAGGCCGATAGGTGGAAAAATTAAAAGACAGAAGAAGAAATTGGCTCAACGCCGGCACATCGTCCATGCCGTCGTGTAGAAATAACTTGTTAGCTGTTGAGTCTCACCCCCGATTATTCCTGGGTAATTGGCTGCTGGGAGGGGAGGGCAGGCTGTTGGGGGATGTTGTTATAAGGGAAATTATTCCACCAAACTAATTACTTATTTTTCCTCACATATATTAATATATATATATTTTTTCTTGTTTTCATTTGCTCGGAGGTGACACAACATGCCCTCTGGTGGGCATGAAGCAGGCTATAAAATTACACTAGTGACAATAAAGAGAGCGTACTGTTAGAGTTAGAGGCATATAAACTGCACCCAGGACCCTGGAATCCTTAAGGCCAAGAGCAGACCAGTCTTTGTTGGCATCGCACGTTTTCTGCAAACCAGATATGTTTGATGTCCAATTTTTTTTTTTAAAGGGTAAGTGGTAGGGGTGGGTTGATGACAAACACAATATTTTCACCCAGGAGACCGCTGTTCGTGTCCCGTGTGAAACCAAAAGTAAACTTTTACTTGACACTTATTACATACTGTTACGTAAAAAAAGTCAGCTTAATGCAGTTGGTATATGTTTATGTGAGTTACATTTGTTATGTAAGGATTATCTGGATAAGAATGATTGAACATTGTTGTTCCACTGCTCTGTTACGGTAGCAAAAGGGGTCATCGGCCAGGGTAGAAAAGGGTAACTGCTGTGGCCAAGGATGATGTCACCTGGACCAGTCTGCTGGAACCTTCGGTACAGATTGCAATGCTTTAAAATACGGGCATTACATACATTGATGCTTTGGTTGCCCTTTATATTCACAAACTCTCTTGCAACAAGTGCCTGAATAGGATCATATCTGCATTTGATCCCAACGATGGTGTTGGGCATCCTGCACAATGAGATACATTTTCTCGTTGGGTTATTTAGTCTTCGTTCTCAGAGAATTTGACAAATTGACTCATAAGAAGATTGGCCAGGGCAGATGACACTGAATGCAACACACGGACCACTTCTGATTTAGTCACTGCAAGACCGTCTCCAATCACTTGATAAAAAGGAACTGCATGCATAGATACATAATGCCATCAGTCCTGCTCCTTCACAGTCAAGGCATGGCTCCTCATAGTGGCACGTTCTAGATGTGGACAAAGAATATTGCAGGTGACAACAATATCCTCGCAACCAAATTTGTCTGAGTAATGCCCGAGTAGGTTGGGGCGTTCAGCATATTGCTCGTATCTTCTCTCGTATCTGGTTCGGGGACGGTGCACAAAACGAGGCCATTGCAAAAGAACAGGACCAGCTTCCCAATTTAAGGTCCTCACCTGTGCACATGTCACACCTGAAATCTGTTTTTCTGGCATGGTATGAAAGGGTAACCTGTTCACCAACCTAAAGGCAACAGGGAAGCCCAAAAGAGCAAGGGTACAAACTTCAGAAGCTCTTATTATTTGGAGGGTATGCATATTAATTATCAGCGCTTGTGTGGAACTTACGGTGGCCAAAGCAGCCTGTCAGCCAAGGTCAAATATATAATCGACAGCTGAGGCTAACTATGAGTCCCAGCCACTCAACCTCTCCTCAAGTGATGGTTTCTTCTCCTCACACCTGTGGAGGTTGATCCTTGTAGGCTGAGCCCAATGCAAGCACCAGAGCAGCCCCAGCTTAGGAAGAGGTGAGTGGGCTAGAGCAAATGCAACAGAGACGGAAGGGGCATATTGGAATTGTATGGATAGTTTCTGAATAACTACAGAAAATGGAGACTAAAAGGGCAGCGAAACATATGCTCCAAGCTGAGACACTGCTGAGGATACAGCCGCTGGAGAAGAGGTTTGCTTCTGATTCAACCCACGATGTATCAGCTCATTTCTGTTGAACCACAATAAGAAATGTTTTTGTCAGTGGCTAACTACGTATATAGTACTTTTATGTCAGTGTTGCCCAATTAAACAATACGAACCAAAATGAAAACCTTGTTTGAATCGCTCATTCCTGTTGTTTTTGCTAGCATACCGTATGACCACAAACATACGTTGGATGGGTAGCACTTTATAATAACGACACACTATGAAGCATTAGTTAAGCATGAGTAAACACTTAATTCATCATTTATAAATAATGATGCAGTTCATAACAGTTATAAATGTTTTATTCTTGATTAATAAGCTATATATATATATATAAATGCATGAATAATGTACATCTAAATAAGTTATTAATCATTTACTAACACTTTATAAATTAACTTATTAATCATCTACAACTCCTTAATTATTGTTTTGTAAAATATATAATACATTTACAAATGGGGAATCCATCATTTATAAAGTATGAAAACACAATAATGAAACACATAATAGACAAGCTTATTAATCAAGAATAAAACATTTATAACTGTTGTTATGAACTGCATACTAATGAATTATTAATGTAGGAACAATGCTTTATAAATGATGAATTAAGTGTTTACTCATGCTTAACTAATGCTTCATAGTGTGTAGTTATTATAAAGTGCTACCGTTGGATGTTCTGGACAAAAATATTTACAATGTTGAACTTGTATTTGTTACACGGATATTTAAAGCAATTTTCTGAAATAAATGTGGCCGATAGATATTTTTGCAGTGCTTAAGATTCATGCAATTACTTCATACTGTTAGAACTAAAACACTTTTTAATGAACATATTCGGTAACAATATTTGGGAGAGGTGAAGCCTAGGCTATTTGGCAATCTACATCAAATTCTCCTCTGATGTTGGAACAAAATGATCCTGCATTTTGGCATCACATTGACCCAGATTTCTGCCTTAAATTTTGAAACACCCAAATGCAGCATTTCGTCTGGAAAAAAGGTAGGATTGGATTACAGAATCTGAATCCAAATCTCCAGCATGAAAAATCTTTAGTTGCATCTAA
Organism: Leptoclinus maculatus; assembly: GCA_032191485.1. Classification (NCBI taxonomy): domain Eukaryota; kingdom Metazoa; phylum Chordata; class Actinopteri; order Perciformes; family Stichaeidae; genus Leptoclinus; species Leptoclinus maculatus. The sequence continues at coordinate 17,513,061 of JAVDOI010000013.1, forward strand.
ACTCACAGATCAGAAAAACAAACTTTCAGTCTTCTAATTCACGATACCCAACTGGCCAGCATGGCCATCTTCCGTGTTTGTCAGCCAACTGAGATCCAGCACGCTACTGCATTTAAAGGTATAGAGTGATTGGACAACGAGCACCAGCTGTGCCAATCAACCCATCTGGCACTGCTCTCATTAGCCTTCCTTCACACCTCTACTGCAGCTGAATGCCAACCACGCCCAACTCCACACTGATTAAAATGAACATGGACAGCACTAGATGTCTAGACATGCATTGTATGCATTACATCAACCTATGTCTGCATGTCACCATCAAGAGATTCTACGGAGGAGGATGTTGTGAGACATTTGTATATTATGTTTTACTGTTATTTCAGATACTTCACAAGTGTACACAGCATCAAGCGTGAAAAAGGATGCGCTGACCCAAGAGGTGGAGAAGATGGAGGGGTCATTGAGGAGGACCACAACAGAGCCAGCGGAAAATGCCCAAAACAGGTGGCAACTTTCAGCTCTGAAAAGTGAAGCCAATGTGGAAGTGCTGTAAACTTGGATTCTTTTCTCTAAGAAGTCTGATTGTATAGAAGTCTATGAGAAAATGACTCTACTTCTCTCTTGATTTATTACCTCAGTAAACATTGTAAACATGAGTTTATGGTCTCAATCTCTAGTTTCAAGTCTTCTTCAATACAGCATGATGTTCATTTAGTACATGATGGTCCATTTAGAGTCAAACAGACCATAAAGCAGGGTACGCTCCACGGTGATTACCAGAGCGGTATACGGCGTCTGTACGTCAGTCCTCCACAATCCAAAAATGTTCACCTCCGCTGACTGTTTGCAAAGAAACAGGATGGCGGCCAAAATCCAAGATGGGGACAGACAAAATGCCGAACTCGAGGCCTTTAAGACTAGATAGGAGTAAAGACAGCAGCAATGCTCATCTTCTTGAAGAAGAACCTGCCATTGCTCTTGAAAGTGTGAGCATTGAGCAATACTAAATTGCTGCTGCATTGAGCGCCTACTTGTTTACTGTGAAGAAGCTGCTTTTTGGTTTTGCAAATGTAATTCTTGTTGATTTTGAATGTCACTGTTACTGTATTTTTTTAAAGTCTCATTCATTTACTTAATTATGGCTGCACTTTAACATTTTGAAGAAATTGTTTTCCTTCCTAGATTGATTATATTTTTAAGTTGCTGTTGCTCCACTGTTTTGTTTTATACTGTTAATTACTGTTAATGATTTAACTAAATTGTGGCTGTGCTGTTGTTTAGTATTCCTCAATGTTTTAAACTTGTACTTGACTGACTGGTAAACTAGATAATAAAAGAAAGTTCAATTATATTCATTCTCGATATGCATTGTGTTTGCATGTTTAACAAAGTGTTTAACGTGAGCCAGGCCAAAGAGCAACGATAGCTACCATACCACATCTATGCAGGGTAAGTAGTATACAACTGTTAAAAACAAATATGTATGTATATATATATATATATATATACAGTATATTGCTTTTTGTGTTTTTGTTGTAATGAACTGGTATCAGATGCACAAGGTCAGATATTGGGATTGGTGGGACGACAAAATGGTATCAGAACATCTCCATCTCCCAGCAACACATTAACACTCCTCTGTGACATTCATCTCTCTCTGTACATGTGGACATGTGGTGCATCACCGAGGTTAACGGGCTGCTTGTAACACCTCGCTTGTGTTTCAGCAAACATTTTACAATACAGTAGAAAACGCTTATGTTTTCATATCATTCCTCTGGACTAAAGGCTCCTCCTACCTGAAATGGTAAGACAACGTCACCATCATCCAGAAGTAAGCTCACCAAAGACTAGTCTTTTAAAATGTGGTTTGGCAAAGGTTGCACTGTTATAGTTCTACGGAGTGGTAATAGAAAGCTAGCTCACTTTCTCGATCACTGTATGGTATGGAAATTCTACAGCCCGCGATGAGCCATGTTAGCCTCAATGCAAACGCCACATTGAAAAAGCACAATGCGGATACAACAGGAATATGTTGAACGAATGAAGACGCCATATGCAGATACAAAACGCAAATGCAAAAGCTGGATATGAGCCAAAAAACCCGATGGCTTCGAGATGAGCCTGGCTTACGCAAAATTGATCACCGGTGATCGTCACGCACTGGGCACAGAGAAATGTAGAGCACCTGTGAGATCAATTCAGAGAGAATCAAGAGAAGGAGAGCATGGTGTAGAGAGAAGATGGGAGGGAGATGAAGGGAAGACAGAATGAAGAAAAGAGAGAGGAGAGGCTTTTAAAATAATGATCCTGCATAGTAAGAACAGCCACAGAGACTTTATAAGAAGATGTGTGTGCAGAGGGCACTGAGTCCACTTACATCACTCAAGGCCAGTTACACAAGCAGCAGCACGCTGCACCGCGACAACTCGTCTTCTGCATCCAATAAGCCAGTCAGCAGCACCTCAGCCTCGCAGATGTATGAACATCAACAGGCAGCATCATGACGTTACATTCTGATGCCACTTCGTCACAGCTGTTAATAATTGACCCTGTTTGTTGTTTATGGTGCAGGCAGCACTGTGTGAAAGAAGAAATAAAGACATCAATAACAGGAGGGAGAGAACGCAGCTGAGTGGAACACATCATATAATGGTCATGTTTCCATGTTTAAGCATTGTGTGTGTGATTCTAATGTACCTCAAAGGACCTATTGAGATCCGTAGTTGGTCTGTGGAGGCATTAGCTTCACACTCTATTCAGACACAGTTCATGCAGCTTAGCGTGTGCCCTTCACCTCACCCTCGTGTCTCTCTACATTTTCTGTCAGTCTTTCGCTCTTTTCACTGAGAATTGTGTACCTATAATAAAGTGAACGAGTCGTAAGTAATGTTATGCAATGTGAGGTTTGCAAATGAAATGAAACGCACCTACAACCACGGATTGACACATCTGTAGAATCAGTATAACAAGCTTAGAAAACGACGAATCGACTAATGCGATCAGTCACCTAAGACCGAAATGACTGATTAGTCGACTAATTGACTGAGATCAATTCCCCATTCTTTAAAAGTCTGACCTGTTGATTTTCATCCTGAAGTCATGTAAACTGTCAACACTTCGATGTTATCCATTTACTGTTATCTACAATGCTGTTTTGCATAAAAACACACAATTCAAATGATCAGGAGATACAGGATTTGATTTGATATTACATGATAGGCGTTGTGACACATTGCGAGCTTCATGTCTTCTTCACTGACGCTGAAGATCTTCCACACTCACTACATGTTGTGTCTGTGTGTTGTGTGTGTGAGGCTGCTGTTGGTCACCGGTCATGGCCGATCAACTATAGGCTGATTATCATTTGTATAGTTATGTTAAGCAGCTCACAGCACTTGCTTAAGATGAGGGAAAGATGGTGGTCTTGGTTGAATACTAAAAATATCAACAGTGGCGAGACTAAATCATCTTTCTGTGATTCAAGATTATATAACAACTACCATCTTTCCCTAACTTTGACCGAGTGTTTCGGTGACCTAAACCTAAACAGAATGTGCGTCTACAGAACAACACAATGGTAATTTTCTGTCGTTTTTTGACAGTGGATCTGTTTGAAATATTGTATGGAGTAACGGAACAGTCAGGAGCAACCACAGTGAATAAAGCTGCAGGCTGCAGGCTGCAGAGCGAGGTAACCAAATACTTTCACTTTTGCAGACTCATGCTGTTTGCAGCATAAAATCAGATCACAGGATGGTGGAAAAAGGCCAATTATTGCCTTTCTTCTTTATTAAAAAGACAATAGTTTGTTTTGCGGCTGCCACTCTCCAGGATCTGTATTAAACCACATTTGCTGTTACCACCAGTGAATTGGGTGTCGCCAAATAAACCAGGAATGAAATCTTAAGGATTGCCACTTGAATGGAGCTCTCTACAGAATTCAGCACAAAGGTGTGATTGAGGAAATGTCTTCACATGGCTCTCAACCAGGTGGCAACCTCCAGTTCACAACAGTGAAGCCAAGTGCCTTAAAGCTGCATTCTCTCTAGTGTCCACCAGGGGGCGACTCCTCTGGTTGTATAGAAGTCTATGAGAAAATGACTCTACTTCTCTCTTGATTTATTACCTCAGTAAACATTGTAAACATGAGTTTATGGTCTCAATCTCTAGTTTCAAGTCTTCTTCACTACAGCATGATGTTCATTTAGTACATTATGGTCCATTTAGAGTCAAACAGACCATAAAGCAGGGGATGCTTTAGGGCGGGGCTACACGGTGATTGACAGGTCGCTCCCACTACCAGAGCCATATATCTACGTCACTACTCTGCAGTCCAAATATGGTCACTTCCGTCTACTAGTTGCAAAAAAACAAGATGGTGAAAACCAGTAGTGGTGATGTCATCCTGGCGACTACGTCCATTTCTCATATACAGTCTGTGGGGAACGCTACATCAGTGGAACAGATAACATCAGCTGTCTGTGAACACCAGACCAAAACCTCTCACAGCATCCACTGGAAGAGGTCAAAGGTCACTGAGCAGGAGTCAGTGGATGACCTGGAGAGGGATCGATGGGGACGTTAACATCTCCACCCATACACAACCACCTGTTATTATGTGCCTCAATGTCTTTAACACTCACGGAATGCGTTCATGAAGGTGTGTGTGTGTGTGTGTGTGAAACTTGCTCAGTCTGACACTGCCATATAATGCCTTATAAATGGCCGTCTTTATTACAAACCATAAATAAGGCGGAATGCCTCGCACCTCCCATCCTCTCAAAGACAATGCGTGTCAACATGACCAATTACCAGGCTGATAAAACACATGCGGTCCCGTCTACTTCATCGCCAGGGCCCTGATAGATTACAGGGGACATTTATTCAGCTGCAGAGGAGCCCAGATGACTCCTCTAATAGATCTGTTGGCCTCTGATCTCCACAGAGTGACTCTCACCAGATGAGGGACGACTTTCACAAGTCTTTTGCTTCTTATTGCATGCGTATGATCAAAGTGAGTTTGATCAAGATATAAACTTGTCTTGTCGACATTTATTTATTTTTTGACTCCTAATTTTCTGTCCATAGTTTTCGCGGGGTACTGTTGATATTCTTCTGGAGCTCACCGGGGCTCATATAGTCAAGAGATAATAGATGACTGAACCGAGCGGTTATTAAACAGTCACACGACCTCTGCCCCTCAGAATGAAATGAGTTAGATAGAGTTACGGTAATGTACTTTGTTCTTCTTCCCACTGAAGGAAAGCAATGAACAGTCAGAATCAGAAGAAGAATACTTGTCCATACTGTGTGCTGCACATAACAGAGTGACCATCAGTGCATAGAGTATGAATCAGACGTGTGATTTGTTTGTTAATGCATAGATAAAGCTATGGTTTTATAATGATGTTTAAGTATAAAACATATACGATGATATGGTCCTAATGGGACTGTCCAAAAACACGTCCATCTTCGTTTTGCAGCTTTTATTAACAAACCCCACGGTTCAGCACAAGCACATTTGGCCTTCAGCCTTCATACATCACGTTCTCTAAACTCTCTTAAAGCGACAGCGCTCTCTTCTAAAGGGTCAGTACAACAACGTTCTTCCCTTCACAGTTAGTAAATATACAGTTAGGTAATGCTTTTAACTATTGAAGTAATACAAACACATGTTTGAAACAAATGATTTTACATCGACACACTGGTATTAAATCAGCAAGAAATATGAAATGAAATGTTTCAGCTTTTTTTTTTTTTTAACTGATGACTTTAAATTTAGATTGCATGGACCCAGTAGTAGAAGTGAAGGGTTGACTCAATAGAAATAGGAGTAGAATGGATATTGAACCGTGTCCCGTGGTCTTTAGGACGCTGAATCGAGACACAGACAATGTCTGTAAAGACAGAGCCTGTTTGTACGGAGGTTCATATGGACGCAAAAAGGATCTCAATGAATGTCAGTCAGCCCCAAACTAGTCTGATAGACTTGTTCCTCACTGTTTATACTGTACTGGTATGGAATATAGATAATAGTGAACCGAAAAGTGCCAGGTAATGCGGACTATATGACTGAAGATACGTGTTTTTCTATCTGACGTAGTTTTCCTGAATTGTATGTATGGCTGTGTTTAAATGAAGCTGTATTGTTAATAGTTGTGTATCTGTGCTTGTTTGGCATCATATGTGTCATTTAAACCATTTACGGATATCATTGATGCTTTTGAGTTCTTATTTAATGATCGTTTTGTAATAAGATCAGCTGCTATTGAATGATTTTTATATTTAGTCTTTTTGACCTTTCACGATTGTATTCATGGGACAGTGTGTAGGATTTAGAGGCATCTAGTTGGGAGGTTGCAGATCGCAACCTAACGAATACCCCTCTGCTCACTCCTCTCTTTCCAAGAAAAATAAATGTGTTAACGCCGTTTACCTCGCTCCGAGGTGTCACAGTGACACTACCTTCAGAGCAACGAAATCAGGCGGCCGCTGATGGAGCTACAGTTTTGCAGTCTGCGGCTCACGTCGGAGAACTACGGTGGCCTTCAGGTAACTTAGAAACGCTTAGGGACCTCTTTGGAGCCGGTGTTTGGTTTGTCCGTTCTGGGCTACTGAAGAAACACGGCGGTGCATCATGGCTTCGTGAAGAGGACCCGCCCCCCATGTAGATATGATACCTTTTCATCTGAGATCAAGTGCAGCGGACTCTGAGACGATCACCGGCCAGGCCTTTCCGGACCAAGCGCCACTGAACTTCCCCGGTGAGGACAGCCGAAATAGAAGCTAAGCTAACCCAGCTAGGACCTGAGGCTACTCCACTACCCAGCCTCCAGCTGGCTGACAGAGCTCAGGACTCCGGTGGGACGAGAGGTGGACTCTGTGTTTGCACAGTCAAAATTGATGGACAATGTTTTTTTTAATGTACATTTTTAATGTGAAGATGTCGGCCATATTATCTGCCCAGAGAATAGTTTTAGTTGCTGCTGTTCACATTCCTCCTGAGGCAAATTAAAACAATGCACTACAGGAATGTAAAACTGCTTTTGTTTGTCACGTGTCCGTTGTGTTACCAATAGGCTACAACTGAATGTCGTTGTGCATCCATGTGTTACATTATGACAATAAATGACCCTTGAATGCTTGAATATTATACGAGTATTAAATTCCATTTCCATTTTTGATAGAGACTAACAAGACAGTCCCATTATCACCTGAGAGATGGACTCTATTCACGGAGGACTGCAGGCATACATTGGTCTGGTTTTGCCGTCGAGGAGTGATCTCTTTTATTCCGCACTTCCTGTTCCTCTTGGGTTCGTCCTGGCGGTGCGTCTCTTACCTTTCCAGGGTTCTATTATATCCGGCGAGCAACAACTCCGACACATTCTTATTAAACCTTCAGAGGACAGCGAGCAGCGAGAGAGACAGAGAGACCCAGCTGCCGGCCCATTATTATTAAAACCTTACTGTTTACTCTGGAATAGTGGCCACTGTTCCCCATCCACCAAAAAAATTAATGAGATCCTTTTTGCTAACATTGACACTTTGAGCGCGGCGAGCAGAGAAGCGGAGGGGGGGGGGGGGGGGGGGGGGCCTTTGATGAGCTAATAAGCTTTTTTCATAGTATGTTTGTTTAAGAGCGCTCAGTGCATCTGCCTCGGTTTACTGTCCACGTGAGACTCCGCAGAGGAGAAACAAGCCGACGTCCTGCTTCCACAACCACGCGCAGCGTGTATTCCTCCTCTCGCCGCGGTGCCGCGCGCTCCTACATGATATCATGATATTGAACAATTGTTTCGGGCTCCTGGAAGTGGAATAAGAGCTGATCGCAGTCACACGCCGTGCTCCCGCTCGCAGATTACTGTCTTGCTGTTCTACTGTGTTTGCATCTTGCTGCAGGGTCCTCTGCTGTAAAATCATGCAATATATTTGCAAAAATATTCATTCACCGACCGGGCTTAAGACATTGCCGTGTCAATGAGCAGCAATTGCCTGCTCACTCCAAATGGATTCTGCCAGCTAGATATCCCACTTGAACATTCCTTCTATTCGTTCTTCTCTTTTTTTCCTTCCTTATCTCAGGCTTTTACTTTTGCAGGTGATGCAGAATGTGAGAGCATTACCTCCGGCACTTAACAGCTTGTCTGGAAATGGGCTATTTTGTTTCACAGTGAAAACAAACCATGACGTTTCCCCGGGAAGAGGAAGGGGGAAAAAAATAGTTTCCGTAATTGTTTCTGGGGAAAATATAATCTGAGAGAGAAAACCATGTTATTGAATGCATTATCATATCCGCGACAGAACCGGCGGAGGCAAGGCCACGCTGATAAAAGCAGTGCAGGAGGCATATTCATATGTACTGCTAAGCTCCCATCAGCAGAAAAACCTGCTGCGTGCCGCCTGAGGACATCACTTTGTGAGGATTTTCAAAATGGGACGCTGATGTGAGGCAGATGAGAACTCTGCATACTCTCATTAACTCGGTGTTGGCGACACAAGCTGTCACGACTCACAACTCCCGCCTTTTCCGTCAACCGACCATCTCCACCCACGTGCTCACCTGCTTAGAACCGCCAGCAGGTCAAATTCACCTACGGTATTTATCTTTGTCTAAAGAAATATTCTTTAGACAATATTCAGTCTGTGACTTTTCCTAAAAGTGAGTCGTCTAGCTTCCCCTGATGAAGCCTGTTTATACCTATAAGCAACAATGGATGAAATGTAGCCCTATGGAGAATGATGTTTATACCAATATGGGTATTTGGTATCAGATCGGTACTGGGTGTCGGCCTATACTAGTGTTTGATTCAATATTAGTTATAAATTGTACACCAACAATCTCCAGATTTAACAGGAATTACAATTCAAGTGTGAACCTTTCTAACGGGGCATCAATTAGACAATTGGTTGAAATGTATTTCAATGATATAATGTTCAGAGTATTGAATAGATTTTGACCCTTTTGTCCGTCCCGACCTCCTCCTCATGCTGACTTTTGTTTTCTTTGTAGTCACCTGACTCCTTCCTTTACTACGGCTCCCAGAGGCAGATGTGGAGCATCGTGATGTGGCTGGTAGGGCCACTGACCAAGCATTCACGTGTGATGAGTTGGGAGTGAGCTTGGGTTGTGAGAACATACAGTATACCATACAGACCATTAGAACAGTCCAACACTACCCTTCATCCATCTTCACCTCCATCACTTTCCTTTTTTACACAAGCAAAACTCTAACAGCTGCTAACCTCTTTAGCTCGACAATGACCCCTTCTAAAAAAAGAAATGCATCCAAACTCTGACACACACCATCGCCCCAAATATTTCTACTACTTATACTCTCAGCTGCTCTCAATCTTTCTAAATCCATTCTGTTCTCACTGCTGTATTTATTCATGTGATCAGATTTTTCACAGAATTGTGTGTGTGTGTGTGTGTGTGTACTCACAAAGACCCCGGGGGGTGGACTGGTAAGAATTAAGTTATTAGTGGACAGAGAAACTGAAATGATATATGATTTTGTGCTGCGCTTTGACAACAAAATAAAAGCCTTGAATGTTGAGGAGGGGAAAGCTTTCTTTCATCATTTGGGGATCTAATGAAATGTCTCGTCAATTAACAATCCTGTCTACTTCGTGAAAATGATTATATTTTCTTTTATTGTAGACACATTTTAAGGTTTCACCGTGTTATTCATTACTTAGGTTTGCATCTAAATGAAGTTAGCAGTGGAGGGAGAATATCTTACTGAAGTCAACCTTAATCAATAGAGTGATATCCATGTAATACACTGGGGCACTTCTGTGTTGTCCTGCAGGAATACTGCTTTTTTAGTGTTTTATAGTGTTCAATACAATGTTTCCACAGTTTCTACCCTCCCATTGTTGTTTGAAGTACGTGCATACATCCATCAACATCACTGAACTGCAGTCAATGAGCTGTGGCCTGTAAAGGCCCCTCTGCAGACAACATGCTCCATTTATTCTGCAGAGCCCTGAAGCCCCGCCCCTACTGCTGCTCACTTGTTTATTCAACGTTTAATAATATCGAAGGTGACGCGTGTCCAAAGTGCACCGAACACCACGGACACTGCATGTCCATGGGTCTCCAGCACTGAAGCGGTTCTCGAGTTATGCTACGGAAACACAGACAAACAGAGATGGCAACCTATTCACTACTTCACTACCACGCTACTAGTTCAACATATTTCCAAGAAATGTATGAAGGTGGTTTGAAAGCTTCTGCTGAAGTAGCGGACATGATCCTGTGGCCGCGGTAAGGTTTCACTGTGGTACCATGGCACCACTATGGCACATACACGCAGAATAACTACACGACATTCCACCGTCAACGGCAGATGTGAGCAGTTCCATACTGCTTGCCTTTGTGTGACCTGAGTGGTCCTCCACAGGCCCGCGCTCTCCTCTTGGTGTGTGTTTAAGTGGAGAAGTTACCCCCTCGCTCCTTAATTCCCCCAGATTAGCATATTGATCACACAGAGAGGATCGTGCATGTCACTACCCCAGAGTGCCGCACGGAGCCGAGTGCAGCCCGCGATGCCTCGGACGTGGTCTGACTGAGAGAGAGAGAGAGAGAGAGAGAGAGAGAGAGAGAGAGAGAGAGAGAGAGAGAGAGAGAGAGAGAGAGAGAGAGAGAGAGAGAGAGAGAGAGAGAGAGAGAGAGAGAGAGAGAGAGAGAGAGAGAGAGACAGAGAGAGAGAGAGAGAGAGAGA
>JAVDOI010000013.1:17523993-17691493 GCA_032191485.1 Leptoclinus maculatus
CTGCTCTGCTGCAGTGAAATATCACTCAAAACTAACAAGCAGTGACTGAATGAAAGGCCTCTCTGATGCACACTAGAGACAAACCACACTGAGCCCGAAAGCTCCTACTGTATAATCAAAAAGACGAAAGGAAAGAGTCCAACCTCAAGAGCAGAGCGATCACAGCTTCCTTAAGGCCTGTTATGGCTATAGTGTCAGCAGTCCCAGCTCAGTTCCAGACAACAAGAAAGACATGGTTTTATTTTGTTGACTGAGAGGTGGTTGTGTCTCGCTCTGTGTGTGTGTGTGTGTGTGTGTGTGTGTGTGTGTGTGTGTGAAGTTGGTGAGGGAAGAGGCTGAGAGAGTAGATAGAAAGAGAAAAACCCAGGTGCTGACCCTGACTGTGACTGACCTTTCCCTCCCTAGTTTGTTTTGCTATCTCTACGTCTATTGGGTATCTTGGCTGTCCGTAGGGGCTGCAGTAGTTAGGCCAGGATACATGATTGGGATGGGCTATCTGCCTGTCTACCTACACTCACGCAGGTAGACTAGGTAGTGCTCGGCAAAAGCCATGTTCATTATGATCTTTTTGTGGGAGTGGCTTCGAAGGTGGCCTGAAGGGAAGGAGCTGTCGTGTTGCCGACTTTTGGAGCTAGTGCTGCGAGCTACTTTTATCGGAGAAGAGTGGCAACACTGGGATGGGTAGTCTTATGGTTCTCTCATGTCCGCTATCGTCATATCATCCAAATCGTTGTTGCTCTAAGATCACCAATCAGTGGATCCTATCGCAGAGGATTGAAGCTTCCATTCAAAAACCTTGATCAAAGGCTTTCAAAATTTCAAGCCCTATCTACCCTTTTTATACTGCAGAGCAACGTTTTGGTGAGCAGCCAATATGGAGGACGGAGATGCAAAGGTGTCACACCCATGGAAAAAGAGATGGTAAACTGGTTGTTAATTAGGATTTTAAAATTCACTTCATCCTGATTAACTGGGCTCAGCGGGTGGACCCACAAACTTCTCTCAATGCACAGTAAGACGCATTTTTTATCATCGTTAGTTAGTTCAAATTGCCTTGATATTGGCTTCCAATGATCATCCTTCAAATCGTCGATGTATGATCCGATTGACAATCGGACACAAGCATTTTTAGTAAGAATTTAGGGGATCTTTTGGCAGAAATAGAATATTATACTCATAACCGCCATGTTTCTACAGTAGCCCAAACGGACAAAACTGGTCTAGAAACCTCACCACATCGCCACAAATCCTACACACTGCCTTCTTTGGAGTCTCTCAGGCCAATAATAGGGGTAATCTGAGCCCATACTCAGGATTAGTTATATACTATAGTGTTATCAAAAGCAACTTTTACCGTGAATACTGTGGCCATGAAAAAGTGTCCTTTAGGTACATCGCAAACATCAAACACAGCAGTTCACTCTCTGTTGTCAATCAATGCACCAACAAGTTGTTTTGTCACTGCCTTTCAAACACGCCTCTGATAGTTTCGTTGTGTTCCGTACAAACACCGTTACCCCGAATGACGTCATCACTGAGCATACAAACCCAATGACACAAAAGACAGAAGCCTTAGCTTTCCTCTGCAAAAGAGAGAATGCTCCAGCTACAGGTCCCAATCAAACTAGGTCATGCAAACAACACAATGAATCAGTTGGACAACAGCTTTTTCTGTCCTGGGATCAAACGTGGGAATTCCTTAGCTACAGTTGTCTGGGATCATTTTAAAATGAAGAGGGTTTAGTTATGTATCATGATCATATGAAGGCTCCTGTGTGCAGCATTGGCCTTATGCTGCAGACTTGTCACCAATGCAAACAAACATGAAACTAAATAATGGAGCTGAGGTGCGTTGCATCAATCATTCAGGGTCAGATGACGTTGGACTGACAGCCCAGTTGTCACGGCGTTTGCACAAACATCATTTTGCGACCCGATATGTAACATTTTTCTGAAATGTACTTTTTGGCTCAAAACACCAACATAAACACTCGTCATTTCTTTCCAGCGTCGGGCCGACTAGCGTACATATCTGACACCGAGGCCCCATGCAAGTGTCCAACTCAGATTTCATTTCTCTTCACTCCCTCTCTCTCATCCCTCTCTTCACTCCCCTTCTTCTCTCCCCTCTCTTCTCTCTACCCTCTCTTCTCTTCTCTCCCCCCCTCATCTCTCCCCCTCTCTTCTCTCCCTCTCTCTCCCTCTCTTCTCTTCTCCCCCCTCTCTCTGCTCTCTCCCCTCTCTTCTCTCCCCTCACATTCTCTCTCTCCCTCTCCTCTCTTCCTCCCCCTCTCTCTCTTCTCTCCCCTCCTCTCTCCCCCTCTCGTCTCTCTCTCCCCATCTCCTCTCTTCTCCCCCTCTCTTCTCTTCCCTCTCTTCTCACCCTCTCTCTCTCCTCTCTTCACAGCCCTCTCTCTCTTCCCCCCCCCTCCTCTCTTCTCCTCCCTCTCTCCTCCCTCTCATCACTCCCTCTCTCTCTCACCCCTCACTCCCACCCACATCCTACCACCCACTCATCCCACCCACACTCTGTTCTCTCCCTCTCTTTCTCTCCCCTCAACCTCACCCCACACCCACACAACACACCCACACTTCCCACCCTCATCTTCTCTCCCTCTCTTCTCTCCCTCACAACCCTCCCACACACTCTCCCCTCCTCACCCCACACAACACCTCCCACTCTACCCTCCCTCTCTCTTCTCTCCCCTCTTCTCCCCCCTCTCTTCTCTCCCTCTCTCTCTCCCCTCTCCCTCTCCTTCTCTCCCTCTCTTCTCTCCCTCTTTCCTCCCACTCAACGCACCCTCACAACCCTCCCTCACTCACACCACTCTTCTCACTCACACCCCAACTCCCTCTCTCCTCACACCTCACTTCACCCACACTTCACACCCTCTCATCTCCTCTCTTCCTCCCTCTCTTCTCTCCCTCTCTTTCCTCCCCTCTTCTCTCCCTATTCTCTTTCCCCTCTTTGCCCTCTCTTCTCCCTCTCTGCTCCTTCACTCTCTCACTCTCACTCCTCTTCTCCCCCGCTCATTCCCTCCCTCTCTTCCTCCCTCTCTTCTCTGCTCTTTCACACCCACACTCCCCCCTCCTTCCCACCACACTCTCTCCCTCTCTTCACAACCCCCCCACAACCCACCCACACACTCACCCACTCTCTCTCCCCTCACTTTCCCTCCCTCTCATCCATCCCTCTCTTCTCACCCCACTTTCCTCCCTTCTCTCCCCCTCTCTTCTCTCCCTCTCTTATCCTCCCTCTCTTCTCCCTCCTCTCTCCTCCCTCACTTCTCACCCTCACTCTCCTCCTCCCCTCTCATCTCTCCCTCTCTTCTCACCCCTCCTCTCTCTCCCCTCTCCCCTCTCTTCCCCCTCTCTTCCTCTCCTCTCTTCTCTCCCCCTTCTCTCTCTCCCCTCTCTTCTCGCCCACACTTCTCTCCCTCTCTTTTCTCTCCCCCTCTTCTCTCCCCTCTCTCTCTCCCTCTCTTCTCTCCCACTCTTCCCTCCCTCTCTCTATCCCTCTCCTCTCTCCCCACTCTCTCTCCCTCTCTCACCCCTCTCTTCTCTCCTCACCTCTCTCCCCTCTCTCTCCCTCTCTCTACTCCCCCTCTCTTCTCTCCCTCTCTTCTCTCCCTCTCTTCTCTCCCTCTCTTCTCCCTCTCTTCTCTCCCTCTCTTCTCTCCCTCTCTTCTCTCCCTCTCTTCTCTCCTCTCTCCTCTCTCCCCTCTCTTCTCTCCCTCTCTTCTCTCCCTCTCTTCTCTCCTCTCTTCTCTCCTCTCTCTCTCTCTTCTCCCCCTCTCTCTCTCCTCTCTTCTCTCCCCTCTCTTCTCTCCCCTCTTCCTCTCTCCCTCTCTTCTCTCCCTCTCTCTCTCCTCTCTTCTCTCCCTCTCTTCCTCCTCTCTTCTCCCCTCTCCTCTCTCCCCCTCTCTTCTCTCCCTCTCTTCCTCTCCCTCTCTCTCTCCCTCTCCTCTCTCCCTCCTCTCTCTCTCCCTCTCCTCTCTCCCCTCTCTTCTCTCCCTCTCTTCTCTCCCTCTCTTCTCTCCCTCTCTTCCCTCCCTCTCTTCTCTCCTCTCCTCTCTCCCCTCTCTCTCTCTCCCTCTCTTCTCTCCCTCTCGTCTCTCCCTCTCTCTCTCCTCTCTTCTCTCCCTCTCTTCTCTCCCTCTCTCTCTCCCCTCTCTTCTCCTCCCTCCTTCCTCTCTCTCTCCCTCTCTTCTCTCCCCTCTCTTCTCTCCCTCTCTTCTCCCCTCTCTCTCCCTCCTTCTCTCTCTCCCCCTCTCTTCTCTCCCTCCTTCTCTCCCTCTCTTCTCTCCCCTCTCTTCTCTTCTCCCTCTCTTCTCCTCCCTCTCTCTCTCTTCTCTCCCCTCTCTTCTCTCCCTCTCTCTCTCCCTCTCTTCTCTCCCTCTCTTCTCTCTTCTCTCTCTTCTCTCCCCTCTCTTCTCTCCTCTCTTCTCTCCCTCTCTTCTCTCCCTCTCTCTCTCTTCTCCCCTCTCTTCTCTCCCCTCTCTTCTCTCCCTCTCTTCTCTCCCTCTCTCTCTTCTCCCTCTCTTCTCTCCCTCTCTTCTCTCCCTCTCTTCCTCTCTCTTCTCTCATCTCTCCTCTCTTCTCTCCTCTCTCTCTCTCTCTTCTCTCCCTCTCTTCTCTCCCTCTCTTCTCTCCCTCTCTTCTCTCCCTCTCTCTCCTCTCTCCCTCTCTTCTCTCCCTCTCTTCTCTCCCCTCTCTTCTCTCCCTCTCTTTCTCTCCTCTCTTCTCTCCCTCTCTTCTCTCCCTCTTTCTCTCTCTCTTCTCTCCCCTCTCTTCTCTCCCTCTCTTCCCTCCCTCTCTTCTCTCCCTCTCTTCTCTCCCTCTCTTCTCTCCCTCTCTTCTCTCCCTCTCTTCTCTCCTCTCTTCTCTCCCTCTCTTCTCTCCCTCTCTCCTCCCTCTCTTCTCTCCCTCTCTTCCTCTCCCTCTCTTCTCTCCCCTCTCTTCTCTCCCCTCTCTCTCCCTCTCTTCTCTCCCCTCTCTTCTCCTCTCTTCTCCTCTCCCTCCTCTCTTCTCCCCCTCTCTTCCTCCCTCTCTTCTCTCCCTCTCTTCTCTCCCTCTCTTCTCTCCCTCTATTCTCTCCCTCTCTCTCTCCTCTCTTCCCTCTCCCCTCTCTTCCCCTCTCTTCTCTCCCTCTCTTCCTCTCTCCCTCTCTTCAGCCCTCTCTTCTCTCCCCTCTCTTCTCTCCCCTCTCTCTCTCCCTCTCTCTTCCCCCTCTCTTACGGAGCTTATAAAATAAAAGTTCCTTTCATTGTTAAAGCCCGCACAGACCATTTCTTTGAATGGCAGTCTGTGCAGCACTGCAGAGGAGAGAATTATTTCTGACTTATCACTCCTCTGATATCCCTCCCACCAGCCCTGCTTAATTCTTTTGCCTTTACTACCCCCCCCCCCCTCCCCCTTTCTTCCCCTCTACTCATTTGGCATTAACATATACTGCTGTGAGCCTTGACGTAAACACAACGGGAGGCTGACTGTGTGTGTGTGGGTCTGTACGTGTAAGCCGGGCTGCCTTTGATCCGATAAAAACCTCTAATTTGGATGGTTGAAAGAGTTTACACACTTTTCTTTCCCTCCGTTTCTTCCACTTCCCATTTACATTTGGCTCCGCTCCGCTGTTGGAGAGTCTCGACGGCGTGGACCGAGCCAGCGCTCTACGAGAAGGAAATGTTTTGACAATTGGCTTTGTCGAAATTTGGTTTGAGATTTCTTCATCGCCTTGCGCGGCGGACCATTAGATTAAGGCCGCGCTTGTGTAAATCCTTTTCACTCCTCACATGATTGATGTTCTATTTCAAAGTAAAGCAACAACAAACAAGTTTCCGCGGAGCGAGGGCTTTTGAATAGCGTGCCATTCATCACTGGCATGCCCGGCCTTTTAAACGAGTGACGAAAAATGTTTTCAGACTCGGTTATCAAAAGAGGCGTTTTTATTTTAAAGAATTTTCCCTTTTAATTTGATTCAAATTGATTTGCATTTCCTTAAAGATTCTTTCTTTCTTCTTCTTGAATTGAATACACAGAGTAGAAACAAAACCACAGCAGCCCTCGCAGATTAAAGTCTTCATATTTCTAACAATGTCAGAATTACAATGAAAACAAATGGGAATGTGTACATTTCAATGTGCACGTATTGACTCTGTCTACAATGCTATATATCATGAATATACATGCTAATGAGCAACCTTTTGTCCTACGTGCAACTGAAATACTGCCTGTGTGAAGAAAGCCGATGGTTCAGTGCATGGAGCCCAATGCAGAATACACAGTATGACAATAGATGCACAAAATAACCAAAGTCCGCTTGTAACCTTTCAGCAACATGCGCTAAGGTTAGCAAAACAATGTGATTGGCGAGCTCAAATGAAACCTGCGGGTTCCCGATCATCTACTGCGTGATAATAAACTGTGTTTAATGTTACGTCTTCCACTGAAGCTTGATTTAGTCTGCTGAATCCTATGGTTAAGGTTTCTTCAGATCATCAGACACGGCCCTTCATCTTCAGGTTTTCACCTGTTAATGCATGTCAAAGATTTTCTTCTTCAAAAACGCGGACGGGCGGAGTAGATGGAGAACTTTGACTTTGCTGCGTAGAGAAAACACGCGGATCGTAAACAGCAGTGGCAGGCCGTGCATGTTGTACCTGGGCCTTCAGTGCTTTCCTACTACTGTTGAACCAGCTCCTAAGAACCTCATTATGACTACGGTTATTATTTGTTTTGTGTAAAAATGAAGCTCAACACCTACAAATACACTAACTGCAGAGTGCAGATACATGACGGGATGCTAAAACACTAAAGAGCACGGGCCATTCAAATATTATAAACATCAGAGAGAACAATATTAACCATATCATAAAAACAACACAATAGACAAATGAACACAGTAGTGACGCTCCTATCACTCCCTCCATGAAATACACGACGCCTTCTGTGTGTGTGTGTGTGTGTGTGTGTGTGTGTGAAATGGGGTGAAACATGGTGGGAGGGAGTAAGAAATACTTTGTCTCACATTTTCAAAGAAAGAAATGGTCTAAACCTGATCCTTCTGACCCCTTTTTTTAAACGTTGACTACACTAATTAAGGCAAGCAGAAGAAGTTTCAGACCGAAAAAAAAGTACAACATAACAGGAGGGTTAAATGCAGACGTCAAATTGCACGAATGTCACAGTTAATATAAGCTTTATTTTCTTTAACTTTAAAACCCCATTGATCTCCAGACATGCTTCCTTAGCGGCACTTTGTGCCAAGCAGATGAGCTCATTTACATCCGTGGAAGTAAATACATCACTACATTGGAGAATTGCAGTGACACAGTGGTTGAAGTATCCTCATCACCTCCACGTGAGGCGTGAACCACCCTGTCCTTTAAAGGTGCCCTGTGGAGTTGATATTTATTTTCAGTGTTATCCTTGAGTATTTAAGAATAGTTTTATTTACATCCATTTTTACTATCTTAGCTTAAAAGTCTTCATCTTCACTGTCCTTGTTGGCGCATCGCAGCATCTCTTGGCGTATTACTGCCACCTGTTCATCAGTGGAATGATGCAAATCTATCAGTAGGGCCGGTCACGTGCACGCATGCATGAGTTGAAATAACAGGGATTGAAAATGTATTGGATATCAGCCCTGTAACGCTACTAGAGGTCAGATACTCCACAGGGAAGCTTTGGGGGTGAGCCCGGACAGCCTGAGAAGGAAACTCATCTCAGCCTCTTGTATCCATGATGTCATTCTGTCAGTCGGAGCTCGTGACCAGAAGTGAACGTTGGAATGAAGATCTCAAATGTTCTGCGGCGCTCAAAAGACAGCAAATGGGAAGTGTGACGGAGAGATGGGGAATGAAAGAATGAATTAAATGTATAAAACATATTTATGAATAGAACAGAATAATGTGTATTATTAAATTTCACAATACATTCTTTTTACTCCCTCAATTATTCATTTATGTCATTTTGTCATTTTCCCAACTACATAGAATCCAACAAAACACCCCCACTCACATACACACTCTGAACACACTTATGCTAATGCATGAACACATCTTTTATTTATGTCCATGTGGAAACAATAAGTTATAAAAAAAGGATAAAGGATCAGGCTATAATAACACATGAACATACAGAGGAACAATCCCTGGTTATCAACACGGACGTCTGGCAGTACACCAAGAAAACAAACGGATTTAAGGGCTAAGGAATACAACACACTTCTGTCTCATTATACACACACACACACACACACACACACACACACACACACACACACTATCAATGCTCTCTTCCTCCCATTCATTAACTATTCCTTTCAGTTAATTAAAGGTTACTCAGATGGAATAAGGCTTATCTGGAGAGTCACTCCCAGCTAACTGCTGACACGTACACACACACACACACACACACACACACACACACACACACACCTAAACACACATTCAACTTGGACTCCTCACTGCTACAGCCATTCATCTGGCTTATCTTTCTGGAAAGACGATCAGATCTGCATCAAACGCACACACACACAAGGAATCTTTGTCTCCGCTTGCTTCTTCTTTCTCCTCTACCTTACACACCAACTACACACTACACACCGACTACACACTACACACACACTGAGGTGAGTGTAGGAGCACGTAAGATGAGATGTGCTGTCGTCCGCAATAATAATAAAAGAATCACACGAGCGAACGTATTTGCCGTATATGCGCGGTGACGTGGTTTTGTTAACGTAACGGATTACCGTAAAAACACGCTCTGAATGTGACAGCCAGCCACCTGCGCTGTGCCTGTGTAAAGGGTTTCCTGTGCGGGAAAATCCACCTTTATGTTTTGGTGTATGTGTCGGTGGCGGGGCGGCGGCGGTGCTCGTTGTTTTACCTCGCTCACCGCCGGTCACAACAAATTGTTTTTCCCATCGTGTAGAAAAGCCAAGCTGTGCCGCGCCGCTTGTGTATTTAAAAACCGCATTTTCCCAGTGACAGGGGCCCCATGCTGAGTTAAATGAAGGCATTTATTCTCCCGACTGAAATCGGGGCCTGGAGATATGCTTTCATTAGGACCGCGATTAGCATAGTGCTTGTTACCGCTGGGCCTGTTAGCGAAACAGAGCCGTCTGTCTGTGTCTACATGTCCCCTCATTACAAAACAACATGGAAATCAGCTGTAGAACGGAGCGATGCCCGACGCAGACAGGACACATAGGTTGGAGCTGTGGGGAAAAAGATAAATAAATAAGGTTTAATGGCTTGAGAGAAAAGAACGATGGCTGATCTGAATGCGCCCGAGCGTTTGTACAAACAGGGGAGAGATCCGCTAATGTCGGGTATTTTCATCTTCCGGTCCGCTGTGGTCGGTTAACAAGAGAAAAACAGACAATAGTTTAAACTCTGCTGTGAGACTCTCATTGGTAGAATTAGAAGACAGGTTGTGATGCTACACGGTGGGTTCTGGCTTTAATCATTTCATCTATCACTGTTCAAACAAAGCCTGAAGTGAATTGTGAAAGTTGTCTTTAATATAAGCTTTTAGATTCTTTTTTTCCCTCAAATGAATCCGATATTGACCAAGGTAACTGATTGTTTATCGTCAACGCTGAAGCTGTGACGCATGAAGCGTGATGAAAAGCTCCAGAACAACTGACTTCTTAATTGACTTTGCGTGGGAGATTGTTTACTCCCCCTTCGTCGTGATTCACACAGCTGCCCACCCACTGTGGCTTCTATTATGTAGGTGGGAATAAACAATCTCGCCACAAAGTCAATTAAGAAGTTGTTCTGGAGCTTTCGATCAGATGGGAGCTTTTCCAAGTTGCCATGGATAGTTGTAGATGTTCAAATTGGAAACAGAAGTTCGTTACATTACAGTACATTACAGTCATTTAGCAGATGCTTTTATCCAAAGCGACGTACAATAAGTGTATTCAACAAAGGTATTCAAGAGAACTACTAGTCACCAGAAGTTAAGTACATCTCCTTAGTTCAGAAACCAGTCGGAGTGTATTGAGTTCTATGCTTGTCTCACAAAAGTGCCAACACAAACGTCTGTATGTCAATACACAACAGATACGTAAGGAGTTTTAACATTTCATGGAACCACAGTCCTATCTGTAATTACATTGTAGATAATAGCATTTTCCCTCGTCAGAGTTGTACTCTCACTAGTCAGAAAGGTCATTTAAGATATTTCCAATAAGAGTCTTATTAGTAGACATTGCATTTCACGATATCTTCAGCTCACGGAGTCTGGGAGTGGCCACAGAGAGACACAATATATATGTTGAGGCCACACTTTGTGCACAACATATAATTAGTTCCCTGCATTTAATTAAATTGTTCCCAAGTTTAATTCGTTTGTGCGCACAAGATAAGCGGAAAGCAGAGAGCCAACACAGAGCAACACCCTTTACTTCCGTACTGACGTCCAGCCACAACTACACACGGCAGGTTGGCGGTTACATTTCATTCAACCAGCATCACTGTTGTTAAATAGATGATGTGATGGAGATTGGCCAATATGGTTCAAAACAAAAGTTTAAAACTTAATGCTTTTCTATAACCTATGAAATAATGATCCCTGTTCATGCTCTGTTTGTGTATGACCTCCTGATTGTCTTATTATTTCATATTCATTTCATATTACTTACTTATTTTTGTCATATTTGGTATTATTTAATTTTCTTTTTGTTATTTTCATTGTCATTACGGACCCCCTTAGAAACCAGATGGTACATTTCAAGGTTATACCTAATAAAGAATTTCCATATATAAATATTAATTAATTTGATTGATATTATAAAGTTTTAAGTGATTTACAAATAAGCACAGGGGGGGGGGGTCACTGCAGTGGGGTGCCTTACTCTGGCTCTCTGTTTACACTCTTATCTCATGTGCACAAATAAACCAAAATGTGACAGCAGTTCATTAAATTGAGCCCACAAATTACTATCTTGTGAGCACAAATTAATCAAATGTGGGTGCGACTTAATTAAATTGAAGGAACTAATTATATCTTGTGCGCACAAATTGGTAAATTGTGGCATATAATATATATGTTTTTTTTCCTCAATGGCCTCTCCCAAGTTCCGTTACATTTTTAATTGTACTAATCAAATTAAAATGTAACATATCTTTAAATCCTTAAAATGTTAACATTTAGTTAGACTGGACATGTATTGAAGATATTTGTAATTTAATTATTCCTGCAAAAATGAACATTTCAGATATGCATAATCAAATTCTTCCTATCCACTGTTTTAGATATCCACGTCATTCTTCCTACCAAAAATGACTTCACTGTGTCATTGATGTGTATTGTGCTTTCAATTTCAGATAACAACATATTTGAAATAGAATTCTGAAATCATAATATCCGTAATGAAAGTTGTATTAGTCACAATGTATTTTGGATACTAGTAAATGGTAAATGGACTTGTATAAAACCTTACTAGTCCTACGACCTCTCAAAGTGCTTTAACACTACATGTCATTCACCCATTCACACCCAATTATACACAAATTCATAACGACTGGATTGTAGATGTCTGATATGTTTTATCTTGTAAAAATGATATTGCAAATATCCATAAAGTATGGAAGAGGGTATCTGAAATTGAAAGTCCAATACTTCAATGGCAATAGTGACGTAATTTTACTTAGATAGGAGGAAGGTGATTATGAATAAATGAATGGTTCATGTTTACTAGGAATAATTTAATTACAGATATCTGCAATAAATATCCAGTCTACCTATTCAATGTTAAAATGGGTTGCCATATATTTCGTGTTTTTTTATTATTATTAGTTAATACCGAAATTACACATACTGAGGAATCAACAAGGAAGAACCGAAAACAAGCAGCGATACCTTTAGACAGAATTGAGAAAAATATATTATCATCAATCATCAGTTATCAATGTCATTACGTCACAGATGTGGTCCGACTTCCCTGTCCTTTCAGAGTCACGGACTTTATCTGTGAAATCCAAATACTCATTTCTGTACATTTTATACGCTCATGGCCCATCACTCTTGCAGACCTGATGGTGTCATGATGGTGAACATTCATGACCAAGGCAGTGTGTGAAATACCCGATGGCAATCCTGGCCAACCATTGTTCAGCTCACGTTGTAACAATGCAGAATTTGTAATAACCTTTAACTCATTCTTTGGCAGAATCTGGATTCATTCATTGTACAAAAGAGAAAAGGTCTGAGGACGTTTCATCGTCTTCTAGAGAGCAGATGTTCTGGCTCACTGCATTTAGCCCTGATGTGGCCCAATCTCCTCAAATAAATCAAAGAGAGAATGTCTAAGTAGTTCCCAGGCCATTGAGACAGCAGGCTCGTTTTATTGTCTCAGAAAACTGGCACTACACATTGATTCAGGCCTGCCTGAGATATCGCCTAATGCTTTTAGATTCCCTCGTGCTTTCACAGTATCTCATTTCTCGTCTCTCACACATACACACAGTTCTCAATACTGCAGTGACACGGTTGGAGTTTGCACATATTCCAAGCGCTCGCTGGCCTTTTTATTAAAGCTTCGACTTTTGTCACAGTGTATCCAAAGTGTACCGTTGGTTTCACCTTCCCGCCTCTCAGTTAGTGAAGTCGTCTACCCAACAGCTGTCATTTATCTTGATGATCCGTCCTACATGAGCCTGTGTAAAGCCACCACCGGCGTCCAAGAGGCCAGAAGAGAATGCACCCAGTCCACATCACAACAGCAGCACTGAGGTTCAGGTTCTTCAATGTGTGTGCTTCTTTCTTTTCTTACTTCATCCTTGGTTGGAATTGCTACCTTCATGTGGCTACTAGCTCAACCAGAACGTTGATAATGGATAAGTTGTTTTTAACATCCTTTGCCAATGTTTCAATAAAATAATGACTTTCTACCATATCTGCCCAATGCAAGTGCGGTATGGTTAGGTTAGGGGCGTGTCAGTTTCTTGTGGAACTACTTTAGCAGGATTGAGCTATAGCAGGAAAGGTAAGAGGTAGTTGTTGTTCCAAAGTCAAACATTAATGTGGAAATGATAAAAGGGATGCTAATTACTTTTTGCTTTAACCCTCGTTAACCGTTAACTGACAAGATTAGTGCCTTGCATGCTGTGGTTGACGTGCACAAAAAGCTGCCCAGCTGCAACGATAACCAGATATGGGCTTCGTCCATCATTCATTGCCAGCTGCAGTGTCCATGATCAAAAGAAGAAACTGAGTCTCAAGTTCACCTTTTTGGGAGAGTTAAAAGCCACATTTTGCGTACATTGTCGTGGACACAGCAGCCCAGCCAGCAAAGTGTCCTCCGTATCAATTCGTTGAGCTGAGAGTTTGTCAGTTGTATGTCAGTCTGGCACTCCTGTCAGGGTTTCCACCAGTGAGTGTCTGGTAGAGAGAGAGCGTGTGAGGATGAGTATGACGTTATCAGCGATGTTTCAGCTGCTGTAGCAGTGTGTGTGTGTGTGTGTGTGTGTGTGTGTGTGTGTGTGTGTGTGGGCAGTTTATTTTACAGTGAATAAATGCTGCAACTCCTCAAGACCCAAGCCAAGTTTCTGTCTCGCTTGCCAGCCACCTGCAACCTGCTGATCAAAGTAAAAGGGGTTATACCCAAAGTTATCAACAACTCCAGACCTTTAAGGTGGTAGTGACCAGCTATGTCATTTCAGCCGTCTTTCTTTTGAACTGTTTAACTGATAGAATTAATCCGTCAAAGTTCTTATTGTTTGTTAACTATTAACATCTCTAAATACGTTTTATTTATAGAGTACTTTCAATGGAACTCCAAGATACTATAGGTAAAATTCATGAATTCATAAAGTGGCTGTAATCCCAGTCAATCATTTCAGATAATCTTTATGGTTCTCTCCTACAGCTCTGTATGATAGTCAATGTGATAGGCAAGAACACAATACCTAATGTGTATATTTATTATTAATGTATAAACACACACAAACACACAGTTATACACATATATCGCCATAATTCATTTTATTCATTCTGTTAATCCAAATGTAGACAGTAGTAATGTCTTGTAGTTATGATGATCTATCAAAGAGTGATATTTATATTAGATGATATAGTTCTCTCAGTATATACTGCTCGAGTAAGTGGACCTATCTAAATGGGGTGTGGTGGAGGACTCAAATGCAGACATGATCAGAAGTAGAGTGAAACAGGTCTTTAATGAACCAGGAAAACAGCAGGGAAACCAAGGACGAGATGAGAGACGAGGGTGGAAATCCGACAGGACGAGGGTGGAAATCTGGCAGGCCGAGCCAGGGCAGGCAGACTGGGAAACCGGGAACAGGACGAGCCAAACGGGCGGGTTGACATGGCAATGATCTGGCAAAGAGTGACTGAGAGGCAGGAGTTTATATAGTGGCTTGAACAGGTGAGGGGAGTTGTGCTGATGAGGAGGGAGTGGCTGACAGGTAGAGTGAGGAGGGTGTGGAGCTACACAAAGACACAGAACACAGAAGGCAAAGCCTAATCGTGACAGTATCCCACCCTCAAGGGACGGATTCCAGACTTCCCAGGTGAAGCAATACAAAAAAGGGTGGGCGGAGGGGGTCCGGAGGAGGGACGTCTGGATCCAAAGGCTCAGGGGAAGCGGACTAGGGAAACTGAAACTCAGGGAGACTGAACTCTAGAGGCTGGGGATCAAGAGGGGAACTGAACTCTAGAGGCTGGGGATCAGGAGGGGACCTGAACTCAGACTCTCGGAGACGGGGCTCCGGGGAACAGGATTCAGACTCTCGGAGACGGGGCTTCGGGGAACAGGATTCGGACTCTCACTCTCGGAGACGGGGCTCCGGGGAACAGTACTCTGACTCTCGGAGACGGGGTCTAGGAACTGGAGGTCGCTGCGGCTCGGAGGCGGCAGCGACCGGTTCCGGGAGTAGCTGTGGCTCAGAGGCGACAGCTGGAGTCGGCCGGACCGCCGACAGGACCCAGGGAGCTGGAGTCGGCCGGACCGCCAACAGGACCCGGGGAGCTGGAGTCGGCCGGACCGCCAACAGGACCCGGGGAGCTGGAGTTAGCTACGGCCCAGCGGAGAAGGAAACCGGGGATTGCTGCGGCCCAGCGGAGACGGGAACATGACTCTTTTTCTGCCTCCTTCGAGGGTTGAAAAGACAGTCCATCAACTCACGGTTGGCCTTCTGGACACTCCGAGGCCCTCCAAAGGCCAGGCGGGTTCCTGCAAACTGGTCATACCATTCGGGGGGGAAAGCGCACCCAACGGTGGTCTGCTGAGTCCTTTTCGGGCCAGATCATTCTGTCACGGGGTGTGGTGGAGGACTCAAATGCAGACATGACCAGAAGTAGAGTGAAACAGGTCTTTAATGAACCAGGAAAACAACAGGAATCTTACATGGAAAACAGCAGGGAAACCAAGGACGAGATGAGAGACGAGGGTGGAAATCCGGCAATTAAAGTTAATTCGAAAAAAGAAACAAAACTTATACAGGAGGTGAGGCTGGTGAGTCCAAAAGTAATGAAAAGAACCACAAGTGAAACAAAAAGCCCGAAAGCTGCCAATATCTAAAAGTGAGTAACAGAAAGTGCAAAGTCCAGAATTGAGCAAAATGACAAATAAAACACAGGGATGAATCGCTCAAAGGCTTAGTTAAGGGATACAACCAGGAAAAATAGCAGACAAACTAAAAACCATCAGACAAATAACAGGACTATAAATACACAAGAAACTAATCAGACAAGACACAGGAGGGCAGGCTGCAAGCTGATTGGTGGAAGAAACACAAGGGAACAGAGCAAGGCTGATCAGACTAATACAAGAAAAAAAGAGGGAAAACCACAAAGACAAGAAGTCAAACAAACACAGGACACAAGAGACAGGGAACCTCAAAATGAAACAGGAAAGAAACTAAACACAAACCAAGATCACCTTTACACCGGTTGTTCCCGTCCAAATCAGTGCACAAGTTGTTAAACTTGATGCATTTTCCTGTTGGTTCGATTTCTTTTCACGAAGAAAACAATTCAAGCAAAAAAAATGCATCTGTAAAAGCCACGTCAAAACATTCACTCGACTTGGTTGGTCAGATGTGTGTGCTGCAGGAATGAGAAAGAAGAAGGTCCTTTCGGCCCAAATATCAAGAAGGTTACAGGCTTCATTGCTAGTCCGGGTCAGAACTCTGCTACGGGAGCTATTTAGGCGTCTCAGATTACGTGGGCTCACATTCCAAACAGAAACAAGCCACTCCAGGATTTGTTTCTAACCGCTTCCTCTGAAGGGTCTCGGTGCAGCGTTTTTGGTCCACACTTGAGTATGATGGCTGTTTTCAAATCTGCCCAAACCAATTGTACCAAAGGAGGAAAACAAATCGGAGTCTGATTGAAGTGGGCTAAACAACTGACTCCGAACCTGAACGGGGCAGTCCACTGTTGTAAGAGTACCATGGCCTAACAATTGGAGGTGCAGACCCTCATCCCCACCCACTTTACACACAGCTGCAAACCTGTCGAGTGCTCGTCGCGGGTTGTGGTCTCATGAAGCCAACTACAACATCAGCAAAAAGTCTTCCAGTTCTGAGGTCAGCAAGCCGAATACTCTCCATTGTCAGGAAATGTGCTTACCTTATTGAGAATAGAATATAACACATCAGCGTTGTGGCAACAGCCTCCATACTTCTGAAGCAACCGTCTCAAGATACGTGAGGGAACATGATCATTAGAAGTTTCCATGGCAGCATTCACAGCAAATGCAGACTGAATGACTCACCCAGCTTATAGGGTGTGTATGTTATTATCTATGCTTCTTGGAAATGTCCATTTAACGATTCATGAACTGGTGTAGAGTAATCTGCGAGTCTGTCTTCTTGAGGCTTCTTAATTTTGTGTGATTAATTCCCACGTACTTTTTCAAGTATTTATCACGAGTATTTTTACACAGAAAGTGAAAGAAAAGCACATCATTTTCTTTTTGGAAGCAGTTTGATTTACTGAGCTTTTGCACCTCAAATAAAGGCATCAATCAATCTAGTTGTGTGGAACGGACATATTTAAAACGTACACCATAGTGTGCAACACCGGGAAACTCAGTCGCCCGAAACCAAGACGGCAACGTGATCACTCTCTTCAGGCTTGGCAAAGGCAGCCCAGATGCACTCTTACCGTTTTTACCTTTCACAATAAAAGCCCTAGACATCTACACAGAGTAACTGTTTACTAGAGGGAAGTCAAATTCCCTCAGCATTTTTGCTAAAAGGAAACTCAAAAGAATGGCTTACAACAATTTACCTCAGACAGACTGTCAGACGCTGCCATTGGAACCTTTACTTGGCAAAGGTTTGCAACTGTTGCAAATGTGCATCGCTGCAATTATTAATAGTTTTGATGCAAAATATTTTCGCATTGTTGTGTAGTTAATTAGTTTTAATTTACACACATTTAACCATGGCACATTTACAATATCCTCGAAGAAAGATTCAGAATTGAACATCCTGTATGAAGTAGCATAAATCATTTTCACTCTGGCCTTGGTCTGCCTTGAAACAACCAGTCTGTGATCCCACTGGTACTGATACAGCCCCTAGGCATTTACATTCATTTTGATGTATGCCAGGCTCAGTGCGGCAGTGTTCACACAGCATCACTAGAAAAGAGAAAGCAGTGGTTTAAATGTACAAATATTTCTCTTTTTGTATGTTGACATTGTTATTTTTACTTAGTATTGTATTTTACTTAATTGTACGTTCCACCTCTTCAATTGTTTTCTTTAACAACTGGAGAATCTTAAGAAAATTATTAGAGCTGCTTAATGATGAATGATTGCAATAATCAAGTCTTGAATTAACTAATACATAGACTCATTTTTCTGCATCGTGTCTTGATTGTTGAAGTTTGTTTTACGTTGGAGTTAAAGTAAAAATATCCTGACAGAATATAACTCCGAGATTCTTTCCGGTGGTGTTGGATGCCAGGGCAATGCCATCTAGAGTAACTCGGTCATTAGATAACTCCTCTGGAGGTCTTCTGTGCTTTCCACCTTGTGGAACTCTGTGACTAACGTAAGCGTGCATGGAGGTTTCTTCGTTTACATGTACAAACTGGGATCGATCTAATAAATAGGACTTAAACTAGCTTAGTGCTGTTCCTTTAATGCCACATGAATGTTCCTGTCTCTGTAATAGGATTTGATGATCCATGGTGTGGAAAGCACCACTAAGATCAATAATCTATTATGTAACTTTGGTACTTAACTACACGGTAAACGTTATTTTAAAAAGAGACTGTATGTATGTTACAAGCATAATTTGTATATTTCTTGTGAACACGTTTAGGAGTTTATTTTATTTTGAAACAATACTATGCATGTAATGAGCGGAAACTGACACAACATTCCTGGCTAAAACTGATGCTAGAGGGGGTAACGAGAGCGTCATAGTTTTGAGACTTCAGGCCACTGACCAATGGCGGGTAATCTGTTGTTTGATCGGAGGTGGGAAGGTTAACCAGAAGGGCATCTTCCAGACTCAGCCACTAAGGGCAGCAACGAGCCCATTTCACTTTTGAAAACAAATATGGATAAGTTGGCGAAATATTAGATTTATGCTTAATATGAAGTGTTTTCAAACAATATATTTCGGTTTTACAAGGTACAATGCTTTAAGGATAAAAACGTAATAGATAACGAGGAGAAGGGGCTTATGATAATGAAGGTTTGCTCATTTTAATAAAGGAGTTATTTAATCCAAACAACATTTACCTCGCCCTGACTATGTAGTTTTTGTGTTTTAACAAACAAACTTTAACCACCATGCTGGCAGATGAAATGTGATCATTTTAATCTATTTGTCTTTTGTAATAAACTACAAATAATGTTTTGATGTTTAGTTTGGAGGAATTGTTGAGTTGTAGGAGCATGAATGTTATGCTGTCCGATTAACAATAAAAGATCTGAAAATGTAAAACATTAAACAAATTTTGTCCAATCATATTTGTATATTCACTGTGACATTTATTCCAGATCCTTCCAATTCTCAGGCTGGAGGATCCGATAGCTCATCAGCTGCTACAGTGAACTCCTGCAGACCTCTGAGCCTCCCGTCTCTTCCCTTTTACCTCACGGAACAAAGTGCCTGAAGGATGTCACGACGCACAGCCCAGTGATATTTTGCCTTATTCCACAGGTAGAAAAACAGTTGCTGGAGGGGAAGGCAAATACATTTCACGAGTCAGTGAATACGCACAATTACAACTGTCAACAGAGCACACTCAAAGGGTGAACTGAAGTGGACAGACAATAACCTTTTTTGGGGGGAATAGTAGGGTGAATGCGGGGGACTTTGCTTTCTAACAAATTGATAAAATGAAATACTGAGCATGTCTTTGGCTGGGTCCTTTAACTTAAAGACGGTAGTTTTCTTTATGGCTAAGAACATGGTAGAACATCCGTGTACATTGGCTCAATAAGGCATTTGAAAACACTCCTTTGGAATTTATTCAGCGTTATGTGTTTATTATTATGACATATCCACCCAACTTCTGGCTTACTATTCAGACTGTAATTGGCATTGACTTTTTAAAATTTCCCAACAATTAAAGATGCATGTCAATTTATCTGAGCTTTGGCACAGCGAATCAAGGCATCAACCAATCACTTTGTGTAGAATGAGTTGAGTTGCAGACCAGATTATTTTTTTCCGTTTTTAGCTTTCACAATAAAAGCCCTAGACATATAATATGTATTTGTTTATTCGTCACGCCTCTAGTGTGTAAAGGCCTTATGAGTTGTGATTCATGTAAATTGACTTTATCCACGCTTGTCACCATTTTTGAGGCCATTTTACACTTGTTTAATCATCATGAATGTAGCTATGCCGCAATGTCAGTTGACATTCATCTGTTTGTTATACCCTTGTGTCCAGAGAATGTTATCTCCATGCTTCATCCCAACAACAAAGCTCTGATTTGTTCTCAGTTTCTCAAATCAGGCGAAGTAGCTTTTGATTGGCTCAACATCAGACCTTTTTGAATCACTGAGAAAAGGGTTAGGTTTAGATGACATGCTTATTTTAACTCAAACCCAGTGGCAGGCCGTGCATTTTATACCTGGGCCTTCAGTGCTGTCCTTTTACAGTTTAATCACCTCTTAATAACCTCATTATGACGCCACAGCTACGGTTATTACTTGTTTCTAGGGGTGTAACAATACACGTATTCGTATTAAACCGTTCGGAAACGAGGCTTACGAACCGAACAATACGTTTGAATAATATTATTGCATTTGGAAAATGCAGAAGCTTTTGTGGGAAATATAATGTTTTCGGTGGACTTCGCTCAACATGGCAACCCATCACGTAAGAGACACTCTGACCCCGGAAACAAAACATTGTACTGTGGCGCGCGTGTGTTCTGGGATGCACACTATGCTAAACTAGCTTAGCAGGAAAACAACAGCAGCACACATGCTGAAAACTCTCCCCGCAGCGTTTAGCTGTTCTCTACTGATTCAAACAGGGCTACAGCAATCGCCACACAATCCCCATTTCTCCAGACCATCATTCTTGCTTTGTTAAAGAAAACAAAACCCCAAACAGAAAATGAAATGTCTGACCCTAACCCAGCGCATGACGGGATGCTTCGTCATTAACGGACAATGCATATAGTCAAAATCAACGTAATTAACACAATGACAAGAACAAACACAAGAACCAGTCACATATATTTATATGACAACAGTCAGGACTGCTAGCTGTGGGGTTGGCCGACCCTTTCTTACGATGTCCAGTTTTTCTGGAAATGTCCTTCTTGAGAAATCCGTTTCTCCTCCTTCAGCCTTTGAGTGTTAAAAAAACAAAGCTAGGTAAAAAAAAAAAAATGAATCTACACCAAGCAAAACGCTAAAAATGTCATATCAATGTCATAACTTCTGACATATCTTTCAACTTGAACTCTTACTACTATTACTAAATTCTGCTAGCTGCTTCAGCGTCACAACAGTCACGCTAGCCCACTAACCAATCACGGCGCACGTTAATGCTGACATCATGTAGACTACCTCGCTAGCTCTGGCATGTCAAAGAATACGCCCAACATGTCAAACTAAAGATCTGATTGGTTGAAGACTATGACAATCAACAATATCGTCCCCATTTACTTTAATCTGCAAATTCTACCTAGAGGACCTCGGGCCTCTCTCCTCACATAGAGACACAGAGGTGAAATCTGATTGGATAAAAGCTCTACTTAAAACAAGCTGTGCTGGAAGCAGAGCAACTGAGGAAGACAGTAGCTGTGCAATGAGAAAATAAGATAATGGGGAAAATAATGATAATACATGTAGTGTATTTATGAAAAATTATTAAATTATAAAATAGCTATAATTTTGTGATTCTGTTTAGCCCAGCAGAGAAGGCTTAGCTGGCCCTGATGGCCCACCACTGCTCAAACCACTTCCTTTTCTTAAACCCAACCAAGTTTTTTATTTTGAAAAGACAGTGTTTGCATGCAATAAGCACAACACTGACACTAGAAGGTTACGAGCAGCGTCATAGTTTGAGGCGTAGGGTCACCAAGCTGCCATATTTGACAAGTTGGGATTGAGAACATGTTGGAATGATGTAAGACAACTAATAGCACTCTCATGTCTGCATGAAAGGAAACTTAGCTTAGCATAGCATAAAGATTCAGCTACATGTCCAAATGTAACAAAATCTGCCTCGTAGCACCTCTGAAATTCAATTAACATGTTGACCTGAGAGGCATTTCTGCAGTTTCAAGCTGTCTTGTTTTTGGGGAAACTTTGCTCCTCTACATTGTGAATATCTTAGGATCTCCTGGTTCAAGCACAGTAAAGGTGGCTGGTTCTTTTCCAGATAACTCTTAAATTGTATTCACAAAAACAGCTGGATTGTCCAAGCATATTGAAATTGTCTTCTCCTACAAATGGTGTCGATCCAATCATATCCAAAAACAACGTCTTTCATTAAGGTATATATTTTGCTGGTGGGAGAAGAGGAAATACAAACAAAGGATTTTCAACCCCGGCAGAAACAGAAAGCATTCTGATTTGATCAAGCAAAAACTGCATTTTATCCTGTAATTAAAGTGATTTCATTGAATCAAGGAGTCTTTGGCTCCGTCGCTAACGATCCCACGTTGAGGGATTTTATGAGGCGAACAGGTGAAGGCGGCAATCTCAAAATATTAAATCATTGAAGGAGGAAAAGGAAAACAAAGAGCAAACGCATTTATTCACAGGGTGTGATTCAATTTGCATACTGGTTTCAAAACTGATTACTCCCTTGGCACAAACCACTAAAGAAGCAGTGAACTTCGAAAAATACTTTGCAGCTTAGAGAGTTTGACACATTCCAATAAAGAAGTTCAATTACTGGTCCCAGCAGCACACAAGCATGAAACAGACACACACACACACACACACACATAAAGAGAGACTCAGCAGCGAGCATTGCTCCTTGCTTTAGCTGTACAGTGGGTGCAACATGGCCGCAGTGCGCACAGGGACGGCAGATGGGAATCAATTCCGAGCCATGATGGCCACAGCCTGGGCCCCAGCATGAGCTCCTCCATACTTAATGGCACATTATTTCAAGTCTGAATAAAATGTTCGTGGGTGTGAAGTATATATGATGAAGGCAGAGTGAGAATTGTATTATGATTCTCCAAATATACTGTAGAAGGACCCAACTTGACAAGATATTATATTTAAAAGAAGATCGGGATTAAATACATCCAGTACGGCCTGATATGACAGGTCTATGATAACAGATGGCTGAATATCTGATGGTGGGGATGCACCATAAGGAAGGAAGGAACAATGGCAGATTGTAGGATCTCTTTCTTTTCTTTTCCAAAGGTGTTATGTACAGTAGCATCATCCAGTTGTGCCAAATTCATAAGAGAGGGGATGCATGTTCAGTATTATCAATAATAGACGGATTATTATGAGCATCTATCCATCCATCCATCCATAGTGATGTGCTGCATTAGCGATCCCTGCAAGCAGAGGTCTTCCATGTCTCACTCAAGGACACTTCAGCACAGAGTGGTGTTTGGATCGAAAGTACAAGTTGAAGGACACCATTTGTATTCCATACTTATAGTTATCAGTTTAGGAGTCATAGATGGTGTAGATAGATGGGAGGTCGGTTTTACCTTTAACAAAGGTAGATGTTGGGACACATCTGTTGTCATCTGTTGGGCTGTTTTAGAGGCTGGGAGCTAAATAACTCGAAGCAGCTCGGACAGATTTAATCCTCGGAACAACACGGACACTCGTGCCCGATAACCTGAGAACCGGTTGGCTCAAAACCAGTGACCAGGCCTTAGTAGGAACATTTAGTTGAGACAGCAGATTCGTCTGCCTGTTGTTTATTCTTTTCTCACGCCTTTAGGCATCTGATACCGATGCACAAGCGTGGAAGTGAGGAGAGGTGGATGGGTCAAACAAACACAGGACTTGCAGGTAGCCGGTGTTTAACCCTCTGAAACCCAAGCAGTTTCAGGGCGTTATTTGACTCCTGCCATATGTTTCTCTCTGTGGCCTTGATTTTCACTGCAACATTGAAGTCCTGCACCTCTATGGAAACAACACAACCATGTAGAGAGAACTCAAACATGTCTTTAGTGCAGTACAACAGAGTTACCGTGCCATAAATCATAAAAAATAAAAGAATTATTCTAGATACTTTATTGAATAACGGCAATGATGAGAGAACTAGTGTTTTCATTTGGCCCAGTCAGACCTCTGCACAATGAGCTGTATCAGCCCTCGGCCCAGTGATTATGAGCGATGTTACAGAACTCCTTCCACGACCGTAGTGGAGCTCAGGGTTTAAACTGCAGTCTCAATCTATTTGCCTCGTGCTCTAAGCATCACTGTCTGGGATGAATTAAAAGCTCTCCTTCTATCAGCCAGCCAGCCAGACTACTTCATCACAGTACATTTAACCAGGGTGACAGTGTGTGTGTGTGTGTGTGTGTGTGTGTGTGTGGAGCAGCTGATCACATTAGATGTAACCTGCACAGGCCGCCAGGCTCTGCCTTCATTGATCACAGTCAGACACTGTCGACACTCATTTAGTTTCCTGAAATCTAACTAACGTCCTCCACCGAGCAAACAACATGCAGGTAGAGAGAGAGAGAGAGAGGGAGGGAGAGAGGGAGGGAGAGAGAGTAGATGAGGAAGGAAGGGAAGATTGCAGTGTGTGTGTTTAAAAGATAGATCATTTCCTCCTTGTCCAGGCTTAAATAATGTGAGTGGAATACGGAGGGAGATGAATAGTGTGTCAACGAGGAAGTTTCTCCACATATTTTACCTGAGCATTTAGCAGAGGAGACACCGTACACATCTCTCTCTCTCTCTGTGTGCGTCTCTTCTTCAAATGTTCTCCACTTGAGTTTTCAAAGGCCCGGCCATCGCGTCCATCAGTTTTTAGAACACTCACCAAAGTAGTCGCTGAGATCTGGGAACATGGTCGACAGTACAACAAGATTTAGTTTGATGGGGCAAGAAGCTGGAGAAGCCAGATGAATAAACAGCAGTTTTATTTAGATTATTATTGAAAGTAAGACCAGCTGACAGTGTGCAGAGACTACATGCACAACTACAGGAAGTACAATGGGTCAAAGAATTAGCTCGTTTTTTTTAATGGTTTATATCATTCTGTAGTATCAGTTTTGTCCTTTAGGTATTCAAATCCAAACATTCAGATTTAATCGACGACGGGACTGAAGCCATTGTATCGCTCTCTTCAAAAGCAACCAGACCCCATTGCCAAAAGCAGTCATTTTATACAGTATACATACTAATAACCCTTTCAGTTATTTAGTATAGCTAACATTGACTCAGCTCGTGCTAGCGTTCACGTACTACATGAGCTTATTGATTTGCTTACTGTGGTGAACTACGTCAGGCTGAGTGGGCGTCTCCACTTGAAAAGCTCGGAATAGAAGCACATGGACTTTAACAATGACGGTTCCAGCAGAGGTTGTACTGGTCTGCTGCCGATATGAATCCACTGTACTGCATGACTATTGAAAGGGACTAGAAGAAAGGTGCCTCGTCAACCTTCAGTCAACCGCGTAAGCTTCACTGAAATCCCCCCTCAATAATAATAATAATTATAATAATACTAATATTCAATTTAAATAAACCTTGAATAAACTCTGCTGAGAAAACTATTTTTCTGACCCTCCCAAGATGCATGTTATTATAGAGAAGCCTCTACTATCAGGGAAGTTATAGAATTAGAAGTTAGAAGAATATGAATGGATGAAAGACCCGTGATACAAATGTGTAATTTTAGCTTGTAAAAATTGGCCTATAAAAAAAAGAAAACAAGGCATTTCATAATTTTAGGGTTAACGTAAAATAAATAATTTTGACATTATGATACTGTCACTAGTCTTTTCATGAAGCTTCCATTCTTGTGTATTTGATCCTATGAGGTTTAAGCCAACAGTGTTTTTAAAGCATTCATTTACAATTAAATAAAAGCCTTTAATGAACCAAATCTTCGGCTACAAGTGCCAGAAGAATGCTTCTTTTGAAATTGAATGAACCATTATATATCATATAGGAGCTAAGCTGACACTTTGAGTATCATTTATAACTGGGAGTCACCATGAAACATTGGCCGTTATTCATCTCCTAAATTATACAAG
This sequence comes from Leptoclinus maculatus, assembly GCA_032191485.1. NCBI lineage: Eukaryota > Metazoa > Chordata > Actinopteri > Perciformes > Stichaeidae > Leptoclinus > Leptoclinus maculatus. Next base: position 17,549,662 of record JAVDOI010000013.1, read on the forward strand.
CAATGGCTCTTTTGACCGGTTGAGCAGTAAGTGAATACCTATAAAATAAATATATAATGTATCTGTGACAGTTGAAGCCGTTACAATCCTATGGATACAATTCAGACAATCCAAATGATGACTACTTCAAAACAGTGTACAATGGAACTCTTTCTATAGATTGTACCATTTATAAATAAATGGTTTTGTTTTTCAAATTCACTATATTATACCCACAAACAGTGTGTGGATATTTAGCAAAATCACTGCTCCACTGGGAACTTAAAGCCTTGAGACTAAAAGTACAAAGTCTTGGAGCATGTCTGCATGACTGACAGGTGTCCTGACCTATCCAGCTGTGGCAGTATGCACATCTGCTCCACAGCAGAGATAACCAGATAGCCCAAAAAAAAAACAAAGAATAACGAGAAGGGTCGAGATTTAGCCTTCATGATCTAAGATTGTGTTCATTGTCACATCCATAGTGCCACCGAGCATATATATATATATATATATGCTGTATATATGTGGACGTGAAATATCGTTCTCCGCAACAACAGGCAATTAAAAGGTACACATGAATACGAAAGACAGAGTAACCCAACGTATTCAACGGTTCGTATGATATCCTACCAAAAGGTTAAAATATCCACGTAAGTACACAAGTCACATGACAGAAATATTGACTTTGACTACTCGTCAACGTCCGGGAGAAGGAACTGCGATCTCGCGGCTGAAAGATGGTCCTTTGTTGGACCCATCCACCTCCCCTCCCAGTGTGTGAGGTAGCGGTCCTACATCCTCGTTGAAGATCACGTGGATAAGATACGAAAGCATTCCGCGGGATATCTACGAATTACGGCGGATTATTTTTCTTGGGCATTGCTACGAATGCTTGATGAGACCAGAGTAATCAAGGATAATAAATACGCAGGCTAGCCTCACCGCTACGTGAGCTGACACACTTTCTTCATACAGGTGGGTGTCAATGGACAGGGGCTGCCCCTAGAGGCAAATGTTTCATGTGTGGTATTGTGCTATATTCATACAATGGACTTCACTTCCACCGAAAGGTTTTCTTATATCAGTCAGTCGAGGTGTAGGAATTGAAAGTACTTGAGGTGTCAGTTGAAGTGTATAATAAGCAAACAGATGAAGTCAGTAACAGCGTACTGAAAGACAGAGAAAAGAAAGAGAGTGGGACACAGTCCATCCTAGGGTCTGAGGAGCCATCTCTATCAGTGGAACCCCGGCAGAGTGAGACGCCACGCCGCACTAATCCACCTCTTCCACGTCAGTCACTACACTGGTTTGCACATTCTTTAATCTGTATTCGTATTCTCTTTCTTCACATCTCCGTCTCCATCTTGTTCGGCAGCATTCGCATGTTTATCCCCCCCCCCTCTCTTTCATATCTTCATATCCCCTCCGTCTCACCCCCTCCATCTTAATCCCCCTCTCAGCTCCGGTGCACTCATCTCTCCTCCCCTGCGTTTCCCCCCGTGGTGACTCTCTCAATCTCTCCATATCCCACTTTTGACTTCCTCTTGTCCTCCCTCTCTCCTTCTGTAAGAGACAGCTTTATCAGGTGGGACCGCGTCTGGAGTACTGCAGCCGTTCACAAAGCACACATCTCCGTCACCCCCAGCCTCCTAATCCTCGGGGCCAATCACAGGCAACCTCGCCTGAGGAGGAAGTGCACATTACACACACACACACACACACACACACACACACACACATCATAGATGCTCCCATGCATATTTAACATGTCAGGATATATGTCGGTTGATTTCATCTGTGAGTTTTCAGTACAGAGATTGTGTTTATATGATATAGCTAGCAGGTGTGTGTGTGTGTGTGTTGAGCATGAAGAAAACATGTCGTCCACATGGACTTGAGAGGGTTTAGAGATGTTCCCAATGAGGTCCACAGTTTACAATCTTGCAGGTCATCTCTAATGTCAGTGTAATATACATTTATTTTATTATTTTTAAAGTAACCCTGTTGCTAAAATCCATAAAAGAATAAAAAAAAAAATTGGCAAAATCTTTTTAGTACATTCTCGTCTTTTCCATGTAACAACCAAACGTGTTCATTCTAGATTTGTTCTCGTTATCTTTGAATGTGGCCAAAACCATATTCCAGAGTGAACTGGTCATGGCCCTGAACTGACCAGCTGAGCTGAAGAAAAGAAGCAAAGTCGCTACATGCAGCACGCGGTCATGCGGAAAGAGAGAGAGGCCCATTTGTAATTACTACTAATAACTGCTACTACTCCAGGTAACTTTCTGAGTTGTGTGGATGATGCAGAGTCGGAGACAGGAGCGGTGGGGCCGTGAGAGAGCGTCAATGTAGAGTGACGTAAAAGTCGTGTGAATTCCGATATGACTGTTCAGACCGGAGTCACGTAGCAAAAACCAATCGGACCTGAATCTGATTCAGGACCACATGTGAAAGTGACCCGAATCAGAATCGTTAAAGATCAGATTCCAGGTGATTTGTGCCGTTTACACTGTTGTGAAAAATACAGATTTGACTCAGATATGCACAAAGAAAAGGCTGAACAAAGCCTTAGACTTTGATTGTTAACTTAACTGATAGTTACCTTGTAGCACTGGATCGTTTTGTTCCTATTGTTGAGTTGTAATCACAAGTTTAACAAATACTGTTCCCACGACGGCCTCCACTCTACCTGCTCTTGACTCAATCCGATGGCGGATGTTATTGGTGTGTTATGTTATCGAGGGTGCATTCACACCAAATCAGCCATTGCAGTGATTTAGCGCCGGGCTGTGAGGAGCGGTGGGAGTGTCACTTCAACCCTTCAGAGATTCTCCCGTCTGATTTGAAAGGCCCATTGATCGAAGGTTACGTGATCGGCCATCGCAGTGTGACAGTCCGGGCCACTTTCAAACCAATGGGAGGACTGTCTTTTCAACGCAAACGCACGATTTGATGCGAATGCAGCTTGAGTGTTGCTGCCACAAGGAATTGTGGGACGGCATTCTCTCCTTTCCTTCCTTAAAAGGTGATTCAGTGTTCCCAAGCAGGGGCTTAGCATTCATAGAATTCGACCAGCTCTTATCATGGCTGACAATCAGACACTTCCGGGTCGTTTCTCTCAGTTAGGAACCTCCCTTAGCACAGAAGACTATTGGAGCGCAGCCTTGGACTCAAACTCAACTTCCCCGGTTCTCTAACAGCACTGCAGGGACACATTTCAGTAGCAGAGACAAGTCTCAATTTGAATCAATAAAGTTGTCTCCACCAGCAAGCTTGTGCTTTACGCGCTCACAACTGTAACCTGAAGCGCTCTTAGAGATGTGTGTATTTCCTCCCAATGTGTGGGTGTAACCACATTGATCACGTATTGTACACAGAGGAGGAGGAGTCCAGCAGCTTTGAATCTGGAAATGTTCCCAAAAATGTCCTCCATTTAAATGTGAAGCACGTCGACACAGATCAATACTACACTGGCTTCATATGGAAAACAAATACAGTTTTTATTTAGTGCGATAATAATATTGCAACATGGCCAAAACAAAATACTCTCCCAGCTATATCTCCGTATAAAAACACTTGATGCCTTTTGTATCAGTGGAATCTTACTTCCTCAAACCTCTGCGGTCACAGGAAGTTTTGAGAAAAACACAAGAACACGGAGCGAAAAAATGATTCATTTCCCCCAAAATTTGGTCAAATGCAGTCAGTGGTGGGTGTGATGTTGCGGGTGATGGATGAATGAACGAATTCCCCCCACTCTCCCTCCCCTCCCTCCCACACACACACACACACACACACACACACACACACATCAACGTGTACGGTGGTGGAAGAATTTAATCGCTCCAGTAAATCAGTTATTTCAACAACACCGGCTCGTTCTGAAGAGCTGCTGGAGCTTTTGATTGAGTTAGGTATGCTTGAATACACACATACACATGTAGCATGCGCCAGCACACACATGCACACACACACACACACACACCAGTGCACCAACAAACACCTGTCCAGGTCATAACACCTGTTTCTGTGTGCCCGCTATTTACAGTGAGGCGTGATGCAGTGCTGCAGGCTGACAGGGCGGCTCAACAACATGGTCGCTGTGTTCATTGTTTCACGCCGTGTCGCCTGTCCTTCACATCACAAAGAGCCAGCCAGCACATTCTCTCACCTCGACACTGACAGCCACACACACACACACACACACACACACACACACACACACACACACACACTGCAGGAATGACTCATACACAGCTTTATTAGAGTTTTTTTTTTTTAATTCCTGCAGTTCTTATTTCACTTTACCCATTTTTCCTAATGATCATTTTGTTTCACAATCCCACTGTTCATGACAAATTAACAGCCAATCACACCTGCCCCATTTTTTTTTTTCGGGTGAAATGAGATGAGTTTTAAAAAAAGTGTATCGGAATATTTCAGTTCCATGAACGTGAACATTTGCAAAACGGGTGGATATATTGTCTTTACTCTCTGTACGGTAACATATTCCCCAGTGAAACTGAATATTTGAGAGGTGGACAGTTACAAGAGGGATTTAAATCAAATCCTTAACATTTGATTGGACTGCTATAAAGTGGGAAGGCTTGGACAAAAAAAAACATGTCTACTTTTTTATTGTTAAATAGGTGCGCAATATGACAAACGATGTCATCTATATGGGTTAAAAAGGCATTTTTCATTTCATCTCGAATGTTAGCATAAAAAAAACAGCATCATCAAGAAAATGGTGAAGCTGGGGAAATGGCAAGTGAAATATTAGAAAGAAATAATAAATTAAATTCAGCAGGCTAAAGCTTTGATTATACTAGCACTTGGCACCGTAGCAGAAACCTGCGCAGACATGCCCCAAGCTCCGAGTACGCATGTAGGCGTTCATACTATGCACTATTCGTTGCATTATTCTCCCAAACACCAGAGGGCGTACAAACAAAATGAACTGTGAAGAATCAATACGACAACAAGGGTAACAGGCATGTAATGAGTGTATTACATGAATTATAACAAAACAAAGGCTGAATATCCTGCAAACAATTTGATTTGGCTGCACAATATTTAGTCAAATGAAGATTTTTAAGACCTTATGTTTCTGAAGCATCTACAAAACTAATTTGCACGAGTAAATACTGCTTTTATCAGAGAACTTTTTGTGACAGTCATGTCTAAAAAGCTTGCGCAACCACCACAAGGGAGTAACTTAGTTTAATCTGAGATGAATGACACTGGTTGGCCAGTGGCTGATAATTAGCTGGTGACATAGATATAGTGTACTGTATGTAAAACCCATAGACTTTATATAAGAAGTGGGCGTAGTCATCGTGATGTCACCCATTGTTTTGTGGATAGTCGTTTTGAGTTCGGCAATTTTGACGTCGCCATCTTTGAATACGGCCGTCATCATGTGTTTTTTTGCAACCAATGAAAAATAGTGACCATATTCAGAATGCGGAGGAGTGACGTAGAAACGCCATATATGGCTCTGGTAGAGACCTGTCAATCACAGTAAGCCCCGCCCTAAAGCATCCCCTGCTTTATGGTCTGTTTGACTCTAAATGGACCATAAGTTACTAAATGAACATCATGCTGTATTGAAGAAGACTTGAAACTAGAGATTGAGACCATAAACTCATGTTTACAATGTTTACTGAGGTAATAAATCAAGAGAGAAGTAGAGTCATTTTCTCATAGACTTCTATAGAACCAGAGGAGTCGCCCCCTGGTGGACACTAGAGAGAATGCAGCTTTAAGACACTTCTGCATTGGTTTCACTCGGCAGAACCGGAGGTTACCGCCTGATAAAACCACACTAACACACACACACACACACACACACACACACACACACACACACACACACACACACGTACTTACATTGTAGAACTTTAACATCCAGTATTTGGGGTTTCATCATTTTTGAGTTGTTTTGACAGTGTTTTGTTATTGATGAGTGTGTGTGTGTGTGTGTGTGTGTGTGTGTGTGTGAGAGAGAGAGAGAGAGTGTGTATGTCCAGTTCCTCCTTCAACAGCCGCTACATGTAAAGCCAGCAGCCCCAATGTTTAATAATTCTGCTCACACACACACACACACACACACACACACACACACACACACACACCAGGAGCTTGAATGAGAGGACAGGGCAGCAGAGAGGATTTGGTGAGGTCCCGTCTTTCAGACGCCGCTCAGGGATAAAAAGCTACCGTTGGCTCACAGCAGATAGGCTCATTCATTGGCTAACATTAGGCTCCTGAGAGTGGAGGGTTGTTCACAGGGCAAGCTGCCTCCTGACAAACATGTCAAAAACAAGACATCTGAAAAAAAATGATTGTGGAGATGAGAAAATATATTTATTTAGTAAAAAGGTTCTCTATTTCTTTTGTTTTACTAGTTGTTTATCCTCCATCTTCTCACATCGTGTGATGACAACAAAATGAACATGCAGCGAGTTATTATTGGACCAAACAGTGAGTCGGGAGCACGAGCCAGAGAAACAAACTAAAGCAGATGGTCAAAGTGACAGTGAGAGCATCTCTGTCTGCAGTCCAAGAAAGGCTGACGTCACAGTACTGGCCACGCTGCTTGACTGACAGCTGATCTCCAGCAGTGAAAGACACCACAGTGAGGAGCGCTGAGCAACAAAAGGTGGAGACAAACATATCTCTAATAACTGCCCCCACAACCAACCTGTGACCACGTCTCCGAGCCCCAGGCCGCTCTACACTCCTACATCTAAATTGTTGAGGATTCCGTAATAAGACATATGCGATCAATCTGCATCGTGATGCAGCAGATCCTGTCTCTGCTTTGCAAATAAACACATGTCCATAGTGTTATTGTTAATTTATGTCAAACAGGATTTTAATCAAAAACCTGGTGATGTCCGTCTTGGTCTCAGGACCTCTCCGCTCGCTGGGCCAGAAAACATTTTCCACAGTAATTACAGCCTCAACAGCTTTGGACTCAATAATAAGATGCACAAAGTCTCCTCTAGCAAAGTTAATTCATCCAATCTACACCACAGTTCCAAACAAACCCCAGACCCCCGATTAAGGCCATTCTGGTTCTTTCTTTAAGTTGGCTGTTTTTAATGTCTGCTCTTTGACCAACAACTCGTTTTTAATTAATGATTTCATCACCTTACACCAGCTCCATTTCATGCTTTTAACCTAAACACGGTTAGATAATAATTGCAGTGCAACATTTCTAATTGAAGCACAACTGTTTGAACGTGTCTGCAGAGAGGGTGGAGGGGTAGTTGCTATTTTTAAATGATACAATTCAATGCAAACAGATTTCACTCGGTGTGATTAATTCCGTTGAATGTCTCTGCACTTTATCATTTACCATATACGAGCCCCCGGAATACTGAGCTCACCTCACTGATGTTTTTCTGGAAATGCTGTCAAGTGAATGTACTTAAATTCTTGTGACATCAATATTCACAATGATACTAGAGGTCATACCATAGTTCTGGTTATTAATAATAATAGTACTCTTGCTGTAAAAGTTAGAGATCTGACTGATCCCTTTGGTATATCCTTTGATGCATTAGTTTCCTCTTTTATTCACACTAGATCTAAAAAGAAAAAAAAAGGTAGATTAATGAAAACACCAGCACTCTGTTTATTGAAACTCTATCTAATTCATCAGTCACAGAAACAGGGCCTATAGATGATTTTCTTCATCATTTCAATTCAAAAATAATCCTGCTTAGACTAAAATAGTTTCCGGCAAAACATAAAAGCACCATGAAGGAATGCCACAACAGTAGCATGTCAAAGAGAGAAGACGGAGAAAAACTAATCTTCAGATTGACCATGACATCTACAAAAGACAAACTTTATACAACTCTGAGCTACGCAGCATTAGGCAAAACTCTTGAAGAAATAGTGCTGCTTCTTAAACTATCCACATGCTCACTAGATATTCTGCCAACAAGCTTTTAAAAAAAAAGCTTTTTAGCGTTTTGGCAGTGGATTTGTTCGATATTGTAAAGGGCTCACTACTCTCAGGCATCTTTCCAGCAGCATTAAAAACCTCTGTTGTCAGGCCCCTCTGGAAAAAAAGAAACCTGGATGCTTCAAAACTTAACAAATACAATCCTATCCCAAATCACCCCTACATCTGCAAGTTCATGGAGAAAGTAGTCTTTAATCATATCAATAATTTCATGTGAACTAATGACATCCCTGATAGCTTTCGGCTTTCAGGTTTCTCACCACATCATGACACTGAAATTGCTCTCCGAAAGATTCTGCAAGACATTCGCCCGAAAATCCGCCTGGATCTTACTGCACCCTTTGAACACTCACACACTGGATCATGAACTAGATCAACTGGAAAATGGGGTCAGGCTCAGGTGGTTCAGTTCATATTTAGATGGCAGGGGTTACGTAGTCAGTATCAGCAACTATGGATTTGAAAGAAGTGCTATGTCGTATGGAGTCCCTCAAGGATCGGTTCATGGGCCACTCTTATTCAACCTTTACAGGCTTGCTCTTGGTCAAATTCTCCAAGACGACAAGGTTGCTTAGTATTCCTATGCAGATGACACCCAGATCTATCTAGCTCACCAAACGATTGTGGTCTTATAGACTCACTATGTCTGTCCCTTTGAGAAAGTAAACAGTTGGATCAAGAACATTTCCTTAATTAGAACCAAGGAAAAACTGCAGTAATTATCTTCGGCAATAACAAAGGGAGGCAGGCACATAACTGCCTACCTTCTTCTAGAAGACTACAAACTAACACCCACATCAACAAATGTGCTGTAATCATTGATGAAGATTAAACTTCAATGGCCTCGTTAAAGCTGTGACAAAGTCATTATTCTGCCATCTGAAAAACATAGCTATAATAAGAAACTTTGTGTCCAAGAAAAGATCGTTATTTCTTGTAGAGTGGACGACCGCAATGCGCTCCTTACTGGCAAACACCAAGAGAGAAAACATTTCTCCAATTCTCCAATCCCTGCGCTGACATCCAGTTGTATCAAATTAATTCTAAGACCCCCCTTATTGTCTTTAAGTCACTGAGTGGTCTGGGCCCCACAATATACATGTATATATGCATGTACGCAGATACGTTTGCTGAGTACAGGTTATAAACAATGGTAAATTCCCGTAAAGTCAGTAAAAGCTGGTATCCGTCAGTGTAAACCAGCTCTTGAATGACAACAATTTAAGGAATGATTGAACAGCTGGTGTCATCATTAGGAAGGTGTATCATGTGGTCACCTCTTTTGACACTGGAACGAGGCGAAAGTGAATTGCCTCCAGCCTTAACATGGAGCCAGAGATCCTCCGTACAACTTGTGAGTGCAGCATTGTCTGTCCTTGCATCATACAGGGAGTCAGCCAAGGTTGACATTACCGTCTCTGCCAATGCATTTCACGGCAGCAGCACACGCACATATGCAACAACACGTGATCATATACTAATGCACCGGAGCTGGTAGCTGCGGTGCTTGTAGACACACATGTGCACACACACACACACACACACAGCAGAAGATGTGGAGCGAGGGGTTGAAGAGGCTACGAGGCTGTAGTGCATCAATAAATGATGTGGGCGGCTTTATTCAATGCATGGCTAAAAGATGTTCTGGGGGGATGAGCATGACACATAAAATATGGGCAACCAGCAATTCCTATGAATATTTTGGACTGCTTTGAAAATGAATACAGCCGCGGTGTGTTACCCTGAAACCTACACTTACCACACACACACACACACACACACACATAGCTCTCTCCCCTCCAAGTCTCCCTCAGAATATTGAGCACACACGTTCAGCTTACTTTATCGACTCCCCTCATTGATCCGGGCTGCTCCGGTGTGTGTCGTTGCTCTGTGATATAGTGGGACAGTGTAAACAGTTCTCTTCCCTTCTTTGCTCTGTGGAAATCCGTTTGGTTATTTGAGCGTAGCACTAACAATCATCATCCCAGATCATTGACCGTGTTTACATGAACACATGAAATTACTGAGAGGAGTGGACTCAGATCAGGCATGGTTTCTGTTGTATAAAGGCATGTTGATCGGTAGAACCTTTTTCCCATTTTTTAAGGAACCGACAATCTCAGAATCAACATTCAGTGTGTTAGTAAGGTGTTGTTCCACCTCGAGCACCCAGAAGAACTTTAGTTCTCATTGGTATATTCTCAGTGGGTGATACTCGACTGGAGGATGGAACTAGGATTGAAATGTTAATTGGTCTGCAGATTATTTTGTTGTTTAATCTATAGGTTTATAAAGTGTAAACGCTAGGATAACAATTCTAAGAAATTTCAAGAAATTCCCTCCGTTCATTCCGGAGATGTTGCGTTCATGATAATTGGATGGATGAACGAACAATGCCTCTACATTTAAAAAAAAGAAAAAGGTCCAACCAACTGTTAAATGAAAAAAGTTTAAATCCTCCTATTATTTGATTAAAAATGATTCACTTTTAATTGATAACCACGGCGGTTCCTAGAGTGCAATCCACACCTGCATAATTTTTTTTAAATGTTTTTGATGTCCATCACTCCAAAGCTGATGAACATTTTTAACAAGCCCCACTGCCTCCAATAGAGACACTTCCCCCCCCAATCCCTCTGGCGCCCTTTTTACTTAATCTTTATAGGCAGCTGTTGAAATCTAAAGGCTCACCCTTAGAGATACAATATGGAGCTCAGATATCCGGAGGGAGCCCAACGAAAGGAGCCAATTGAGGTGGATCGGGCATCTGATCAGGATGCCTCCTGGGTGAATTTCTTTGGAGGTTTTCGGGGCATCGGAGGAGACTCCGGGGCAAACCCAGAACATACTGGAGGGATTATATATCTCATCTGGTCTTGGAAGGCCTGGGGATCCCCCAGAAGGAGATGGAAAACGATGTTGGGGGAGAGGTACGCCTGGACTGGGTTAAGCAGCAGAGAATGGATAAATGGATGTTCAAATCACGCAAATCTCCCTCTGTCTATAAGTTGTGAATAATTAACCGTATTTATAGTGATCAATCAAGGCCCTCGAGTTCCACCGTGAACTTTTCAATTTCAGTTTGAGCCTACGGAGCTATGCTGAATGGTGGAAATAAAATATGACTCAATAACATTTTCTTCATGTATTCTTAATGTGTACTGCTCAGGGAGCTTAGTATAAAAAATTAAGAAAAAAACCCATTGAATTTCTCGATAAAGATTATTCTCCAGCTTTCCTGCTGAGAGAACAGCTGGTTTTATAGAGGTATTGCAACAGAGGTCGGTACAGAGTAAATGTATGGAGACTTTCAGAAGAAATTTAGCATGGCAGATGACTAAAGTTCAGTGTGAATTTGTGGTAACCTATCTGAATGGGTCACACTTTAAATGTGTGTTCAGTAGATCCACTTTTTGAGGAATCCAAGAAATAATGAGGATTCTTTGCAATGAGCTAATACTCACTTTAAGAAACACATTGCATCTTTCTTAAATCATCAAAAGTGGACACATATGACATAAGGTGAATGGTGAGGTGGTGGACGGGTGGTGGAGAAAGTGACACCAGAAAGTGTCACATTGAAATCAATCTGCAGGTCGCAAGGCTAGTTAGTAAACTGCTGTAGCTGCTCACTTGCTCGTCAGCCAGTCGGTCACTGTCTACTCTTCCCCCATGGCATTTGATACAGAATATCATTCAATAAGAAAGTTATTCAAGAAGAAGGTAAAGCTCCTCCGTCTAATGAGCTTAACATTTGCTAATGTCAATTCATTAGGTCGTTAGCCTTACTTGGTCGCTAACAACTTGTTAATTCAAAATTAATTTCTACTATTGATTCCTGTCTCCTAACTGTTTGCAAACCATTCCCCTTTAGTGGAACAGTTTTTACTCAGAGGAGGTAACACGAAAGTGAATGGTGTACGACAGCTTATACGCATTGATAGCTTATCCATTTTGGACTCTCTGGCTTTCCGTACGCTCAAAAGTCAGCACTGTAACGGCAGGCATGCTATTGGCCAAAAGCACAAATTCAAAGTTCACTGAAGTTGAACCTGATACCTTTTTGCGTACAATGACGGACAGCCTCAGTGATCAACTCTCCTCTCTGTGTCTAATGTTGCTTTACTTTCCCTGCTAGATCGTTGCACATTGTTACAGTCCAGCTCAAAGGCTGCAACAAAACCAATCAAGTTAAAATGAATGAATGTGGAAGTCAGTAATCTGTAATGTAAACATGTTGATTGTGTAAAAAAAAAAAGTGAAGCAAACAAGAAAGCAGCAGTGTCAGCAAAGGAAGAGAAGGGATTTCATGTTCAGGTGGTGAGCTGTTATAGCCGGGGACCAGACCGGCCCAGGTATGGCTCTTCAGCTGACGACCCAGAAGACAAGGAGCAGCCAGGCCAAAGAACACAGAACCCTGGTGGATTGGAGGGTTTGTCACAACACTAAACTCTCCTTTAGAGTTGACAAGGCCAGCCATGAGGTTTCTCAAGCACCAAGATACATATTGTTAATCGGGTCTCTTAAACTGATGATGGAAACGGTTTCCCCCTTTTAATGGATCTTCCAAAAATCCTGTCTGGCTGGGATACATTGTGTTAACTACATGTAAAGGCAACGACTTTGAGGAAGAATACGACTTACTGTAACTCCTAAACTTAAAAGAGTTGGACAGGCTGATTCGAACAAATTGGAGAGTAACTATTCCGGAGGAGCCAGAGTGAGGTGGGTGGCAAACTGTAAAAGTCTTTAGGAGTTACCTTAGAAACAGCGGAGCCAAGAAAGTAATTTCTCCTCCTGACTTCTCGGCTGTCTTTGGTGACATTTTCTCTCTTAATTGACAAATAAAACTTCCTATTACATGTATTATTGTATCAAATGTAATGACGCAGGTAGGCTGAAAATAGCACGCTGAAAAAAAAACAATTCAATATAAGTTCAAGTCAGTAGGAGGTAAGACAGAAGTTTTTGTTTTCTTTCAGTCACATTACATTGTCACTGTAGGTTACCTGTAAAATATATATATATATATATATATATATCAGTGGCGGGCCGTGCATTTCATACCTGGGCCTTCTGTGCTGTCCTACTACACTTGAGCCATCTCCTAATAATCTCATTATGACGCGCAAGCTACGGTTATTTGTTTCTAGGGGTGTAACAATACACGTATTCGTATTAAACCGTTTGGTACGAGGCTTACAAACCGAACAATACGTTTGAATAATACTAGTGCATTTGGAAAATGCAGAAGGGGCTGAATCTGATTGGATAAAAGCTCTCCTTAAAACAAGCTGTGCTGGAAGCAGAGCAACAGAGGAAGACAGGAGCTGTGCAATGAGAAAATGAGATAATGGGAAAAATAATGATAATACATGTAGTGTATTTGTGAAAAATTATTAAATTATAAAATAGCTATAACTTTGTGATTCTGTTTAGGCCAGCAGAGAAGGCTTAGCTGGCCCTGACGGCCCGCCACTGATATATATATATGTATATATATATACATATATATATATACATATATATATATACACAGCCTAGCAACCTCATAATGAAAGTTTCAATGACATAATTCAGAGTTACAGTGAGTTTTTCAGGGGGAATAGACTCATTCACGTTATTTCCAAGAGTGAGATGTTGTGATGATATCAATCTCGTGTCTCAGAGCGGGAGTCAGCTTAGATAGCTGAAAAAGACTGGGAGCAGGATGAAACAACTGGCCAGAGTTTAAAAATACACAGCAACACATCTAAAGCTCTGTTATAACCATGATTTATCTCATGTTTAATCTGTACAAGACAAGTTGTGGCTTTAGGAGGAGTTATTTCTTGGCAAAGAACGGCTTATTTATCCACTCCTGTTTGGTGTCTCCATTGGTTGCCTGGTAACCTGACTGTGCCAAGACTCCGGGAAGCCACTGGGTTGAGCTGTTGTTAGCCCAAAAAATAGATCCAAGATGTAACTCCCCCCTAAAGCCACAAATTGTTACAGTTCTGTTTGTGTTCAGATCCGACAAGTGAGATACAACAATGTGTTAATTAGTTGGGGCGTTGGTGAAGGTGTCTGTATTTTTTGCCCTGTAAAACAAAAAGTCTGTCCCTGACATACTGATTGAGCGTTGGACTTTTACCATTGGGAAGGTTCAAGCCTCGGTTGTACTCTACTTCAAACAGTGAGTGTTGGGGTGTGCCTCTGGTGTCATGGCTGACTAAGACCCTTGCATGTGTCCTCAGACAAAGAAGCATCCATGTTTCTTTCAACAAGGTCCTGATCTGGAATCTGATAGGGCCAAGCTCCAAGAAAGATGACCACACCTCCCAGGTCCGGCCAAAACTTGATGCTGGCCCTTCATTGGCCAGAAAGGGACCCCCCACCGGTTTTATTACCTGGGTTTAAAAGCGACCGTGAGTCTCAGATCTGCCTCTTCCGTCCAGCCTCGTGCTGGTGAAAGGAGGTTCACCAAGGAAGCGCTTGCCTCATCAAACCCTATCAGGTCACAAGTTAAATTCGCTGGTCGAACATAGACTGTTTTGTTTTCTATTTTTCTATTTTGTATTTTTGGATCATGTAGTGAGAGAACTGATAACTTCTACGACCAGTTCTCCCACCTTTAATCTACACACTGCTGGCAAAAGGACGAATCATCCCATTTTCTCTTCGCCGAAGGATTTCCTCCTCTCTGCAGAGAGTAGAGAGTGAGGTGACCCTGCGCCACGCTCCGAAGCAGCGCAGACGAGTTTTAACCACTCGAAGGACTGATCCTACCGAAAGAAGCGTCTCATAGTAAGAGTTATCTTGGTATCTGGGCTTAGTTTAGGTCAGTTTGTGCGCGGACCGCGGAGTCCCGTTATCCTGTGTATTTCCTGCTGTAAGTGTGTTGCATTAGATTAGTCACTGCTAGTGGATTTGGAGATTGTGATTTTATCACCTCAAAGACAAAACCACGGCAGCCGAACCTCGATTCGCCGACCGAGTTTCGGGTGATGAAGAGCAATCTTCGTATTTCACCGCAGTGATGAAGATCTGTTTTGTTTTGGGATTATTTATTTTATTTTGTTCGGTTTTATTCTCTCTTCCTTAAATCGGCTCCGTGAGTGGGATTCAGAACCGTAACTACCACTGTACAAACGTGGCTGGTCGGTTCAGAACCCGACCGCAGAGTTTTGCGTGATAGATCAGCTGTTCTCACATCTTACGGCGCCGCCGAGTACCGTGCTCCAGAGCTCGGGTTGATTTCTCTCCTTATCTCTCTCTCTTCCTACGAACACGCACACACATAGTTAGATACACTGATTTTAGTTGACCATCTCAGACACGTGGTTACGTAATCTATTGTCCCAACCCACATTGTGCGTAGATCCACGTGGTTACATACGTAGCCACGTCCCCGCCATTTTGTCGTAGTTCGCTAGACTCCGCCATCTTGTTTGTTGACCAACAGGGCCCGCCCCGTTTGAGATTTACCCCCAACACTGTCAAAGTAGTTCGCTCCTCCTCCACACACACACACACACACATGTACATACACATATATCTCCTCACCCCACATTTGTTCATTTGACTTTAGGTATTAGACATATAATTGTATGATAGTGTTTGTTGGTTTTGATATTATTTGATTTGATCATTTATTATTTGGATGTAATAAACTCTGTTATATTTTAAAGTCTTCTGTGTGTAATAATATCTGTATATGTGGTCTGTGCTCGAACTTAAACCTTCACTTTTACTCCGAATGTGTAACAGTACTCAGACTGTTGACGTTGTGAGTGAACACTAATTATGAGACTTAGTTTATCGTTTGGTTATTGGTCCCTGTCCGCAGGGTGGTGCCCTGTTATTATTAATAATCATTAATAATTGTTACTGACATTAATAATTCTATTGATGTCAATAATTTAGTCTCTTAGATGCTGATAACCAAACACGCTCCTTTACGTTCCCAACAGTGAGTTTCAGGTTTTAAAACAATATCTGCTTCTTTTTGACAGTACTATATTGATTTAAAAGGTTATGGAAAATAGTAATTTATTTTATACAAATGTTCCTTATTTTTATTCAAAAGTCCAGCAACACGTGTCAATGTACGCTCATTGCATGCATATAGTCTTTTCAAAATCAACTTCAGCATTCACACGAAACTACTTAGTTAGGTTTAGGCAACGCAACTACTTAGTTAGGTTCAGGAAAAGATTGTGGTTAAAATAACTACGGATGTTACAAATAAATCAATGTTGACTTCTCGTTTCACACATGCGGCACAAACAGCGGTCTGCTGTGAAAGATCCATCCACCTCTTGTCCCAGCTGTCTTGTGTGGGTTTCTTGCGGTCTTTATACTTCCTGGTTCACGATTACATGGAGTACAACCATTTGATTTTGTGGTATATCAAATTTACAATTTACAGCGCATTAATTTTTTCTTAGGTAGAGCTACGAACGCTGTATGAGAACATTCTGAAAAAACAGGAGGTGGGATTGCTGCAGGACGGGTTTTAAGGTAAGTCCTAAAGGCCGGAATCTTGGTGGTTTAAATGCTTTTTGAAATGACTCACTGTGTTCTGCTGACTTCCTTGTTTATCTGAAAAGCACTTTGAGACTTGGACCGTGCGCGGGAACAGCTATTATGTTTCTAGAGAGGCTGCAGGTGCTGAGATACTCTCTGGTGCATTCAAACACCTCTAAGGGCAGAGCCTAGGGGAGAGGAGAGAGATTTGAACTGCACTCAACTGACCGGGAGGAGGCCGTGTGGGGGGGGGTGGGGGGGAGAGAGGGAGAAGAAATGCAGCTGGAGAGAGAAAAACACCATCCTTGTTTTCAGAGGTTTTTATTTCAAATCAGATCGGTGTTTTCCACCTTTGATGCTATGTTTTATCATACAGTTTGTTTAATCGTTCAAAAATCTTAAGAATACAGAAAGAGGAAGAGGACTTGTGTCTCAGCAGGATTTAGAAAAACTTGTCCATGCGTACATCTTCAGGATCTTGACTACAGCAATGGTGTCTTTGCAGATCTTTATAACATAATGTCTGAACACTGCTGGTAGGGTCCAAGAACTAGGAGGAGGAAAACCTACAGTTCTCTGATCTAGATCAGATCTAAACATGGAGGAGCAGCATTCAGTTGATTCATTGACCCGTCAATCCTCTTTTTCCCATCGACTATTTGACAAGTTGGGAACGACAAGGGTTGATGTGGTTAAAGCAGGGACGTGGCCAAAGCAGTCATATCAAAATGAATACGGCCGATTCTCACAGTATCGGTGGTCTGCAGCTGCTTTCCATCTTTCTTTCTCTTCATGTTTTATTCTTGATATATGTCGCTTTTATGATCCGACCATTGATGACAGGAGATACAGTCGAATCATGCCGCTATGTGTTCATGAGGTGCCTTCCTGAAGAAGCGTCTCCCCATTTGTTGTCACGCTTCACTGTGATTGGCTCAGCTGTTTCAGAGCAGTGAGCAGAGCTGTCTGATCTATATTTCACTGCATCCCAGCCTTTTTTCACTTTGAGCTGCTGCACATACATGAACCAACATCTCAGGTGGAGAAATTGGCCCCCTTTTCTTAAAGGGGAACTACCCCCATTTTTACAAGTCATGCACTTCATTCCCATGGTCTAAAACAGCCCAAACATATTAGCAAACTCCCTCCCAAATAAAAGCACCTAAACTCAAATTTGTGATGTCACCAAGTATAAAGTGTGGAACTCTTCCATAGAATTGGGAGAGATAGTGTTATAGATGGCACCCAGTGAGGATATGGGTCCATTTTCTTAACCCTAACACTAGAACAGAAAAAAGATAATTTGGGTAAAAACTAAAATCTAAATCAGTCTACCAAGCATTGTCTATTGAGCATCTCCACACTTTATACTTGATGACATCACAAGTTTAGACTAAAGGCTTTTACGCACCAGGGCCCTCTTTTTCCATCTGATTAATTGTTACGTACATATGTTTTTTCAAATTGTTTTTGTTTTTTGTCTTGAGCACCTTGACACAGATTTTCTTTTTCCAGAATAAGGTTGATTTTTGGCAACCGCTAATGAAGGCATCAACTAATGACGTTGTGCGAAACAGACATATTCATAATTATTAAAAACTATAAAGAGGCTCTTGAGTCCGAACCAAGATTACTCCAACCAGGCGGCAACATCCAGTTCCGCCGAGTGAAGCCGATACGGAAGTGGCTTAAAATCTGCATTCTCTCTACTGACCACCACTCTGGTTGTATAGAAGTCTATGAGAAAATGACTCTACTTCTCTCTTGATTTATTACCTCAGTAAACATTGTAAACATGAGTTTATGGTCTCAATCTCTAGTTTCAAGTCGTCTTCAATACAGCATGATGTTCATTTAGTACATTATGGTCCATTTAGAGTCAAACAGACCATAAAGCAGGGGATGCTTTAGGGCGGGCTCACTATGATTGACAGGTCTCTACCAGAACCGTTTACGCATTCCAAATATGGTAACTTCTGTTCATTGGTTGCAAAAAAATGGCGACGGCCCTAATCTAAGATGGTGACGGCAAAATCGACGAACTCAAGGCTTCAAAACATCAGTCCACAAACCAATGGGTGACGTCACGATGACCACGTCCACGACAAAGGCAACGTAGACCAGATCCACTCCTTTGGTTCTTACCTTTCACAATAAAAGCCCCTATACATTTACAAAGTGTAAGTGTTTACCAGAGGGGAAATCACCAGACTGCATTGATCAGATGCCACACAGTATAGATGCATATGTACAGTAGTGTTGTATGAAGATTGCAGTTATATAGATGTATTATACACTGGCTCAATGCCAGCTGGGATCAGCTCCTCTGAAGGATTCTCAGTTTCAGATAACAGATAAGTAATGTACCTAAAGTGGCATTTCAAATGTGCCTGTGAGACTGTTGAGGAGGTCCGGCCGAGGCAGCAGAGTTTCCCGTTTATTTCTTTTTGACGCAGGAGCAGTGTCCCTCTGACTGAAGCACGTCTCAGCTGACTGAGCACGGGACTGTGTCTGCATTTCCATACAGTCTGGCTCTTTCTGATCTGTATGCTGCTGAGAGCCGCAGCCGCTGGGAGCTCACCCCTCAGCAGAGAACTGATCTGAACTCATTCTCCTCTATAGCTTGCTGCCTGCTCTCGCAATCACACACACACACACACACCTACACACACACACACACACACACACTAGCCACACAGTACAGTACAGTTGACTTGAGATGTGTGCCAAGTCCCGGATGCTGGTGTAGAATGTAGATCAATTCAGTTTTAAACCCATTTCAGTCTCCTGCAAAGGTTTGAAAACACTATGTTGTCTATGCTGTAGTTCTGCTTCTGGGCCTAAACCACAGACTAAGATTATTAAAGGATTGTTAATTCTTTTTTTTTCTAATATTAAAAAGAGGAATAAAGTTTTTTTCAGGAAAAAGTCCCAAATGTTCCTTTTTCTGTCAACGTTCCAAAACTATTGCAAATCACTGTTACAGAGTGTGCGACAGCCAGGTCTCATCCAGCCTTCTTAGCTATTCCTACGAAAAAATTATGCACTTTAATTCATAGATATCTCACAAAATCATTTCGTATGAAATCCTCGTAATCGTGAATGAGGAAGTATAAAGGCTGCAAAAGGCCACACAGAGCGGGCGGAGAAGGTGGATGGGTCTAACAAACAGCAGACGGCTGTTGGTTCCCCGTGATTAAATAAGAAGTCAACGTTGATTCAGTTGTCTTGAACATGCGTACTTAACTCAAAGTTATTTTAACCCAAACGACGATCTTTTCCTTTGTTGTTTTTTGAAAAGACTGTTCGTATGTCACGAAATTAAAACCTGTTGCCGGCTATCGTAGGAAAACGAACAAAATATGAGGACACACAACAACTTTTCCTGAGATATAATTTGGACTGTTGTAAGAGGACACGTTGCTTTGGGAGACGTATCCTCAGTGTAAACCCCTAGCATGGTGGTCTGCCCCAACGCTCTGCCCGATCAGCAAACCTTCTGTTGCTTCCGTCAAACAGGTTGGACCAAGTGCTCCACCAGCCCACTGTGACTGTGTTTTTGCAGCCAGGGTTCGTCTCCCACACCTGGCAGGGTGGTATCCCCACCATGTGCAGGACGAGATGAAGATGCAGCTCGCTTTCTGCCACTTTGGATTCAATCCCATGAACAAACTTTCACAGAAGATTAGAAGATAGCGGTGCTGTCTTCACCGGCTCTCAGAGTTTCAGCAGTTTAGATGAAGTGTGCGTATTCCTGCCCTGCTCTTAGTTAGTAGTTGACTTCTTTTTTAATTTAGATTGTATGGAACCAGTCGTAATGGTGAAATACTGACCCCCATTGGTGGGTAGGCATTACACATGTTTTAATCATAACTGATAATATAGCCAGATCTTACATTGCTGTTATACAATCCAAAACAAATGAAGGAAAAAGGGGTGATATATTCTAGGAGGTAATCATTACAAAACCTTTAACCTTACTCTCCTGTAGCCCCACACACATGTCTCAGTATGTTATTGTTGTTTCTCAGTGCAGAGCCGGTTAGAGGAGAGCAGATGTGTGCGCCACACACATGAATCGTCTTGCTCTCTCCTTCCATGACATACACAGTGAACATTTCACTTTGCACAATGCCTGTTGTGTTTGTGCGGATGTCTGTTAAAATGGTAATAAGCCTGACACTGTGTTCCCCACATTGTCATGTCCAAAAAACGGTTTTCAACTTCTAACAAGGTCTCCACACACAGCCTTTGTGTTTGTCTTGATCCATAAAAAGACGATGGCTGTGCTTCTTTGTTCGGCATAACATTATGCGAAACATGCAGGTAGTTTTTGACAGCAGCTACAATCATACCTTGTAAAACAGACTGAGTGTAACCGTGCCATTCCACCGCAGAGCAACGTTTTCATCGCTGGGAAACAAATAACATTTGGCACCTAAACATGTAAAATACAATGTACAGTGGGTTGAAGACAGACGTACACAGAAAGAACGATGGAGAGAAAGAAATACTGGATGAAGTGTTGCTTTCAGGCTAAAACCTCTCAGATGTTTTCTACACTTTACTTATTTCTAATGCCAGCAGGGGGAGACTTCTGTGGTTGTAAGAGAAGTCTGGTTGTCTGTGGGAAAATAACTTCTCTCTTGATTTATTACCTCAATAAACATTGTAAACTTGTAGACTTGACTTCAATACAGCATGATGTTCATTTAGTAAATGGTCCATTTAGAGTCAAACAGACCATAAAGCAGAGTATGCTTTAGGGCGGGGCTACACGGTGATTGGCAGGTCGATGCCAACAAAACCATTTAGTTAATTTCGAGAGAAAAACATCATAGTTGAGTTTAAAACAAGTACATCAAATTACAATATGTCAACACTTTGGGACACAAACATCGGTCTCCTGGTTGAAAGTCCTGTGTTTGTTTCACCCATCCAGCGCACCAGTCTTTCCTGTTTTTTTATATTATCTCAATAGCTCTGAGCATTGCATATTCACATGGATTTTTTAATTAGTGGGTCCACCACAACAAAGGATCCTCATTGACTTTCAATTGGCAATGTTTCTGTGTTGCCGACATGACATTTGAACACATAATTGCCACCACCACATACTGTGCTGTTGGTCATTTTACATATTTCAGTTAGAGAATCCTAATCTGTTAACATGGTGAATCAGAGAGTTGGATGATCTGAAACACAGATCATAAAACTGTTCTCTCTGATTTCAAGCAGCTTTAGCTTCAGTAGAGCGAGGCTCCATATTAGCAACACACTGGATTGGCTTTATTTGTAATGCTTTAGATACTGTTGCCATGCTAACTGTGAGGTTGGTACCAGAAACATTTACTGAATAGTGAAAACTGAATTTGTGAGTATAATGTTACCTGCAGAAATAGTATCCTTGCTAGGTGGCAAAGGTAAGGATGTGTGGGTTTCATGTCCCTGACATTTAGAAGTTGACCAGTGTACAACTTCTTTCAAGAGATCTGATTTCTATTCACCTCTACTTCCAAATCTATGAGACTACTTCAAGTTACCTTTTATTGAAGTCTTTGAAATAGTTATTGCTGAGCAATTGCTTCAAGTGGTTCTAAGAAGTAAAAGTAGGGATCATTTTCAGTCTGGCTTCCATCAAGTGCACAGTAGGGGAAAGGTACTTTTGTGGATGAAACAATAATAACCTTTATATAACAAGTGCTACTTTCGATTAAAATCCTTGTATGGTAATCGTATATCTTTTGGTTATTATTAATACTTTTTGTGATTTTTTTAGGTAGGTACTTTACAAGATGCTAACTCTGCAAAGTCCTCAAACGATTGGGCAGTACGGGGGTGGCAAAGAAGAGGGCTATTCAATCTGCTAGCAAAGCCACAGAGGTGGCTGAGGATTAAGAGTGCCAATCCAGGTCACATCAGTAAGGATGCATCATACATCCGGAGGATGTATCTTGCACACAGACTCTATAACTTTACGACTCCTCTGGTTGTATAGAAGTTGTAGTCAAAATGACTCTACTTCTCTCTTGATTTAATACCTCAGTAAACATTGTAAACATGAGTTTATGGTCTCAATCTCTAGTTTCAAGTCTTCTTCAATACAGCATGATGTTCATTTAGTACATGATGGTCCATTTAGAGTCAAACAGACCATAAAGCAGGGGATGCTTTAGGGCGGGGCTACACAGTGATTGATCGCTACCACGGCTTAGCATATAGCATCAAACAACTATCATCTATGTCAGGATATAGTGGAGTCATTTCTACTTGAGCAGAGATTGAAGTCACTCTCCCTCTGCGTGTGATGTAATCTGAGCTTCACTGTGCTTTGTTGTTATAGCTTGACCTTTTAGTGCACGTTAGTGCATGTTAGCCTAGCTAGCTCATGCCCGCCGCTCTGCACTGGCAGTTACAGCTAAAGCTAAAACTGTTAGCTCTGTCAACACTATTGCCTTTGTTTCCGCTGTTAACCCCATTAGCTGCAAGACGCCGGCTCAGCCATCACCAGTTTGGAGGACAAAAGAAATTATCTGAATTTTGTATTTAGCACCTTTAAAATGTGTGCTTTTGGTTTGGAAGTAAATATGTGCGCATGAGCATGTGTGTCTAAATATTTTGTATGTGTGTGTGTGTGTGTGTGTGTGTGTGTGTGTGTCACCGTGCTGTAACGCATTGTTGATGAACTCTTGTGATTTTCATTTGTGTGAGTTTTGCCAATGCGTTTGCAAGTGTTTATTTCTCCATCGTGTACTTGTGAGTGTTTGTGCACAACCGTGCGTGTTCAGAAGAGGTCTGCTCCCTGTCTCGCAGTGTATGACCCTTAGTGGCGTTTGAAGTGCAGATTGTGTTTTCACTTGCTATTTCATATGTGTTGGTGTGTTTCTGTTGTATGCAGGAGACGGGCAATAATAAGAGTTATGAGGGCCTCCTTCACGCAGACACATCAAAATGCAAATGGGGTCGGGCAGTCATTTTCAAACTCCGATTGTGTCAGCGTGAAAGGCTCTGCTTGTCTGTGGAGCTCCTGCAGCTATAAAGTTTAAACAAGCCCATCATATTGTTTGACAAGATGTTTCTACATTCATAATACTTGTTACAACGGCTGTCAAGTGATTTGTATGAAGCTTCTGTTGGATGCACAGCAGCGTGACTAAAAGGCGACACAAAACAAGTTGGTATTTGAATCATCTTCATTGACCTCAAACCTGATAATAGGCTGACCTCTGTGAAGCACTTCCAACGGCATTTCAGTATTGACATTTTGTTGAGGCCACATTTAACAGCAAAGGACAATAGAGGGGTTTCATAACTTCTGGTTTGGTAATATTCCATATTTTTCCTCTTGTCAACAACAAACCTCATTTACAGGCTCAAACCAACAATGAAGCTGTAGACTTAAGACTCGAGTCGCAGGACTTGACTAACTCGAATGCCTGACAACTCGATGTGATTCAAAGGCATGAAGCTGAGCAGACTTGAATAGCTCAACCATGAATATTGGAAAATGTAATATTATATGTCATTTTGCTTTTTGGAGCTCTGCCAGACTGTCATGAATAATTAATAAAGATGAGTCTTCACAACCTAATGCACACTTTCATTCTGGTGCCAGCAGCTGCAAGTGAAACAGAGAAAACACTAAATTCAGATGAGAGAAATGATCCTTTCATAATAAAATGAATGAGTCTGTACACACAAACGAGTAGCTCAATTGTTTCCCCTATTCTTTTTTTATTGTATGACCTATTATAAATAACTTGTTTTTATGCCACCTGTCCTAAATACAAGGTTGTTTCAACATTTAAATGTTTGAGACCACAGCCTTGAAATGTGGACTCACATCAAGTCGGGACTAGTTTCATTACTGAAGCTGGGAACAATAGATCCAAAGATCAACTTCTATACATGAACTACACATGAGTTCATCAGCATCAATAACTTCAAAGAACTGTGCAGTGGCTAATTGAGAACGCCTTCATAGGGTTTTTCAAAGTGAATATTTGGAATAAAAGTGCAAAAAATGTGTAGATAAATAAATATCTTTGTGAAAATGTACATTTCCAACTAACCCTGCAATGAATGTATCCACCTAAGTATTGTGTGTGTATCAATTCCTCCATTCTTGTCCAATGACTATTGACCAGCTGTGACCATCTGAGTCGCCTTTAAAAACAAATATAAAATGAAACCACAGCTTTGTAAGCAGTTTCAAAGACACACCCACTCTCTCAGAAGAAAAGGAGCGTAACACGTGTAAATGAAAGTGTCTAACTCAATTCTGCAGCATTTATTTAACCCTATAATCGATGTAGCAGCATCCCATGTTCACCAGCTGGAATCTGGTTGTGCCCGTCTGTTGCTTGGTGCTGATCAGGTAGTGTAAATAGTTAAAAAATCATTTCTAGTTCCTGTTGGTTGATGAGGAAATGATTGGCATGCTGTCTCTACATTAGCTACATCTGCCACAGTGCGCTGAGTGCACTTTACCTGGTAGCCTAATTGAATCATGAATAAACAAAAACATATCTGATTATTTTCTACTTTAGGCTCTTTAGACCTGCTCATATAAATATGGTTTCCTACAAAAAGAACTAGCTGTCGCAAGGGGATGCAGTTATATTATGAACAAAACAATTCGGCTATTTGTCAAACTAAACTTATGAATTTAAAAATGCCAATTCTGAAATGCTCACACTCAAAGCCTATCAAGTTGTGAGGTCTGTTTTTTTTGAGCACTCATGCGGATCATTATGAGAGCCAATCAGCACTACCCACCCTGCAAAAGTATGCGTTAAGCAAACCACACAAATTAAAGTATTGCATCTTATACCCAACACTGGTCAGCAGTTAGCGTACGGTTGGTGACCAGCCAGAGGACACCGGGCCCGGCTCCTTCCACCTCGTGGGGAAGCGACGGTGAGATTCAGTGGGACCAGCATGCTTTCCTTGGTATCTGGTACAGCCCCAAGGCTTTGTGTTAAATACATAATTTCTCCAGCACTGCATATGTGGGGATACATGTAAAAACTATTTGAAAAAATCAAACAAAACACTTCTTGACTTGGGTATTCCCTCACAGTTCACATTGAATTTTATTTTTTTTGTTGTTGTCAGTGTGTTCTTTTACATTTATGACCACAGAATCGTAATGTAACTGACAATAATAGCAGCAGATGTGAAGGATCGCTTATCTCAAGCAGGCGTCAAGTCTCTGCAAGTTATTAATCAGACCTTATTTAGAGAAAAAACTGAGTAAACATTAGTAAATACACAAAGTAATTTGGCAAATACTTTGTGGCTAAAACATGCTATATGTGTTACCTCCTGAAATAGACCAGTGTCTACAGTGTAGCTAAGGCATTGGACCCATAACCTTAATCCCTTTGTTCTTGACTTCATATCATTGTTTTAAGTGTCTGCTTTTGTCATTTAAAAAAATACCAATTAATTAAAGCACATATGGCATATGTCATTTTTAAGGAGATGGTCCCAGATCCAGCAGACACAGATTTCCTCACGGGCAAATTAACTGAAACTTTCCTAAAATATTATTAATATTACAATAACATAACATTTGGTAGCACTTTATAATAACTACACACTATGAAGCATTAGTTAAGCATGAGTAAACACTTAATTCATCATTTATAAAGCATTGTTCCTACATTAATAATTCATTAGTATGCAGTTCATAACAACAGTTATACATGTTTTATTCTTGATTAATAAGCTCGTCTATTATGTGTTTCATTATTGTGTTTTCATACTTTATAAATGATGGATTCCCCATTTGTAAATGAAGTATTATATATTTTACAAAACAATTATTAAGGAGTTGTAGATGATTAATAAGATAATTTATAAAGTGTTAGTAAATTATTAATAACTTATTTAGATGTACATTATTCATGCATTTATATATATAATGATTTAGATATGCACTAATGGTTAGGGACTATGTTAATATATGCTTTATAAATGCGTATTAATACTGCAAGTCATGATTAATTAATGATTTATTAAGGTAGTTACTAGTCCTTAGTAAAGTATTTTGTGTGAGCTCATCTAAAGTGAGGACTATCTATGCCTTATAAAGCATTTATAAATGACATTGAAAGGCCAGCAGTGCCTCAAAACCCATAGTTTTTTAACAGAAAAGGCAAATAGACACAACACAAAGTGATCAAGAACATATCAATATTTATTGCAAGATGCAAACAATATACTATTAAATACAAACCTCTCAGGCATTCATTCATGTAAGAAACAAACAGACATTCTCCTTCAGGAGAACATGGCTGATATAACACATTTGTAAATATACAACTGGAGCTAACCAGGAGCTTTGCATATTAGTTTACATTTACTTATTTAACTATTCATTTTAACCAAGCATATCGATCCATATATATCGTCTGGGTCCGGATCCGGACCCAGACGCTGTCCTATCCGGACCCGGACGTATAATTGATGGATAATTGATATTATACATTTTGGCGGAGCGCTTCTGTTTTAACCTGCGCAGCTTTTCTGTCCTTTACGGCACTCGTTCATCAGTTCAGGAAACACACCGACCAATTACAGACATTGTAAATAATCTCACGTGACGCTACTCAGCCAATCGAATGTTTATTCCAAAATGCATCGTGAGTCGAGTGAGATCACGCAGACAGGCGGGAGACGGAGCGAGAGCAGTGAGAGAGAAGCAGTGAGAGAAGTGAGTAAGTCGGAGAACCAAGTTAACATGGCGTGCTCTAAAAAGAGAAAGGTGGACCTCGAAAACAGCTTTAACAAAGAATGGACGGACTCGTATTTGTTCATTCTTCCTGCTGGCGCTACTAAACCACTCTGTCTCATATGCTCAGATACCGTGGCCATTATTCAAAGCGCCGATGTGAAACGAGTCCAAACATACCCACTCCAATCCGAACTGAGGGCACAGAAAATAAACCATTTAAGAGCCCAATATGAACGTTCCACCAGAATATTAACAAATTCATTCACTGCCCAACGACGTGCTTACGAATGTTCCCTGAACGTTTCTTTGATTTTGGGTCAACATAAAGCCATTCACTGACGGAGAGGTTGTCGAGGAGTGCATGAGTGCAGTAGCTGGAACTTTACTTGAGGGGAAACAAAAAGAAGAGTTATGTGAAAAAATCAAGCAAATACCTGTCAGCAGCCTCAGACACAAGGCTCATCTTTCTAAAATCAAGCACTTTCTTTTAAGTTCTTTTTTGTGTATTTTATTTTTAGATGGAGACATTATTTTACTTGAAATGAGAGAAGAACATTTATTTATGTATTTCTATGTATTATTTATGATCCATCCAGTTAAATTTGAAAACTGAGAATAATAATTGTTAAAATATAATTGATGTGTACTTTCTTTATTTGATTTGACAGTTGTTGACTACACAGAGACGTTGTTACTACTACTAGACTTCTTTAATATATATATATATATATATATGGCACTAAGTGGCGCGAGTTAGATATCATTGTAATGTTCCGGACCTTTGCCCGAGGAGATTTTCTCAATCTGGACCTTTTGGAATTTTAATTGAAGACCCCTGCATTAGTGCATATCTAAATCATTATATATATATATAAATGCATGAATAATGTACATCTAAATAAGTTATTAATCATTTACTAACACTTTATAAATGATCTTATTAATCATCTACAACTCCTTAATTATTGGTTTGTAAAATATATAATACTTCATTTACAAATGGGGAATCCATCATTTATAAAGTATGAAAACATAATAATGAAACACATAATAGACAAGCTTATTAATCAAGAATAAAACATTTATAACTGTTGTTATGAACTGCATACTAATGAATTATTAATGTAGGAACAATGCTTTATAAATGATGAATTAAGTGTTTACTCATGCTTAACTAATGCTTCATAGTGTGTAGTTATTATAAAGTGCTACCCAACATTTTGAGAATATGCTAGTTTCTTACAGGAGTTCAGTAATTCAATCTGTAGTCCTGCTATGTTTAATATGTTGGTGGCTAATTGCAACTGAACGCTGAATAAGACATTTAAGACCAAGACCAATAAGACCAAGATGCTACAGTTAACTTTCATGAAGTGAAAACACACTGTGAAAGGTTTCAAGTTCTAGGAACTCCCAGAATGAACAACGCCTTGGTTATGACCTGTCAATCACCGTGTAGCCCCGCCCTAAAGCATCCCCTGCTTTATGGTCTGTTTGACTCTAAATGGACCATAATGTACTAAATGAACATCATGCTGTATTGAAGAAGACTTGAAACTAGAGATTGAGACCATAAACTCATGTTTACAATGTTTACTGAGGTAATAAATCAAGAGAGAAGTAGAGTCATTTTCTCATAGACGTCTATACAACCAGAGGAGTCGCCCCCTCAGGAGAGATAATGCAAGTTTTAGGCACTTCCTCATCGGCTTCACTTTTCTGGTTGCCGTCTGATTGGTAAGATGAGGGTGGAGCTGTTGCTGAACCATTGCTATTTAAATATTGAAAAACATAATAAAGAAAATAACCTTCATCACAGAACTGACTTGATGCAATTTGTACCAACAGGGACACAGTTTAGTCGTAGTATCCGTGTCCAGAAGCCCAGTGCTGTTTGTCAGCTGGGCGGCTCTGCTGCTGCAAAAAAAAAAACACCAAGCAGGTTTTGCTTACATAAAGCACTACTGCAATAGCTTCTTCATCAATATTTAATGCCCTTCCGTCTCCCTGCTCGGACCATTCCCTGCTCTCGCCGTCCTGCTGCTGCGATGCGGGATGAGGAGAGTTTGGAACAACAAGTGAGGCAGCGGAGAGAGCTAATTAACAACAAAGCATGAAAAGGGGCTAAAACCATGAAAGGAGAGAGAGGAAAGCCAAGCAGGACGAACACAACAAGAAACAAATGTGGAAAGCTGGGGGACCAAAAAGAAAGCCGGTGAGTTTCATCAGGACCCCGTAGCCGACCCCGGTCTGCCGGCCTCACTCTGACACCGCTGTCACAGAAAGCTCATAAATAGCATTAAGAATGCATCAGAGCTGCGGGAGCCCTGCTCCCATTGTGAACCGGTGGATGAGAGTTATGTCGAGGAGGAGAATGGAGCGCGTCTATGAATTATTGACAGTGATGTATCAAAAGCAGGAGGAGGATAATATTTTTGTTGTTCGTTGAAAGGAAAAAAGTGTCTGGCCAGGCTGGAGACCGCCAGGCAGAACTGTCTGCTTCTCCACGTAGACATACAGAGAATCTCAAGGGAAGAAGCTTGTCTTTGTATTTCTGACTGTATGAATTATATATATATATATATATATATGTGTTTTTTTTTACATGACAGACACATTTTCCATCTGGAACTGTAAATGCTGCTGTATCAATTATGGGCTTGATATCACATCCTGTAATGAATAAGAATCCTTCACAGGTGACAGTCTGACAGAAGAGTATGATGCGATGATGAGTTGGTTTTTTGGGGGGGGGTTTCCGAGCCTTTAGGTCACCATGTTCTTGTCATCGACGGAACACTGGATGCCTTCGCCTTTTATACCAGACTCATAAAGTGCCTCTCTTTCACTGCTGCACGTCAATAACCCATGGCAACCGCGTCTGCTTTGTTTCAGCCGCTGCCGAGTCAGTCGGCGAGGACGGAGACGAGTGAAATCAAAAGGCTTCACAGTGAGCAGCCTTCTCCGGTCCTGGGTGGGACGGTTTTCAGATCTGAACCGCTCACAAATCGTCTTAATGTCTCTGATGTAATTGACACACAGAGGAGTCAACAGTCCAGAATTAGGCATGAGATGCCGAGGGGGGGGGGGGGGGGGGGAGTCTAAGCATGCAGTCACAGGTTTGTTCACGTGTTGTGCTTTTCGGCACCACTTAGCACAGACTCTACAGGGGATCAGTGCTGATATAGCAGGCAGAGCAGGAGACGTCAGAAGCGCGGACACAAGCTGTGTCCCATTCAGTGGGTTGTTTGCTCTCAAACACAGCTGACTGAGAGGACTGTGTGCACCTCCACACATGGCAATGATCTCGTCGTGGGAATTACCTGTTAGCACTCAAACACACTGATGGGTTTGAAAACCATTAGTGTCCAAGTGTCTCATGTATTCTTTGGATATATACGTATATATAGTATGAACTAAAAAATGAAATATTATTGGCTCTTATGCCAAAAGCATAAAACACGTTTATTCAATCCTAAACGTGTATGTTGTGTCCATACAGGTCACAACCTCAGCTCATTCCCATTCCGGACTCTTTTCACTTTATATTATCTTGAATAAGGTAAACCAGCCATTAGAAAATATCTACAGTACGTTTGGTGAGTGTTGTTTAATGCATGTGTTATTGAAAATATATACACGTTAAACACTTAAATAAATGCAGTTTGGCATAACAGACTATATCATTTACTCGTCAGTAAAAGGAACATAATGTACTAACTAGCCTTTCACATTAGATTAAATGTTGTAAATTGGCTACAATTATCAGAACGATACGAACAATCAGGCTTCCTCATGTGGCTTAAAACTGTACTGCAGATACAAACGTTAAATAAAAGACTACGCAAAAATTCTTCAAATTTCTTTAGCATCTGCGATAAAAATGTCCTGCGACCCACCTGTGGGTCACGACCCACCTGTGGGTCACGACCCACCTGTGGGTCACGACCCACCTGTGGGTCACGACCCACCTGTGGGTCACGACCCACCTGTGGGTCACGACCCACCTGTGGGTCACGACCCACCTGTGGGTCACGACCCACCTGTGGGTCACGACCCACCTGTGGGTCACGACCCACCTGTGGGTCACGACCCACCTGTGGGTCACGACCCACCTGTGGGTCACGACCCACCTGTGGGTCACGACCCACCTGTGGGTCACGACCCACCTGTGGGTCACGACCCACCTGTCGTGTCTTTGGGAATGCACCTCAGAGGATTCAACGTGGCATCATTGCACAATTCCTCACCACCAAGTCCAGAACTTCGAGGAAAACGTTGCTCTCATCTTATTTCTGTGGCTCTGGCTATTTTGATCAGTTTGATATTTCTACTGCAACATCGCTAAAAGTAGATCCAATACAAAATGAGCACACCCTCTTGCTTACAGGACCGGCCCACTAAAACCCACTGGGAGATACAACACCACCCGTAAGAACCATCACTCACCTCATAAAAACTGCATAATAAGTATATATTTAAGTAATGATATATCGATGTTATTGTGCAGTGTTATAATTGTCATTTGCACAGTTTCAGATAAGATGTTGTAGTGATTTCACAACAGTAGTTTATTGGTGAAGTTGTGAGGTTGGACAAAATACCATAGCACCAGCAGATACTGTCGTTCTGTCTGAGTGATGCTCCTCGAACACCTTTGACGTTACACTTCATAATTTGATCCATTGTTGATATTAAAGATATTGATTAATGCAGCTAAGGGCTTGATATTAGAGATCTAGATCTGAACACGGTACTGATGAAGGTGTCCGTACGATGTCAAGCTGCAGTTACAGCCTTACTGTGAGTACATTGTTTATTTGATCAAACTGCCACAATGCTGTGCCGCCAGAGAGCTTCGGCGTGAGCTTTAAAGTCAACATAGTTCCTGTTTGTCTTGAATTTCACTTGAAAAGCATCCTCACAAAAGTCTTGGAGCTGAGGAATGAATTTTACATT
Organism: Leptoclinus maculatus; assembly: GCA_032191485.1. Lineage (NCBI taxonomy): Eukaryota > Metazoa > Chordata > Actinopteri > Perciformes > Stichaeidae > Leptoclinus > Leptoclinus maculatus. The sequence continues at coordinate 17,581,839 of JAVDOI010000013.1, forward strand.
ATTGAAAAAACTTGTGCTGGCTCAGTGCCATGCTGTGTTCCGTCTCACTGCCTGTGAAATCCGGCTGTCTTTTTACTGGACTTCATGTTCTTCTTCTCTGACTTCCTGTAAACTCTCTCAAGCAGTCAATTTGTTCACACAGAACAAACATAAACCAGAGTCAGCAGACTTCATTCTGGTGGTAAAGTGTGAAAAAAAAAAATCTCTTTCTTTCCAGCAGCTTTCCAGTCAATGACTGGAGGTTGTCTCATCCACTTTGTCCCATTCCACCCCAGAGAGAGGGAGAGATTAGGACCACTTTTCGACCAAATCTGCTCCATCTGTCAGTGCTATTAGAGAAACTGACCAGCATCACTGCCTCAGTCCATCACACACACACACACACACACACACACACAAGCATTTTACCCACCAGCACCATCCCCTTCCACTGCCATCACCACCAATCTGGCTCCACGGGCCCTCGGGGAGGTTGCGGTGCAGCTTCGGTTAGCTGGTAGTTGGGGGGTAGTACGGTGGTAATTCAGACAACACTCACCAGAGTGTCTCTGCCATATGTGGTGTGCTTGGCGTGGCCGACGCCTGGCCCGACTGTACCGTCTGCGGTCCCCATCGGGCCCCTGCACGGTGTTTGTTCCCGTCACGCCATCTGCACCACCTGTGGAGAGAGAGAGAGAGAGAGGGGGGGGGGGGGGGGGTGGTTACTGTTGAGTGGAAAAAAATCAGAAAGAAACAAGCAGGACTTTGGGAACAAAAGAGTTTAACTTTGAGAACTGGCAAGAAAGAACAACAGTATGAAGACGTTCGTCAACATCAAAGGTGGACTCCAGCAATTTAGTATTGTACCGTCATGAAGTACGGCAACACAAGAGAGGGCGATAAAAACAGTTCAATAAAAGTAAAGTCAAGCTTCAAAAACAGTGGATCCTGCACTCCTCCTCTTCCATTATCATTCAGGGAAGGATCCATGTCTTTCAAATTTCACAAACCCAGTTTCAAATGCACACTTTCTCTTAAAGGTGAAACATGTAAGAAACGTCCAGAACTTGAAATGTAAAACATCACTGATCAAGTCAACTATCATTTTCAACAGAATGTGGAGAAGTTGTAGTGTTAATGTTATCTCAAACAGTTAATGTTAATGCTATTTAAAGATGTCTGTATTGTGTTGCAGATGTATCTACTGGAATGAGCATGCTAACCGGCTAGCCCCAACCCCTCCTGTCTTGGAACACCGCCTGGACCTCGAGAGGCGACAGTGAGTCCCTGTAGCGTCCAGTCTCTCCTCAGTCCAACATGAGAGGACAAAGAAGCGGCCCAGAGGGCCTGTCAATCACTTTGAGGGCGCTGGGTCTGTGACGGTTATGAATCCAAAGTGGCACTGCCGCCAGGAGTACAGCATACACTGTTTATAAGAAGTGGATGTAGTCATCGTGAAGTCACCTATTGGTTTGTGGACTGCCATTTTGAAGCCTTGAGTTCAGCAATTTCAGACTTCTTTTTGCACCCAGAGGCAGGGGTGGGGTTGGACTAGTCCAATACCGGCCCACGTCCATCACCAACCGGCCCTCCCTCTGACATCGCCGGACACGACTACATTCTATGCTTCACAGAACACGTTAAATATACTCTAATACCTAAAGTCATTAATCACTGACTGATATTTATACTACTCCTCAGGATCTGTATTCACACTCATGGTTTCCATCTTCCTTACTCATCTAATCTCTTCCGTCAGTCTAACTTTGTTGTAGGTGTTATTAAATGTCAATCACTCTAGCTTACTCAACACTTGCGTCACTTGCTCGCAGACGAAGACGTTTTTGAGCGCGAGCCGGCAGCATGGCACCGGTACCCAGCATGCAACACTACCGATACCACTGATGTTCACACCCCATCGTATGTTCTGTTCTGGTCATTTCTACATGTCTTCTGCTTTCTCATTGTTTGTCACCACTGTAATATTCGTAGACACTTGTATTACATGTCCTTTCTTTCCATAGAATAGGTCATTTATTTCACGTATGTGTAGAACATGTTTAGTCTTGCTGATCTGACAGAAACCGCAGTGAAGAAGCAGAGGGGAGGCAAACAGTACCTCTGCCTCAATGAAGGGGGCGCGCGAGAGCCCACGGGTCGGGTTCATGCTTGTAGTTCCGTTACTCTTCTTCTACACTTCTCTTCTTCTTCTTCTTCTTCTTCTATTTTGCTTTGACTGCAAACATTGAAGTTTAAATATCTAAGCTTTAACAATTCTCAAAAAGCGCTCCGCTTCTGAAACACAGGACTGTGGTGCAGGTCGCAGATCGCGGCGCACACACCTGGTGCAATCAGATATGTACCTTACCTGTGTGTGTGTAAAGAATGCTGATATGAAATATGAAAAACAACCAGTAGTCAATGTGCAAGCTGCCGATTGATTCATGATTTAAGCTGCTCTATATTAGGTTCATATATTTGTAAATCTGACTCTGAAAGAGTCGATGCCTCACCAGCCACCAACCTCACCGCACGTCACTGGTATAACCATCTGATACTAGCCCAGAGTTCAGCATATTCATCTAGCAAACTATAGCTACCTTGGAGTGTTACAATAGCCGGTATCATTTTATTCCATGTGTCCATCCAGGCAAATTGGTGGATCCAAATGTTATAAAAAAACAGAACCGAAGGTTATTGCCTTGAGAACAGCCTATCGCGACTCTGTGAGACAGACTTTCAAATACTAGTTGACTTAAATTCAGCCAGAGCAAAATCCAGAATAGGGGGTTTTGATCCCGGGGGACCGCCTGACTTCCTGCCTGATTAGCATGCTTTCTGTAGCTGCAGTTACAAAGGTTAGAACCAGCGCTCCACGAGTGCTGTGAACCCCGCTGCTGGGGATCCCGCCGGCCGGCAGGGAGGATGAAAAGAAAACACAAGTCAATAGATGATTTACCAGTAATGATGTACGATGGGGTGACAGTCAATAAGAAAACAATAGAGCAGAGTTAGCTCATTATTTCATTGGAGTCCCTTTCTCTCCCTGAGAAAACATTTGTACGAATGGTGTATGGAGTGTCAGCAGAGGGACATTATGAAATGATGCGACTATAATGAGTGTTCTCATTACTCACAGAGTCAAAGGGCCGCAAGTATTTTTGATGTAAAGGCCAGTTTACTCATCATGAAAAGAACAACTCAACCTGTGAAAACAGTTAAAGGACACAGGTTTTTTGTGGTGTTCAATTCAATGAATGCCATCTTGTCACATCTTCAGTGTTTCAGTCTGGGTTTGTGAATGAAGGAGTCTGGACTACTTGGCCTCTGCTGTTACCATGTTAACCATTTCTTTTTAGTCCCCCAACTTTGTGGAAATGCAATACTTAATCCCTGGAGTGCCGTTTAAGAACGAGAGGAGCATTTCAGTAATTTCCAAAGAGGAATTTCGACAACACAAATAGAGGAGAGGCCAAAGCGAACAGCATGAGGATTAATTTTTCAATTCTATGGTATTGTTACAGAAATACAAAATGCAATGGTACATGCATGTATAAGAAAGAGGTTTCTTATATAGTTATTGTTATTTGAGCATGAATTTGGACCTAAAAACTAAATACCAGTATCAGTTTCAGTGCTCTTCAGATCCATAAAGTTCTACATTGAGTTCATTTTGCTTACTGGTGTTAGTGTACCGCCAAACTGAGGAGAACAGATATGGGCAAGAAAATGCCCCTAAAAATATTTAGCTGAACCGCTTTATTGGCACACGACTGAGCATAAGGGGCAGAGGGCCTGGCATGGACCAGAGCCATACCGTTTAACTGTTAGCAGCAGGGGGTGTATGGCTGGCACCAAACTGGACAGCAGACCGCACCCAGGACTGGGCACGAGGACAGGGGCAGGAAAGCAAGCCAGAGGCTGTGCTTCTCCATAAAGTACTGCAGGGTGCCTGTTTAGGTGCCTGTCAGTTCTCCTGTAGCTGCCAAGTAATGCTGTCACAGCCCAATGGCGGCATCTGTCCCTCTGTAGGCATGACTGAAAGTGAAAAAAAGCAAAGACGTTTAAGGAATTGATCAGATCTTCACACTGGAAAAACACTCGTCATGTAAAGACTTGTCATGCTCGTGTTTATGTCGACATGTATTACACATCTTGGTGTCTGAATGCAGTGAAGTACTCCGTGTGTATCTGCGTGCTCTGCAGTGCCGTCACATGCTGCCTTGGCTGCATTCGTTCTGTGGTGACATCGGGAATGATGTTGGCAAAGCTGTGGATTTCGATGGCCTGCTGGGCCCAGCGACAGATGTTCCTCTCCTATTCTGGGTCCTGGGACAACGCAAGAATGAGAGCAATACAAATAATAATAATTAGTTATAACTAGAGTAAAAATAACCACTGCTATTGCAAAAAGTGCCAAACTCACTCAAACTTAACAAGCATGGAACAAGTGCACTTTTGTGATTATTTCTCCCCCGTTTTCCAGGTTGAGATCAAACAGTGTTACATTTGCTGTAATAATTAGCTTGAGTGTCAAGCAGAGTGTTTATGAAACATTTTGGATACGGTTTGTGGAGTGTAGTAAAGTCTGTAAAGTCTGTGTGAGCGGACATTTGTAAACCAAATTCTTTATATAGGGGTCGCTCTCGAAGGGTATGCGCTAGGGGGCTTATCCCTGGTAGCAGGGGAGCAGCCCTTAAGACTTCTAGTCCACGCTCACGTACTACACGGGCCCGCCTTGTTCTCACCCTGTGTATGAATTGAGATGAGACTGGACAATATGCTCCCAACCAGCTTTTTCTTCAGCTAGTTAAAGCAGCCAGTGGGGCCCACAGCTTCTAAGGCTTTCACTAGTGGGATGAGGGCAAAACAGTATATGCTCTGCCCCACTGTTTGTGTCAGGTACACATGAGCACCAACACACGTCAAGAGAAACAAGAACCAGTCCCTCTGTCACATCCTCCCTCTGCATAGTTAAAGCACTCCGAAAGGTCCCCTGCTGCAAACAGATGTGCTTCTGCTTTTCCGAACCTACTCCAAATCAGTTCGGCGTAGAAGCTCCAACACCCATGACACAATGGCCTCTGCTCAGCTTGCTGGGGACGTACACCGTTTTGTTACGAAAAACAGTTTTTACAAAGAGCTTCAACAATAGGCGCGCCATCCGGTGGGTCATGAATCCCTGCCTTGGAGTCGGCTGTGCAGCTGAGGTGATAGTGGAGGCTGAGGAGGAAGGAAGTCAAGGAAGCGGCTGTAGAAGCTGTAGCGTGGCATCTCGCCTCTGGCCCCGATGTGATCGCCGTCTTTGATCGGCGTCACATCAGTGACCCGAGGTGCACCGCCTACTGGAGGTGAGGCCCCCATCCTCCCATTAATTTCTAAGGTCAGGCGTTTGCAACCACTGTTGGTTCACCATTTTGGTCTAGTTAAGCGGTTGATAGTGTGGGCTGCACCACCCTCCCTCTGGACTACTTTGGTACTGAAGAAAACTTAAAATATGATGGTCATCAGAGTTCTGGAGTTCTGAGAAAATGTATGAACAGTTATTGACAGTTGACATCTGATATACTGTATAATTTGCTGAGGTAATAGGAAATATGACTCAGAGAAGACGTAGTTTAAGCACCTTGTAAGCACCTTTTCATTGCCTCCATGAGCTGTGTTTCACAGCAACGCTCCAACTGCTGACTGTGACAAAGTGCAAAAAATACACTTCCAAGTCCAAACTACAATAACTCATTTCTTGATGGTTTTAGATCACCGGCATCGGCCCCTTTCACCTCACAGAGTATCTTTGCCTTTCATCAACCGATACACTTTTTAATCCTCCCTCAAGAAATTTAGTTATTGCAAATCACTTTGGACAAAAGGGACTCAAAGAATTCCTTATTGGCTCCATTTATAATAGCAATTGAGTCTGTTGTACCGTCAAACAGACATCACTCTTCCAGAATTACTTGATGTTATCGCTTCAGTCAGTTATATGCTGTTACTGTATATCCCCCATTTACCCTCCCAGTAAGTATGAAAGACTTTCTCTTCCAACTCTTGTTTCAGTGGCACTTCTCTCCCTGACCAATGGTGCGAGGATAACCATCTTCACCTCAATGTCAGCAACATGAAAGAAATCATAATTGGTCCTTCCTCACCTCAGCATCCCATCCTCATCAGTAACCAAACAGTTGAAATAGTTGACACATTGATCACATACCCATCTAATCACCACCTCACCCTACTGCCCTCCGGTTTCAGGTACAGAGCACTGAGGCACAGAAGGGGCTGGTTTTGGGAAAAGCCAGATCCCTGCAGCCATAGCCTCCCAAAACAGCAGGCTGAGCTGAATACACCGTGTACTCGTATTTGTCATTGTGTGCTTTTGCTATTTTGCTGTTGTATTGTTGCCTGACATGTACAGTGCTGTGGAGATGAATTCCTCCTTGGGTACCATAACGTTTTAAGTCCAGGTATGGGTGGATATTTGCTTATGTCAGGATGACTCGAATAGCTTTGACCTCCTTCTTGCTTGTAATCTAGGGAGTGAAGATGATTCTGTTACACTTCAACAAGTGTTAGATAATGTAACCGTCACTGTGCGAAGTGGAAAGACACATTTGCAGTGCATTGGCATTGTGGAGCTGTAGACATCATAGTTTTGTTCCCTTTGAGGAATTTGTTCTTCATCTGGCAAAGCACCCATTTTCCCTCTGTATTCCTTTACTGTGGTCCTCACTTCTTTTCTCTCAAAATATATATCACAGATGTGGCTGAAAAGCCACATTTCATGAAATACCGATAATGCACGAGAGGTGGTGCATTAGGTAGCTAAAATGTACCCTTTCATCTTTAACCCCCATCTATCCAACAACCCGCCTCTCACACACAGATACAAACTTTCAGAGCCAGGTCTCTATACTCAGCTTGTGTAACAAACAATGAAGGTTGAGAGTGAGAGGAACCCCCCTGTGATTTGAATACATCATATTCAACTTGGTGCCCATTTCCAAACCGATGAATCATTATCATAATTGGCACTTCCTTGCTGAATCCTATCCTTATCAGCCACTGTAGGATTGCATTAGGGAGAAATAATGGTTGTGTCAGCCCCTGACCTGCTGCTTTTAGTTCTGCATCATGTCTTTAATCACCAACAACTGGGTCAGCACGATAACAAAACAGAAATGCTGACCCTTTTTAATTGGGTTGTGTTTTAACTAGTGCTGCACTAGTTTTAACACATTTAAAAATAAAGTTTTATCCAAAGTGACTCGTGCTACTACAGTGTGTAAAAGCTGCAGATTAATATGCTAAATGGTCTCGTCGGCAGAGAGGAGCACCCGGACCCCACTGAAATGAAAGAAAAAGGCAGGAATGCCACAGATTCATCATATTTGACCAAATCAGTTGATGCCGCACACAACACTATTGATGTATACTCAAGCTATCAATCAAATATGACCTATGACCTGTTGACGTTTCTCCTGACATCTCTGCGTTTGTGTGACTGATGACTTTTGTCTGGTAGACGCTAAGGTGGACTTTTATCCACTCTTGTCATTTATTTACATGCAAATTAGCCTACATATCTTAATCATTGAAAGATGTATATGGGCAACCGATCTTAAAAGCTGTTGCTTACTTCCTAGATGAATTATGATGTAAAAAATATGTACAGTCATTTCTCCTTAACTGTAACTGATGTCACTCAGAGCTGACCACCACATACACACACACACAGGCACACACACACACATGCATTTATTTTGACAGGCTGTTGTGTTATGAAGACTAATCTTACATTCAAACATATTAGGTTTTTTGTCAAGCTTCACATTGATTTTAAAGAGGGTCCATTGTAAACAATAAAGATGGCGCCGGCATGTGTCTGTATTGATCAGGCTGCTGATTACACACTTATAAACACATTGGGCCCGGCATCACTGGGAGACTTAAGTGAGCCTAAGACCCGGGTTGCTTGGTGAGTTTTATTTTGACCACCTCTGTTTAAACTATATGAATTTGTAAAAGAAAAATAGCAAAAACAACAAAATTATTGGCCGATAAATGATGTGAATATATCACTTAGTTGTTGTGACAGGACCGCGGACAGCGCTGTTTGTTGTAGAGAACTGAAAGAAAGGGAGCGTTGGAGGGTGATTCTAGCTTGCTGGCTTGCTTTTTGTGTTTGAAAATACAACTCTTGTCCTTATTTTAGAAGGGAAACGAAGCGGAGTGAAGAGACAGTCAACAAGGAGAAGGAGAGACTTGTAAACAGCTGTTTCTCTGGGCCTCCCCCTGTCAGTATGATTGACATTTAAAAACCATTGCGCTCTGTCTTAGCATCACAGTGTACAGAGCACGGGATCACACACTACAAGCTCCTGACAGGCCCCCTAGGGCCCCCCCGCCCATAATGCTGGTCCTGCGTATGAGTCGTTTTTTGAACTGTGAGTTCAATCAGGAGAGACAAGTCAGATGAAGAAAAGATAAATGTTTAGTATTAACAGATGATAAGTGATGATAAAGTCTGGACAGGGAGATTTGTAATGGAGGGGCGTCTGCCCTGAGCAGCAGCAAGATAAATCCCCCCGTTGAGTCCGGACACTGGTGGTGATGGTGGCTGATGAGGCTGATAGAATGATGAGTTGATGAAGCGGATGGATCAGTGAAGATGGGCTAGAGATGGTGAGGTGGAGGGGTGCGTAACAGCAGCATGAACGTACTGAAGGTAGAGAGACATAAGAGAGACAGCAGCAAGATGATAGGCTAATGATGTCATTGTTTTGTTGTGCTATTGGATAGACTAGACCAGCTGATCTAAACAGCTGATATCATGATTGACGGCCTTGAACGATGACAGCAAGGAAATAATGAGTGAGCATGCGTGAGACACTTAAAGTAAGACACTGACCATTCATAACAAATTGTTCTAAAGTTAGATTTGGAAGAAAGGATTCTGCCCTTTCAGTTATTCTAATGAACCCAAGAAGCAAAAATGAAGGATTGTGCTTAGAAAACTAAAACATATATGAAAATGACATCTTAGTTCAACAAAGGGTAGACGTCTGGGGGTTAGGATGGTAGATGGTGCTGTGGCAGTGAATGGTGTTGGCATGAGCTTCTCAGCAGAGCAGTGGTGTCGTAATGTACGGATGTACGCGGCGTTCACCTGCATGAGTATGATTGGATGTTACTATTCAGCCGCTAGCAAGTCAGTTGCTGAACGATGAAGATGATGTGGGATGAATGAAGCAGGCGATGCCAATCAGCTGATGTTAGCGCTCTGCATGCACTTACACAATGCTCAGGGGATTGTTTGTCAGTTAGGAGGACTTATTGGATAGGCCTTGCAGCCCATTTTATTGACCGATTATAAGAGGATAAACACTGACATTCTCTTCAAAGGAGAAAACATTCAGTCTGAACAAAGACTACAAAGCGTTTTTATCGTTTTTAAGGCTCTTTGTGGTTGTTTTGAGTCTTTTTGAGGTCATTTCACATCTCTGTGTAGTTGTTTTGAGTCTGGTCATTTTGCATCCCTTTGTGGTCATTTTTAGTCTTTGTGTGGTAGTGTCGAGTATCTTTTTGGTCGTTTTACATATGTTTGCGATTGTTTTACGTCTCTTTGTTGTCGATTTGAGTCCTTTTTGCATCAGTTGTGGTCATCTTGAATCTTTTCACGTCTCCGTTTGTCTTTCTGTGACATTTTGCAAGTGAAGCCCAGGGGGGTCCTAAACCCCTAGCCTGTTCCTGATAGCCCCTTCCAGTAATCCATCTATGAGCCCATTGTATAGAGTTTGGAAACTCTTGGTAACATGGAATTGTTTGTGATAGCATGCATTGAACCCCTTATGTGCAGAAGGGATCTTTAGTAAGCTTTGAACACCCTGCTCGCTGCAATAATAACACTAGTTTTTCTTTTCTTTTCTGCAGCTGATTTACTCAGATTTATGGCCCCTATTAGCAAATCAAAGTGCCACTGTTTCTTAAAGGGCTTCTTATCTCTTTTATTGTTGGACTTTATGAGCCTTTGTGTACGTTCTATTTCCTGCTGCTAGTGAGTGGATACTTAGAAATGTTCTGAGTGGGTTTCTTCACGTAATTATTCTTGAAGGTTACCTGCTCTCATCACGGTCCACAGAGTCCGTTAAGTCCAGTTCAAATTAGAAGAGGCTCAATAATTAATCACGCCCTCAGCATCAAACTCCAGCTTCGTGTCTTGATTTTGTTTCCACACTTCATACTCTTGAAGTCAGTTGTGGAGGCGTCCGTGGGACATTCGGGAGGGTTCTCGTCACATTAATCCTTCCTCCTGTTCACAAAGCCCTGCAGCGTTAGTGAGTGGGTTAACCCTCCTGTCGTGTTCGGGTCAAATCTGACCGATTTACAACTTTAATCCATCATAAATATTGTGTTTTACATCTGATTACATCAAGGCCTCGTGATATCCTCCACACTCAGCATTTGAACATATCAAATTCCTGATCACCACTTTCATTGCATTTTTAGTGGTTTAGTCAACTTTGTAACATCCACGGTGTTCCTGGTCAAAAGTGACCGCCATAGGAAATGAATGGGAAACACTAGATTATGTCCATTCATCAGATGGAAAACAGCCCCATACACACACACAACCACCCCTCCTCCCCCCCCCCCCCCCCACACACACACACACACACACACACACACACACACACACACACACACACACACACACACACACACACACACACACACACACACACACCTGTGTAAACACCTGTTCTCAGCCCCATATACACAGTTGTACACATTTCAAACTTCAAACAAAAAATCAGGTGTTTGTTATGGGAACCCATCTCTATACCACGCTTATGTGCCCATCCCCCCACGTGAACCACACCTTCCAGACTAAACAATGTTTCGTATCTTCTCACTTTCCCCTTAAATAAACCTTTATTTGTGCCTTGCTCTCATTTTACTCTGTGAGCACAATGAGTAGGCCACCGATGAGGCGATTTTCTGTCAGAGAGGCTCTGGACCTAATTTTTGAACCAGATGAAGAGGAGATTGAACCGGAGATAGAGGAAATTGAAGGCAACATTGATCCTGATTTCGATCCGGACTATTATGAGACTGACCAGTCAACAGATGGCACCTGAGGTGACATTCCAGTCCAAGGGTGGCAACTTGCTCTGGTGTTCATCCTCCCAGGACAGAGGAGGCAGAGAGAGAGTTGAAAACCAGCTTCCAACTCTTTTTACCAGAGTCCATTGAGGGTGTTATACTGGACATGACAAACCTGGAGACCTCCAAGCCTACATGGGTCTGTTGATTCTAGCAGGAGTATATCGGTCAAACAATGAGGCTAGAAAAAGTCTGTGGGATGCGGAGTCCAGGAGGCCTATATTCCTGTCAACAATGTTAATTTAATTTAGCGATACATTTTCAGTGTCTATTCTTTGTATATTCACAGCAGTTATTCATGTAAACCACTAGTCTGAGACATTGTTTACAGCTTAAAAGGGTGTTAAATACAATTTGGTGATGATTAATGTTTTTTGTGTTAATGTAAGAGCAGTTATAACAGACCGGTCACATTTGACCGGGAACACTAAAGTAAGGGGGGAGAAACGAACACGACAGGAGGGTTAAATGAGGGGTGAAATACACATTCCATGCATTCTAAAGTTCAGCCAAAGGCTAGTAATACTTCAATACAATGTCCAAACCTGCAGTCTTTTTAGTTAAAAATGCCTTTGTATGAACTGGGCAGCTTGGTCAGTGGCCCTACACTTCAAACTGTGACTTTCTATGTGGCCGTAGTTATGGCGGGAGTAAGAGAGGAAGTCAGCGGACGTCGTATAAAGGGTGACAAAGTCTGCGTAAGGAGGTCGTAGTGGATGGATAGGTCAAAGACACACTAGACTTTCATCAAGTTAAGATAAGTTATGTTATGTACGTAACAAAGGTACTTATTTCAATCAAACCACAACATTTTTCTTAAACCTAATGAATGAAGGAAAATGGCGACTCCTCTGGTTGCAAAAATATGTCTGATTGTATAGAAGTCTATGAGAAAATGACTCTACTTCTCTCTTGATTTATTACCTCAGTAAACATTGTAAACATGAGTTCATGGTCTCAATCTCTAGTTTCAAGTCTTCTTCAATACAGCATGATGTTCATTCAGTAAATTATGGTCCATTTAGAGTCAAACAGACCATAAAGCAGGGGATGCTTTAGGGCGGGGCTACCTTGTGTTCACTTTCGTTCACTGGTTGCCAAAAAACAAGAGGCTTCAAAGCATTCGATAAACCAACATTTTCTGTTGCTATTTTAAAAGGTACAGGAAACTCAACTGTGTTGCCGTCAGCTCTTGGAAATGTCACTGATGGCTGTAAATGGCTTCTCTGTTGTTTCTTTATCTTTGTTTCTCGTCTTTATTTCCTGGTTCATGTTGGGTTTAAAGCTCGTTTGGTCTCAGAGAAGAACAGGTCACAATAGGGAGCACTGCTCCACCTGGGCATCTCCTCTGGTTTATGATTGACAGTCATTAGACCAATCAATGATGACAGGAGGTGAGTTCTCCACTTCTGTCAGTTTACGAGTGTTACAGGTCAAAGATGGACGTTGGAGGATTTTTCACCATCATGAACTTCCACAGATATTAATCCAAGTAACAAAGACAAAGGAGATTCCTGTGCAGCACAGATTTCAACCAGAAGTAGAAGCAAAATGAGCTGTAAAGTGTTTGGTTCAGGAGGTGGTACATCGGGTCTTCTTGGATTTTTGTGGATCTCAGAGACGGGAGACTTTTTTTTCTCTGGGGATTTTTCAAACTAATTGTGAAATAGTATATATTTGTTATAGAGCACAATTTACATACAATCCATAACAACCTACAACACAAAGCGTTGTTGATTCAGCAGTTCTCTTTGATTTCATATGCATCTGATTGAAATGCCCATACTGCCCTGGGGTCTGGACTTCAACGAGAAAAAACATGAAAATCAATAAGGTTTTTAGTCTTCGTTTGATCGTTTTGTAAATATCCAGACTCCTATAGAAAAAAAAATGTCTGACCCGGGTTCAAATTGTTTGGTTTAGTTCAGTACAATATATATTTATATACTGTCAATACGGTTAATAGCTCAGCAAATGTGTTCTTTCAGTAATAGTTCTTCTGGTTCAACTACTGTGAAGGTGTCAAATATAAACAGTATGTAAGGGTTAAATGAACAGAATTATTTTGTGAGTTTTGAAATGTAAACTGTAAGCTTTGAGGAAAGCGTGAATGGATACATTTTCAAATGGCAAAAGGTTGCTTATAGAAATTATATAAAAAATGATTTGTGGGTAATGAAGTACTTCAAGCAGCATGCTAAACAATTAAACTTGTACCGTAATACGAGGCCGCTGAAATTCACCAAGCTTAGCTGCAATAACAAAATATCTTTTTATTCACAATTTGTATCATTTGGTTACCTCAGTGTGTTGCTGAGGAATAACTCAGGGGCGTTTGTTCATAGAAATGCATGATTGTGTGCTGCTATGGAACTTATGAAAGGTTATATGGGTACAAAAGCTAGAAACGCATGACGTCCATTATTTCAGGGGTTGATGACACCGACTGGCTGAATCCTAATAAAAGCCAAACACTGTCCTTTTATCTGTGCAACTGCAATGATCAATGAGTGTGAGTGTGTGAGTGTGTTTATGTATGTCGCCCCTCTGTCTCGCTGTCCTATTCTAAGGAGAAATAGCCCCTTTTCATGGCTAAAGGTTAACATTTGATTTTGAAAACCATTAGTGACATATTGATTTGTAAAAGGGAGAAGGAAATCAAAAGAATGACCGAGGGGCCCTATACATTTCCTCTGCTCTCTGCAGGTCAAACACCAAGAAAGCAATGAATTATACTGAGTGATTTGGAGCAATGCATGTCATGCTGCTGTGGTTCTAGAGGGGATACAGTCTGTGTTCATAACGCATACGCATGTGGCATACAATGGAGGGCGTTGGTCTCCATCTACATCCAGTTTCAGTGGTGTTTCTACACTGACGAAAAACAATCTTCATTCGTGTTTGAAACGTTTTACTTGAATGTGGTTTTTATTTAAACCAATTGGTGGATACAAACCCATGTTATTTCTTACATTGAAAAGGCCGTGTTAAGATTTAAGAAGACAGACAGAGAGCCTGTTTAATCAGAGATACTAATAACCACTGTAAATGATTTTCAGAAAACAACTTCTGCTGGAATGTTCAGCTGCATTTCAAACAGAGGAACACCTTCCAGGCCCTTTCTTTGAGGTTTTAATGAGGTATTCTCTTTTTAAAACACAGCACCACCACAGTAAATGTCTCGTTATCATGCAAATCTGTTTAAACATTAATGTATTTAGAGTTCGTTGACTAAACAATCTAAAATGTAGTGATCACCCAGAGTAGGTTGAGAGGTTCATCCACTAATTGTGCAAAGAGATGTAGCTGTCGAATTCTTTAAGAATTTACTGTCTAGACTAATAAAAAAGTAATTCCTCAATCATCAGTTATGACGCACTAGAAGTGTGGGGTGTCTGTATCTGAAGAGACCGTGGACGAACTGCCAAAAAGACACCATTATAGCGAGGTAAAATGCTGTGAGGACAAAGCTTGTTCAAAAACTAAAGTGAATCTGGGGTTGGATTCCACTTTCGCTGTCGTACGTGATGCTGCAGCGGTAATTTTGAGTCATTTTTAGAATATAGTTACTGGGAAATGGGGGCAGGGGGGCATGCAGCAAAGGTCCCTGCGGGATTTGAACCGTGGACGGTGTGTTTTACAGTCTTACAGGTTGTTGTAAGTAGACTCAGGCCCCGGACTGCAGCGTGTATGGGAGTATGATGCCCGTTCTTACAACCCATGAATACATTCTGGTAGAATGTGGCTAGTTGATTCCGATACCTGCGTTGGCTGGATGGGTTCGCTCTTGAGTCTAAAAGGCGTCCTTGGCTCTCTTTCTGGCTGGCTGGTCTAAGGCCTGCTGCACTGCTGGTTTGATGCCCCGTAAGCATTAACAGTGGGCGAGTCTGGTTGTAGTAACAGGATTACCATGGTTTGTGGCATGGGAGCCAGAAGCATCCAACCACGACTTAGAACTTATTCTTCAAAAGATTCGATCAGTCATCCACCCCTCCCCCCATCCAGTCCTCCCTGCTGCTGCAACCTCCATTGTCTACACCGCCGGTAGATTGCCCCCTCTCCTCCTCCACCCCCTTCCCCACAACACTCGGCTCTCCCCCACACTCCTCATTAGGGCTGCACGATTATGGCCAAAATCATAATCGCGATTATTTTGATCAATATTGAGATCGCGATTATTGATCACGATTAGTGGTGTAACGGATCACGGGTCGATCCGCGGATCAATTGAGTATTTTTTCTTCTTTTTTTTTTTTTTACAGTGTAATCATAGTGTGTAATACAGTTTTACTGCTGCTGTTCCTTTTCAAGTAACAAGTCCCCGAATATCAATGCAAAGTGTCAGTGAACAGATATAAAGCATGTGTTCACGTGAACGGAGCAGGTTAAAAGCATTTAACGGTGAAAGTCACGGCGAGCGGAGGAGCTTCAGAAGCCCCCGGGTCATTTAAGTCACAAGTTTGGGATCATTTTGTCTTCCCTGTAAAGTATAATGACGGATAAGGGTGGTGGACAAAACCGTTACGTTATTTAGGCGTTATTTAAAAAGAAAGACATACGACAAGGAAAAGACTGTGACCGCTTTCACCACGGAGGAGTGATTCATAGTCCGGTGCTGCAGACACGCCCCCTCTGTGAGAGTAGCTGTGTCCCAATTCAGGGTCTGCATCCTTCGGAGGCTGCATTCGTAGACCGGTTGCGTCACAGCGCGGCGACTAGGCTGTCCCAATTCGCATGTTTGTTGAAGACTCCTTCAAATGCAGCCGACGAACGCAGCCTTCTGCACCCATTTTCGGAGGATACATCTGATGGAGACTTCGTGGCCCAGCATATCCCAAGATGCATTGCGTGCCGGTGAAGATTTTATTTGAACCAACATGGCGGCGATTGATGCGAGAGCTGGAGAAGCGGCAGGATTCACTTTTAAATGTAAGTATTGAGTTTCAACTCACTCGAATGTCACCGATACTAATGTTAAAGCAAAATAAGAGATCTTATAACATCACATGTGTGTTAAAGTGATCCGTTAAGTTACGTGACGTTCGTAGCTTACAAGCTAACTAGCGTTAGCCGCAGCGCTATTAGCTGCAGCTCAGCTGCCTGCATCCGACTGTAGTGAGACTTAAAGTAACTTTTAATAACTTCACTTTCAAACCTCAGAGGTTGAATAATATCTTACTGATGTTGTGATGGTTTTACAGATGATTTATACTTCATATCATGTACATAAACGGACCAACGTGAGCTCAGGTAGACAGGTTGTGAACCTGAAATATCACTTTAAGTCCGGTAACGTTAAGATTAATTACACGAATACACTGAATTTGAGTATTTTGCTGATTCTGTTCTTGTTGTGTTACAGAGAGCCAGGAGCTGAGGGGAGAACGATGGACAAACATTCAGCAACCGTAGCTTTGAATTAAGACATTAGTCCGTTTGTAATGTCTCCATTTCACCATCCTGTACTTGAGGTTACAGTTACATTAGCTCTCATCCTGTACAAAGCCTTCACTAATAAGACAACCAGTAGATCCTTCTGATGTGTTAATATTGCTGTCACAGAGATGAAACTGATTTAAAAAATATAAAGAATATGCACATGTTACTGCAAGTTAATAAACACGTTTGCTGACATTTGTTTTGCTGTTAATATTAACTGTCTTGATTGATTTCCTCTGCCTTAGGATTGATATATATATATGTACATGTAAATATGTATGTGTGAATGAAATAAAGTTATTGATAAATACATTGTTTTAATTGCAAGAACTATAACTGAAAATGTGTTATTTAACATAGTAACTGATTTAATTAACTGATTATTAATTTAGAAAAACAATATGAAAATAAACTATGAATGATTTTTTTAATATATGATTAAAAACACTAAACTAAAAACTTCAAAGTATATATACTGAAAATATTTTAGTTTAATGTATTTATGTGTATATATTTATAATCCTGAGCAGGGATTATATATATATATACACACACTATAAATATATATATATATATAATCCTGCTGAGCAGGTATTATATATATATATATATATATATATACACTATAAATATATATACAGGTATATACACTATAAAAAAAAAAATATATATATATATATAATCCTATTGAGCAGGGCGATGGGAGCAGCAAGAGGGGGCGGGGCGAGAACAGCTGTTGACGCAAACAGGAAGTCCTCTGTAGCGTAGACCGTCTCATTTCGGAGACCACACGGTCCAGCCTTTGCGGTTTTCAAAGGACGCGGCCCACGTAGACCGTGAAGGCTGGGTCCTCCGAAGGATGCAGACCCTGAATTGGGACACAGACACACACCTGGTGTGCCGCTGCAGGGTGCGTGCATGACACCTCCCATCTCGTTCTCCCCCTGGTGGTTGGCTGACTCTTAGTTGAGGAAGCGCTTGATTTGATATGTAGCAGAGCACGCATTTTAAATGTTAATATCGCCGACGATCACGCTCGTTTAATCGTGGCAGCCATAATCGTGATCGCGATTAAAATTCGATTAATTGTGCAGCCCTACTCCTCATACACTACACCCCATGACCAGCGCCCCACCCCCCCTACAACAACCTATGGCACACCGCCCCCACCCCCCAACTTGTCCTTCACAACTTTCCAGGTGAGAAAAGAACTGCGAAAGATCAAGGTGAGAAAGGCCACGGGTCCAGACGGCATCAGCTCAAGGCTCCTCAGGTCCAGTGCAGACCAGCTGTGCGGGATAGTGGAGCACGTCTTCAACTTGAGCTTGAAGCTGGGGAGAGTACCACAGCTGTGGAAAACGTCCTGCGTGGTACCAGTCCCAAAGACCCCGCGACCCAAGGACTTCAACAGCTTCAGACCGGTGGCGTTAACATCCCACCTGATGAAGACGCTAGAGAGGCTGGTCCTTGGGCATCTCCGCCCCCTGGTGAGCTCATCTCTGGACCCACTCCAGTTCGCCTACCAATCTGGCATCGGGGTGGATGACGCTGTCGTCTACCTGCTACACAGATGCCTTTCTCATCTGGAAAAGGCTGGAAGCACTATGAGAATCATGTTCTTTGATTTCTCCAGTGCCTTCAACACCATCCAGCCATTGCTTCTGAGGGACAAGCTGGAGCAGACCGGGGTGGACCACCACCTCACTGCATGGATCCTGGACTACCTCACCAACCGTCCACAGTATGTGCGGATACGGGAGTGTGAGTCTGACCTGGTGTCCTGCAGCACGGGGGCCCCACAAGGAACCGTTTTAGCTCCATTCCTCTTCACCATCTACACCTCAGACTTCACACACAACTCTCCTAACTGCCACCTGCAAAAGTTCTCCGACGACTCTGCAATCGTCGGCCTCATTTCCACCGATGATGACAGGGAATACAGGGAACTGAACCAGGACTTCATAGGATGGTGCCAGCAGAACCGCCTCCAGATCAACTCGGGTAAAACCAAAGATATACCTGGGTGTTCACTTGAACAATAAACTGGACTGGACTGATCACACATACGCACTTTATAAAAAGGGTCAGAGCAGACTCTATCTGCTGAGGAGACTGAGGTCTTTTGGAGTGCAGGGAGCTCTCCTGAGGACCTTCTTTGACTCCGTGGTGGCATCAGCCATCTTCTATGGAGTGGTCTGCTGGGGCAGCAGCATCTCGACGGCTGACAGGAACAGACTAAACAAACTCATTAAGAAGGCCAGCAGTGTGCTGGGGTGTCCACTGGATATGGTGGAGGTGGTGGGAGACAGGAGGATGATGGCTAAACTATCATCCCTGATGAGCAACACCTCCCACCCCATGCGGGACGCCCTGCCAGCTCTGTGCAGCTCCTTCAGCCACCGGCTGATTCCCCCCCGGTGTGTGAAGGAGAGGTACCGCAGGTCCTTCCTTCCTGCTGCTGTCACAACCAGCTGTGCTCCCAGTAGACCACCAAACACCAAAAACACTAATAATCTGTGCAATAATTACTCTGTGCAATACACAATACTCTGTCTGTATATATAATATTCTATTCTTTTTATTTTTATTTTATTTTGAATTTTTTTAGTTTATTATTGATTTGTTTTTGTACTTTTTTTTTGAATAGTTGATATTCTTTACTGTTTAATATTTATATTACTTGTCACTCTATCTTGTGTGCACTGTCCACTTGCTGCTGTGATCCTGTAAATGTCCCCACTGTGGGACTAATAAAGGATTATCTTAATTTATCTTATCTTACCCGTGATTAAATGACTCTGGATCTATGATCTACCTGGAGGGTAGAAGGGTCCTGCCTAATTTTGGGACCCTACGTTCAAGGGATATACAACGGACCTGTGAGGCGAGCCCCGAGGCTCTGGTCTCCTGTCGGCGTGACCCACTCTGGGGACAGTGGCAGGTGGGGAGTTTTATGAAGTGATACACATGTCAAATGGTATTGTTCATCAATAGGTGTCCTAAAGCGAGCTCATGGAGGAGAACCGTGAAAGTGGGGCCTCACGATCCTTCTGACGTTTTGGGTTTGAGGCAGGAAGTGTCAGAAAAGTTACCACATAGATAACTGGCTCGTGGCGGCCAAGCAACGTCTGCTTCGATGCCGGGCTCTTCCTATGTAGCAGAATTCACCAAGCATGCATTTGTAATGACGCCAAGGTCCACTGTTGAATAGTAAGGCAAGTTACACACACACACACACACACACTGCAATGTATTGTAGCAAGACAGTGTTGAATGCCAGTCTTATACCTTCCCTGAGGACTCTTAGTGCATGTAAGTATACGTGTGTTTTTGTGTATCAATGTTTGTGTGTTGAGATTGTGGAAATGTCTCTGTGTGTGTATGTGGGTGTGCGTGCACATAACGTCCGTATATGTCTTGTTGTGTGCGTGTGTGTGTGTAAGAATGTGTCTGCAGGGAGGGAGGCAGAGGTAAAGATGAATGTGAAGTGAGTTGACAGGGAGAGCGTGAGTGCAGGTGTGGTGACAAAAATGAGAAAGACAAGGATGAGGCCAGAGTTTGCGTAAGAGTGTGTGTGTGAGAGGTATCCCAGGATTAGCCCCAGGCAGGGTTATGGTGGGGTGAGGTCCGTCGAGGCCAAGCTGCCGACGCTGGTATACCAGCAAGGAAGAAGGGCTTACTGTCGGTTTAACACCAGGTTTCACACACACACACACACACACACACAATCACAATACCAGGGTCACACCCTCAGGCTGCCGCAGTGTGTATATGTAAGTATAGTGTGCCTGTGAACGTACAGTGAGATAGGGGAGGGGTGAGTGTCGGGGTTCATGGAGGCTACTTGTCACCTCCAACCCATTTGGGAAGGCTGGAGAACAGCCAGAGGGTTTTTTAATTTGTGGATTGGGGGAAAGGACGGGGACCAGAGGGGATGTAAAGAGGAGGGAGGGATAGAGGGATGGATGGAGGGATAGATGTAACATGGTGATGGGCAGGGCATGTGCAGATTTCAGGCAACATATTCCCTAAGCAACATCCCAAATCTTATACATCTTTAAAGTATAAATAGACTTAAAAGATGGCTTAAAAGTGACAATAGGAAGTACGGTGGCCGAACGAATGCAAAAGCCACAACATAAATGCAAAAGCAGGACGTGCGCTATAACGCAATAACGGATATTGACAATTGAACGGACCCATATATATATATATATATATTATATATATATATATATATATATATATACAGGTGCATCTCAATGAATTAGAATATCATCGAAAAGTTAATTTATTTCAGTAATTCAATTCAAACAGTGAAACTCATATATTATATAGATTCATTACACACAGGGTGATATATTTCAAGCGTTTATTTCTTTTAATTTTGATGATCATGGCTTACAGCTAATGAAAACCCCAAATTCAGTATCATATTTCATATTTCATTTTCATATGGGTCTGTTCAATTGTCAACATATGTTATTGCGTTATTACAATCCAGATATGAATATGTATATATATATATATATATATATATATATATATATATATATATCAGTGTCGGTCTTATTATCAGCTCGATGTGCTCAATGAAACAATTTTTCAATTACAAAAACTAACAAAACTAAAAGAAAGAGAAGAGATTGTGCTCACAAGATGAATCTCCACATTGGTGTTGCAACCCAACTCACTTGGGGAAGCAACATAAGACCATGTGACTTTGGTCAAATAAAGTTAGCTATTCAAAAGAAACTTTAAAAAAAAGCACACACAAAGAGGTGAACTAGACAGGAAACGGGCCTTCAAAATAAGAGCGACGACTACTTAACCAAAGGAAATAAAAACTAAAAACCCAAACCAGTCCAAACAGCACCTCTGCTCCTAGTGGTCCTGAACAAGAAAATGCTTATGTTCAAAAACAATACCTGGCCCAGTCTTCAGGTAGTTAATACTAATTCACAGAAGTCACAACGACAATTAACATAGATTAGAATGAACACAACGACGAGATGTGTGGTGGCGAGCAGTTCTGGTTGCCGTTGACGTTGCAAATCGCTTCATTGTTACGGAACCTCTTGAACCCCAGCGGGGCGGCGGCCCTCGAGTTTGTTGAAAAGCTGCTTAGAACGCGCTTAGCAGGCAATGTGATCATGCTGCACATCTTTAGATGGTTATGTTCAATTCAATCGCTCAGTTCATTTCATGGAAACCATGGGCACAAAGTACAATAGTGCAAGTAGTATTCTTACTGGTTCAAATAAACAATTTGATAGTATTTCCAATCTTGAGCAAGTACTTTGTGTTTAGTAATTAAAGCAAATAAAAAAAAATGTTTTTCTGATAGCTATAACTGGTCCCCCCAATCCTCCCTGATTGGAGAGCTGGACCGGCTTCCGCTCAAATCAGGATCTTCGGAGAGCTAAGCAGGAAGTGGGATGGACAGTGCCTCAGCTGCTGGAAGTGATCTCATACAGGGTACTACACATCTACAAGTACTACAAGTATTAGATCTCATACAGGGTACTACACATCTACAAGTACTACAAGTATTAGATCTCATACAGGGTACTACACATCTACAAGTACTACACGTATTAGATCTCATACAGGGTACTACACATCTACAAGTACTACACGTATTAGATCTCATACAGGGTACTACACATCTACAAGTACTACACGTATTAGATCTCATACAGGGTACTACACATCTACAAGTACTACACGTATTAGATCTCATACAGGGTACTACACATCTACAAGTACTACAAGTATTAGATCTCATACAGGGTACTACACATCTACAAGTACTACAAGTATTAGATCTCATACAGGGTACTACACATCTACAAGTACTACACGTATTAGATCTCATACAGGGTACTACACATCTACAAGTACTACACGTATTAGATCTCATACAGGGTACTACACATCTACAAGTACTACAAGTATTATATCTCATACAGGGTACTACACATCTACAAGTACTACACGTATTAGATCTCATACAGGGTACTACACATCTACAAGTATTACAAGTATTAGATCTCATACAGGGTACTACACATCTACAAGTACTACAAGTATTAGATCTCATACAGGGTACTACACATCTACAAGTATTACAAGTATTAGATCTCATACAGGGTACTACACATCTACAAGTATTACAAGTATTAGATCTCATACAGGGTACTACACATCTACAAGTACTACAAGTATTAGACACAGAAGAAGGGCGCCTTCTGTGGCCATGACAATTAGTATTTGTTAATATTTGTTAAGATGCTTAAAAAAGTTTCCTAACAAGTTATGTTGTAGATTCTGGTAAATGATGACTGTCCTATTTCACAAACATGACTCGTGATTTTATGGTTCTCTTTAAACAAAGCTCTCGATTAAAGATGCTGGTCTTGGTTAGATACTAAATAAAGTCAAAACTGACTTGATGTATGAGACACAACATGTTTACTTTTTCAATATTTAACCAAAATCATCATCTTTACCTGAACATTACCAAAGTGTCTCAGCAACTTAAATCGGACACCATGCAGGACACAGGACTTAAACAATGGTTTCTGATGCACTTTGTACGCCATCATACACTGTAAATGTAACCCAAACAGTACATTACTTACCCAACATGTATTGAAAAAGCTGAAAAGTAAAATAAATGTAAGAGAGAAGACAGTGTTGGTCTTAAAGCCCCAGTTCCACCGAAAGCCGGATATACTACGGATGTCCCCGGATCACCCCGTATCACCTCGGATAAAAAGAGGTGAGATCCGGGGTGATCCGCGGTGATCCGGGAAGGAAATGCGTCCCGGATGAAGCGTCCCATCCGTGGTGCAACCGTGACGATCCGTGATCATCCGTAGTATATCAACTAAGGTGTCAACTAGCTCCCGTTTCATCCCGGATTAACACGGTTATACTACGGTTCATCCCGGTCCTACTACGTTTCTTCCCGGATGCGCTACAATCAACGCCGCCCCCCATTCCCGGATGTCCCCGAATCACCCCGGATGTTAGTTGTACGTCCGGCGAGCCGCTCGTCTTCCCGGATACGCCACGGATGGCCACGGTTTTACTACGGTTCATCACGGAACGTCCCGGACTGACTACGGTTTCACTACGGTTCCACTCCCGGATGACCCCGGATGACCCCGGATCTGATCCGTAGTGTATCCGGGGACATCCGTAGTATATCCGGCTTTCGGTGGAACTGGGGCTTTAAAAGCTCTGCTCACATAGATCAACACAGAATGAAATGACGTTTTGTCTTTATATTTCAGGAAATACAGACAAACCATTCCAATTTGGACTCTGCTATGTTTCTGACCTCAGGCCGAATATGAAACACCACACAAGATCCTCAGACGCTCGTCATGTGATTGACAGATCTACATGACATGTGCTGTGCACGTTCATGTTCTCCTAAGGATGTACGTTTCAGTGTTTTATGTTTATGGACACTACTGGTTTTAATGAACCGTTGTTCTCAAGCACCTCCCTCAGGACAATCTTTATATCTTTAAATCCATCACTGCTAACAATCTCAAGATAAATCCACAACCCTAACCTTATACAATATACTAAATGTTACGGCAGAGCTGCTGAAGAAGAAATGAAATATGTTCCCTTGACTCAAATCCTGATAGATAGTATGGCTGAGCAAGCTGGGGGGGAAAAAATGAGAGAAACTGCGTGTTAATAGGCCATTAAAAGGAAATTTCCCTCCAATTTCCATATAACAAGACCTAATGTTTTCTCAGAGCAAGGGAGAGGAGGAGAGGAGGAGTGAGCATGTGGCGCACTGAGTGATGGAATGATATTGCTCTCTCTTTTTAGTTCATGCCGGGGTTACCTGCCCCGAAGGCAGGAGCCTTTGATTAGCTTTTTGTCTTACAGCGGAGAAAGCTCCAGCAAAGAGGGGAAACATAACTCAGGACATTTACAGGCACCCGGTGAGAGAAAATAGCTTTGTCTCTGTGCCTCCTCTCTCCTCAGAGAAAGGAAAAACCCAACACTTCATTCCCGGAAATGACAGTCAAGATGGCAAGATGGATTTTGTGGATTTCTCTGTTAGCCCCGTTGCTGGATTTGGGCCTGAGGGCTATTCTGCTGATGTCTCTGTGTGTACGTGTGCGTTTGTAAGTCTATTTCCAACACTCTAACTTGTTTCTGTTCTTGGAGTTAGTAGTATTTTGGCATCAACATATTTTTATTGGAAATGAAACAGAAACTGCTGCTGGTATATTTTGTGACCAACCGATATTGCTTTATGGAATACAACTGAAATGACATGTTGACAAAACAATTGCTTCTCAAGATCCAGATAGATTCTTTATAGATTCTTTGCATTCTATTTAGATGCCATTCATGAGTTGGGGGAGTCAGATAAAGGACTTCATGCTCCATGGCAGGGGCATTCAATTACAATTCAAAGAGGTCCAGTTTGAGAGAGTTTCCTCATGCAAAGGTCCAGAACATCACAATAATGTTTAACTTGCGCTATGTTTTAGTGTCATATATATTGAAGTAGCCTACAGTTGTATTAACGTCTGTAGGTCAACAACAACTGACTGTCAAGGCACGTTTATTAGTACAGCACATTTCTACAACAAGGTAATTCAAAGTGCTTCACATAAAACCATTAAAAGCATCAAAACATAAGGCAAAAGAAAAGGAGATTTAAAAACAATTAAGAACATTCATTGAAACATTAAAAACAGTCATTAAAAGACTAAAACGCAGTGTAAGAAATAAAATACAGTAGTAAAATGCAGAAATGCAGGAGATTGATTAATATCCTTGAATCTGGTTCAATTAAAGGCAGCAAACAGAAAATCAAAATAAAGAAAGTTTAATTGAATATTATCTCAACAATATTTATTGTCAGATTTCTAATTGAACTGGATGAATTATAAATAACACATATTCTAATAATAAATACATGTTCTCTCATTTACAGTAAAATAAGGACTAGATTAAAACATTTTTAAAAATGTGCATCTTAAAATAAAGTACTTAATTTTCACTGAATTGTCCTGCAGCTTTAAATTCAGTTCATTCAGGTGTGAAGTGATGTTGACCTAAAAAACTACGATATTATATTATTCTCATCTTCTAAAAAGAGAAATGTATGTGCAGGGACTTTATCTGTGGTTATTAAACCTCTTGTTTCAGCTCTATTCTCTCTGTTAACATCATTGTTTGTCAGTTAGGATTCTGATCATATTGGACTCTTTGGTTTATTTTCTGTGACTTCATTTCAGACGTGAGATGGTACGTTTGCTCAAACGAGTTGTGCTTTGTCTCGTAGTGGCGCTTCATATTACCGCTTTTAATAATCATCACGGTCTCTGAACATGTGAGACGTACTGGTTTTGAACTGACGTGGGAAGAATGAACACATAAGAGTCTGTCCACTCTTGGCTCAAGGCTCTGGTTAAACTGTCCACTTTTCTCTCTTTGGAGCACGACATGTGAAATAACTTCTCTGACTCACGAACTATTCCGACTGTTGGGTCTCCCTTCCCATCTGTGTGTGTTTATTTCACTCGAGTCGAGAGCGATAGCTATCTGAATACACGTCTTTGATTGGCTGAGTATCAAATACGTTGTGATGTGATTTACAACGCATGTAATTGGTCGCTGTGTCTCCTGGACCGCTGAACGAGAGCCGTAAAGGCTAGAAAAGCTGCGCCGGTTAAAATAGATTCTCAATTATCTATTGGTTTTAGGTCTACAACAGATACAACGGGGTCTGGGTCTGGGTACAGACCGCGGTCCGCCTATTAGTGACCCCTGCTCTATGGGGTCAACAGCTTTCCTGAGGCACATGTGCTCAGTGGACATTGGCTTGCCCACAGCTAAATAAGTTTCCTTAATTTACATGATCAATATATGTTCTGACAGCACAAAGGCATCAACATGGTTCTATGTCCATGAAACACTGACACTCCACTCAATCATATACAGATTTGCTGAGTTGTCATAAAGTTGTTGACGTGCCAATATTTCTTTTCATAGAAGTAAGAACTTCTCATACATGTTGGCTTGAAAGCTAAATGAACCTAAGAACTATATAGCTTCAGGGCACTTTCACAAGCCAAAGTCTGTGTGGCTAGTCAGAATCAGAGGGAAATTGACGCTTTTGGTTCGTTTTCTACTTTTTACAGCGCAGAAATGAAAGCGGACCGAATGAAACAATAAATCTTGTAAATTATTTGCATTTCAACTCTGCAATGATCTACTGTGTGCATGTGTCCTCCAGTTTATCTTGGAACGTTATTCAGCATATGCTGTATGTTCTCTTCGGCCCAGATGTCAAACAAACATCGGACTTCTGCAGAAGTCCAAGTCCGTCATAATCTCATCAACAAATGCCCCTTTTGATTTGGCTCACTTGGAAAAGGTCTAAGATCACTTTGAAAAGCACCATTAATCGATCTTTGGACAGCTGTGTGTAAAACGTGTATGCTTTCATACAAATCTATGGTATTTTTTCAAATATCTTTATTCAGGGTGCTTTTGCTATTTAACTGTAAATAGAGTTAAAACTCAGCCAATAGTTCTAAGGGTACCACATAATAAGGCATTGATATAATGATGGTAAAATGATCATGTTGCATCTTTAATGTGTGACTGAAAAGCACACAAAGTTTAATGTCTTAAACATGAGCCTCCACGTTTCAGTTCAAGTCAATTCTTTGTTGTTGTCGAGGAAAGCCGAAGTGAACAAAGCCCGTCTTTTCCCCCAAAGTCAGATTTAGTCAGAAATGTGTCGATGAAAACCTCGCTCCATTTCTGCGTGATGATTCGTATCAGAGAGTGGAGCAATAACCTACTCACTACAAAGCGTCTGACAATAACAAAAGCAGACTTGCTCGTTGAACACTCCATTTAATTCAGAATCAAAGCTGATGGTGCGAGGGGGGAAATTGCCGGCCAACCAGCGAGCCGGCGGATTATCCTCTGAGGATTATTAAATTTGCTGGGTGATTCAATTAAATGCTTTTTTTTATGGCGGAAAGGGGGCTGGTGTCAGTACACTTGCAGGCATGAGCGGAGGCCCTCCTCTGGAGTGGAGTGTTACCTATGAAACGTTGAACCTCACTCGGCTGATGTGCTCTTGTGCTCTGGCACTCACAGCCGATTTAACTGCAGAGCGGGGCTGTGCGCGAGTGACTGCACTTGTGCCGGCGAGGCAGGCCGCAACCTTGTGCATAATTAGCGGCGGGCACACAGTCGTGGAGAGGCCCTCAGTTGGAAAGAGAACTGCAATCAGAGCGAGACGGGTTCAATCACACAAACATAAACATGCGCGGATTCATCCATGCGGGCGCAGTGATGCTGGTGTATGTACAAAACACACACACTTATGCTGTAGTTATGATGCAACAGACCGTGTTCTATCAAATCAACCACCCTCAACTACATTCAGATCAGGTGCTTTAGGTTTGCTATTGTAAAGAATGCAATGCTAGTAGATTTATGAGTATTGCTAGTGCTGTACTTAGAGTGAAGACTGGAAATACAAGAAATGTTGTTGACACTTACATTTACATTCATTTTGCGGCCACTTCTGTAAAAAGCGACTTAGAATATGAGCATTCAATTAAAGGAACGGTGTGTACCCCTCAGCGAGAAGGATTCTTAGAGGCAGAGTCCGCTCTGGGCTGCTGTAGAAACATGGAGGTGCAAGAGGGCGGACTCCGTGGACGAAGACTATCTCCCTACCTAGATATAAAAGGCTTTTTCTAAGCTAAATAAAACACTGTGATTCTTAGTTTCAGGTGATTATACACTGATTAAAACAGTTATATAGTTATATATAACAGTTATATTCAATACCTGCCAATAAACCCCCCTAAATGTTACACACTGTCCCTTTAAAAGCAAACCAAAGCAATTAACGAAAGCATGAAGTTCAGGCAAAAGGTATTGAGATGATGGAATACAAGATGCATGTGTCTCGCTTGGTGGAAGTAAAGTAACATCTGCTCACGCGAGAGTTGATCGGGATCGAGAGCGCTGTCCCTCTTGTGCTCTCTTAAACTGTCATCCGTCATCACAGAAGATGTTTCACACGTAAATGAACGCACAGGGTTTGTACCAGCTGGCAGAGATGGAACGGTGCGTTACTCTACTGGAATAACAGGGATGTTGGCGAGAGTTTCAACGCTGGCTCACGACATTAGCTTCCCTCTAAGCAGCTGTATGCAGCAGGCAGGTTGTTTGTTTGACTGACCAGCCTGTGGGCTCATAACGGCTGTAGGCATACAGCTATGTGAATTAAAAGTTGGTGCCATACATTCTAAATGAAATATAATGAATGAGACTTGCTTTTCTTGCTCTTAATTAGTTCATGGCAATGAATTAAAAATGAATCTGAGCTTTAAAATAACTAAAACCAAGCATTCCGTCCAATCAGTGGCCAAAAGCAGATCATTCATCATCACAAGGAGAGCAAATACCTCCATTTTCATTCCAGTCACCTGCTCTAATGCTGTTTTTCCAGAACCTTGAATAAAGTTCCATAATTGTTCAATGAGTTACAGTCTAATGAAGGCCTCTCAAAATGGGGTTGAATGATTGCCTTTTTAAATAATAATAATTCAAGTTGTTAATGCGCTGCTGGTGATTAATAGGATACGAGGACGAAGTGAATCTGGAGAAATGTAGAAGAATGTGATGTGAATACAAAGAAGGTTTTATGCTTATAAATGCTGGATAACCAGGGTAACCTCTCCTGCATGTGTCAACTATCATCGGCTTCTGAAAAGTACTGTAGAAAAAAAAGTTGATTCTATAGCATGAAAGTTATGCTAGTGGAGGAGACAGTGGAGGAGACATCGGAGGAGACATCGGAGGAAACAGTGGAGGAGACATCGGAGGAGACATCGGAGGAGACAGTGGAGGAGACAGTGGAGGAGACATCGGAGGAGACAGTGGAGGAGACAGTGGAGGAGACAGTGGAGGAGACAGTGGAGGAGACATCGGAGGAGACATCGGAGGAGACATCGGAGGAAACAGTGGAGGAGACATCGGAGGAAACAGTGGAGGAGACAGTGGAGGAGACATCGGAGGAAACAGTGGAGGAGACAGTGGAGGAGACATCGGAGGAGACATCGGAGGAGACAGTGGAGGAGACAGTGGAGGAGACAGTGGAGGAGACAGTGGAGGAGACAGTGGAGGAGACATCGGAGGAAACAGTGGAGGAGACATCGGAGGAGACATCGGAGGAGACAGTGGAGGAGACATCGGAGGAAACAGTGGAGGAGACAGTGGAGGAGACAGTGGAGGAGACAGTGGAGGAGACATCGGAGTAAACAGTGGAGGAGACAGTGGAGGAGACAGTGGAGGAGACATCGGAGTAAACAGTGGAGGAGACAGTGGAGGAGACATCGGAGTAAACAGTGGAGGAGACAGTGGAGGAGACAGTGGAGGAGACATCGGAGTAAACAGTGGAGGAGACAGTGGAGGAGACATCGGAGTAAACAGTGGAGGAGACATCGGAGGAGACAGTGGAGGAGACATCGGAGGAGACAGTGGGGAAGAAGTGGGGGAGGCAGTGAAGGAGACAATGGGGGACACAAAGGATGAGGAGACTTCCACTGTCTCTTCTTCAATGCCACAAGAGGAGACGCTTCTGCTCGGGAGTGAGCTCTCTTCCCCTCTGCTGAAGCTTCCTACTGCAGGTTGAAGGCTGCAGTGTAGCCGGATCTGGTCCGTCCGTGGCGGACTGGTCTTTGCTGGAGGCCCCGCCGGAGTCTGAACTGAAGGAGTTTCTGGTGAACCTGCACGATGTCATCAGATTTTGCGGAGAATCCGATCTGGTGGCACCGATGATAAGCATTAAGGATAAC
Source organism: Leptoclinus maculatus (assembly GCA_032191485.1). Classification (NCBI taxonomy): domain Eukaryota; kingdom Metazoa; phylum Chordata; class Actinopteri; order Perciformes; family Stichaeidae; genus Leptoclinus; species Leptoclinus maculatus. Next base: position 17,612,300 of record JAVDOI010000013.1, read on the forward strand.
AAGAACAAGAATACACAGTAATAGAAATAGACAATCCTCTCTCTGATTTGCTCGTTTACTGATGTAGGTCATGTAGAGGCATCAGTATGACGTTGAAAGTTTCTCACAGTAACTTTAAACCAACTTTAAAAATCACCAAAAATGTCAATTAATTTACTTGAATTGGTTCAGCTGTAAGAATGGTGGGTCAACATTTATAACTCAGAACTCATCTTTCAATTTCTATAAGCCAATTAATACAATAAGTAAAATGCAATTATAAGTCATGTAATGTTTGCTGAATCTATAAAAAAAGATTCAAAAAAATCAAGGTTGCAAAATATAAAATGTTTCATTTCAAGTTGATGTTAGAATTAAATGTATACGAGACCACGAACAAAGTATTTATGAATATACGGTTCCTCTGTGTGAGACAACCTTCGTTCAACAATGACATGCACACAGACTTTAGCCGGAGCAGCTGATCTTTTGTCTTTTTGCAGGTGACAATAGGAACAATATCACAGAAATATACTAAAGATCTTCCAGCAAGCACAATGAAATCCAATTATCGGGGAGTGTAGATGCTTCTGTGAGTGAGAGGTTGCATCTCCACATCTGCTCAGCTCTACGTGTTCATGTGTGTATGTGTGTGAACCTACCATCCAATCCAACAGTGGACACAAGAGCCCTTTGTTGGTGAATGTGTAATGATCCCTGTTGGTCAGCCTTTAAATCAAGATAAAAGCATCATTTCTTTCACATTTTAGAAAGATCCACACGTTCAAACTCCGACATGAGAAGAAGAAATAAGCAAAACCAGTAATAATAATCTAAACTAAATGATGTGATACCTATTCTTTCAGCATTACTTGTAATTATGTATTCGTAACACAATAAAAAGCTTGACATTGAATACCAGTTCATCTCTTTCACTTTGGCTCTTTGAGAAGATTTAAGTTCACATCTCTGAACAATTAGTTTGTTGTTCACAACATGAATTATCTTTTATTTTAGCACATTGCATTTGTTTTGTGCCAAAGAGAAAGTACAATTATCTACAAGTTGCACAATAACCAGTTGCATACGGCTTACTGATCAAAACTAACGAGTTGATTCTTAGTGAAATTTTCACATTTTTCACAAATTATTCATATTCTTTCGGCGTTTGAACCCCTTACATCCATTCAATTATCAAAATCTGCCAGACATTCATGTTTATTCCATACATATTTATGACAATGAATGTTTGTGTTGTCTGCTAAATTGTCCACCTACAGCACAATCTCTACCATCTCTAACATGGAGGGACTCCCTCGACAGCAGATGTATTGCTCAAGGAAGAGGAAGAAGTGAAGTGGTGGGAAAGACGTAACATGGTCTTACAATGGAAGAGGCTGCTCCACGAGTACTGTCTAATGTCAACAGATCCACAGTATCATCAATAGTGTCAACATTCCGTAGGGAACAGGCACATATGTACTTGTTCTTCACAGTTACAACATTTCATTCACAAGGTAAATGCAAGTCTGAAAATGACACTGCACTGCAAGATATACAGTACAATTTGCATACAATATACTATCTATGACATGATATATTTGTGAATTTTGTCAAATACAGGACTGCACAACAACCTCATGCTGGTGGCAAAGCAGCAGTATTCAGCCATCAACAGGTATGAGACATTTACAACATGGTCATAGCCAACAATCCATCAGGCTAAGAGAAATCCAAAGTGCAATCAGAAATGACTGCAAATTCCAATTCTATCAGTCTCTCCACTACAGACAGAGTCTTGAAAACAAATTCAGTGAATATGAAACAGCTCTACAAGGTGCTATTTTAGAGGAACAGTGACGCGAGTGCTGCGGTACCAGTATGTCCAGGTAAACCATTGGTGTGGTCTATTTTCTACACTGATGGGCAGGCGGCCGCTGCCCTCAGTGTATGAATGGGTGTGAATGACATGTAGTGTTAAGGGGCTTTGAGTGATAAGAAGACTAGTTGGTCAATAAATGGACTTTAACGCCTTTCTAATCTTTGAAATGGCTTAAAGTTTTGGTTTGGTATCATTTAGAAATTAAATCATAGAAAATATTAACGCTGACAATAGCTCATTCCACATCTGTTGAGGCTACAGATGCCCAACGTTTGACACATTTTAGCCACTGCAGTCAGGCTACTGAGACGTTTCGTGACTTGTAATTCACAGTCAATGTTGCTCGGACAATAATTTAAAATCACAAGAAATGGCTACGCTTCCATGTCCAGTGCTGGTTTCCTCAAGTTTCCTCTGAGAGAGAATGTAAATAGAGTTGTGCTGTAGATCCACCACTAACTACTCTAACTACTTCAAATCGATAAACCGGACTTGGGAACCATGTATGATGGCAGAGAAGCTGAAACATGCCCGGTTTGTCTCGGTGATGTCAGATCACTGTGTGAAGCGCTTCACTAAAGATCAGGAGATAACGTAGGCTACGTCACAAGTCCAGTAAACTGCTTTGTGGACGTGGACTCCTTGGAACATGCCCGCAGCAAAGGGTTCCAGGATGCCATAACACAGGGCCTTAATACCCAACGTCCACAATTGCATTGCAGCCAAGCTTTAACAGCTTTAGTCTATCATTCATTCACACCTGGTGACTGGCACACAGACTGGAGTTGTCAGTTCTGGACACTGTAAAATCAGTCCCTCCCTCTCACTGGCATCAGACGTTACTCCTTGTTCTGCGAAAGGCCTCCGGTGAGCTCCATGAGGTTGGGAGAACCGTGGGCATTAAAGTTCTCAAGCCTGGAAAAAGCGGAATGGAACAAGATAGCTGCCTCGTATGTCCAAAACCCTTGATGCCCTAACGACCAAGTCATTCAAGTCCATTTTTAAAACCGTGCCAGCGAGCCAAATGTCGGTGAGGCCAGTGGAGGGCAGAGAGCCAGGTCCATTCCTCTAACGGGCTGTGCAGCTAATGACCAGGTGTAGTCCCATCACAATGGTAATGTGCCTCTCAGTGGGGAATCCAATGGCTCCCTGTCAGATGAACTCTGTCACTGACCCCTGACAGGAAGCTCAGCACATTCATCAGTCACATTAAGTTCTTTTGTTTTTTTCCCAAACCTGGACCAGAATGAAACGTGAGCATCTCACAGTGAGACTACTCATACTGTAGTCACGGTGCAACATCGTTTAGACATATACAAGCAGTGATTACCATTTAAAATGTGATCATTGGCAAATGTGTAGCGATAAAACCCCGGGGTCGATGCCGCGCTGCTGTCGGTATCACAGGTCTCAGTTTTCTTGTGTCAAAGATTTGAATTGAAAGAGATGGCAGGAGGTACAGGGAGGAGAGAGACAATAAAAGAAAGAGGGAGAAACAGAAAGAGAAGAACAAGAGCGGGCGGAGTGGAGTGGCAGCCGAAAGCCGGAATGTTTCACTTCAGATTGACACTTCAGTGAGGGCGAGCAAGGTAGAGAGACAGGACGGGGGGACGGGGGGGGGGGGGGGGGGGGGACTTTTAAAGTAGTATCCTTAGGCGAAGAACAGAGTTAAGTGTTCCCTTGCAGTCTTCAGTGTGGAAATGAATGGTTGACTCTCCTTGAAAAACTGAGTTGCTATGACAACCGGCCCTTTTTTCCATTTCTCTTTGTCCCCCACACCCCCAACCCTCTGTCTCTCTCTCACACACACACACACACACACACACACACACACACTCACACACAACACATACTACAGACACACTCACGTACTACAGACACACACACACACACACTCACGTACTACAGACACACACACACACACAGGTAGAGTTTTAAGTGTGGGTGTGTTTTAAAGTGCAGCAGTAACATGCTGGTGGTGAGCAGAACGATCAGGCATACCGGGGTATCAATCAGACCAGAACCAGTCCTTATCAAAAGGGCTGAGGGTTCAAATCCGTGACATCAACACAGAGCTGATATTGTGTCGGTGCCACTGCTACTCACCTCTAGCTTCAACTGCGTAAGCATTAACACTCCGAACATGGAAGTGTGTTCACTTAAATATTCATTCAGTGCATTTGCTTCTGTCGTTCTGCCAGTTCATGCCAGATTTGAGTCAAACTGATATTAATAGACATACACTATGTAAATCACATGCCCTGTGTTGTCCTTTGAGGAAAAAAAAAATGAAATCTGAAACCAAAAGGTGGAAAATACATTTTGCAATCGTTTTACAGAATAAAATAAGATATCCGCCTTATTCTGAAACAGCCAGTCAAATCTTGCATAAAGCAGTACCGTCAGTGTATCAAAGTCAGAGCTGTCGGTCACACTGAGGCAGACGGCAGCCTGCAGCACATTAAACACCATGCACCTGCAAATGTCACTTGGTTCTGCATAGATGCTGCTGTGGTTCTTACAACAAAAAACTCTTCAAAGACATTTTTAGGGGGAACACTGAATGCAACCACAGCCTGTATACAAAATGTGGACAATTAGTCTCTGTAAATGTCACCCATAGGTTTCTGAAGAGCCTCTGTGGAGCTCTGGGTGACGCAGCAGACCTGTCACTCAAAGCACCCGGGCCCCGAATTATGCACAACGTGAGCCTTAATATCACCAAAAGCGTTTTATTTTCTGTACCAGGCTGTAAACATGTTTACTGCTGCTGTAAAGGGCATTATATCATGGGGGTCTGTGGGGATTGACTCGCTTTCGAAGCCAGCCTCAAGAGGCCATTTGAAGAACTGCAGTTGTTGGCACTTCGCAACTTTATTTTTCAGCACCGGCAGCTTGAATTCTGTTGTTACAAATATTTTTTTCCCCCATGAAACACACGAATAAGCCTCCTTGCCGCAGAACATGTATTATTTATGGTACTTATTGCCGCACACTTGCGCTTGCTGCCCGATACGTTTTTGGTGTAAATGTGCCATCAGTTACGGTAACTGTCCTGTGACACGGACGCTTATGTAACCATGGGAATCATTCCCTTCCCCATCCATCTGCTATGATGTCGAGTTAAAATCCCATCCCCCACAAATGTTGGGCTGGCCTTATATTCCACTCACACTACTTGAGGATATTGTGTTACCCTGGTAGTTAGTATTATTTGTACCAGACAGTATTGAACAAGGTCAATGTGAATGCAGCTGTTGAATATAAAATATAGCTTCATTCTCCAAAAAAGAAGAAAATCCTTAAGCAGCTCTGTCTGCGGGTGTGCAAGTCATCACGTCGGCTTTAATGAGCTGAGAGAGCGAACGGCGCATCAATGAAATCAATAGTAGAATTAACACATTGACATGTTAGACTCATTTGCTTTCTGACATTTTCCCTGCATGCAATTAAGCGGCTCAGATATGCAAGTCGGATCTGATTAATGCACGGCTGCCTAGCATTCAGAGGGCGAGGTGCCTCGAGATCCTCTAACAAGGTGGAAGACGGCTGCTGGTTTTGCTGGGAATGGACTGGAAGGTGACAGTTCTCCCAGAGATCATAGTGAATTTAGAAAACAAGACTTTAAACACAGGTTCCATTGGAGGTTGTGTAGTTGATGTATAGGTAGAACACATGAAATGGTTTGGGACTTTTATTTGAAGCAAATTTTAAATACAGCCAACAAAGATTCCACTTTACAGTTCAAACTCAGCTGAAAACACACTTTCATGCAACAGCAAGCTACAAATACAGATGGAAAAGAGCCATAGATCACCCACGAGTCAGAGAGACTGAAGGCTTCTGGGTGCATAGATCTGCTGCAGTTCTGTGCTTAGGAAGTCACATGTCCATGAGGTGTTTTTCTTTTCCCCACATGCATAATCACATTATGGCAAAGTAGTGTCTTATTGCTGGTTAATCTTGTGTACCAAAAGCAGAATGTAATAACCAAACGTCTTCTTTGGGCATGTATACAATGCATTCAGAATATGCGGCTCAAGGTTGTTTTTTTTAACCTCTTTCCTGTTTACGAGCAGCTCTGTGCGTAACATCAACCAGCCAACATTTTGGAAAGCTGGAGTAGAGATGCCTAAAGGAAAAGAAGATGGAGAAGCACTCCTACTTCTGAGCATTATGAAGGACTTGGACATCAACAGGTTTTTAGATATGCGCAAATATTTCAACGCCGACCTTTTCAAGAAGGTGGTTGAAGTAATAAAAGAGGGAGGCTGCGTTCACACAGCCCAACAAGCCAAACTTTGAAATCTTTGAAAAAAACTATTTTGTAACGCAAAGAAGCAAAATGGCACAAGCGGCTCCTGTGGTTCCACTTCTTCATATTGTGACGTGAGGAACGACATGTTAAGACCCGTCAAACAAAGAGGATGGAGTTCATGAGGGATTCACTGATGAAGAGGATGTCATGGGCTCATTTTACCTTCAGAATATGCATGGCTGCATGTGAACACAAATATTAGTGGGAAATTCATTTTTATTAGCATGTTAACAGATTAACAGGAATATTGTCTTTTTCAGAATATGGGCGATAACCGGACAATGTGGTGCATTTAAACGTAGCCACTGTCACGACCGTTATTTTGGCGAGTAACTAAAGATTTGGAATGATGGACCACACCAGCAGATACCAGACTTTTTGAGGTCACGCACCCCTAATCCCCCACACCACACACTATAGCCTATAGCTGCATTAAAGGAACAAAGTATATTCATGGGAACACAGGTGATCCAGACCGTGGTTGGGAAGCACTTTGATGCTCACCTCAACTCTTGGGAGGCAAGCTTCACTTGGTTCTCGTGCAGCGTTTATTCTGCAGGAGCTGAAGTGCATTGCAGGTAATTCTTTTATTCATTCATGAAAATGTAAGTTCATAATGGTACAAAGGAAGACTTTACTTTCCTGTTTGTCATTTCTTGAAAAGAATCCCCGCCAAGACTGAGGTAACAATAAAGTGGAGTTATCCTGTTACTATTTCAGGACCGTAGAAGTTTAAATGTGTTTAATGGATCAAGGAAACTGAGCGGAAGATTATAATTTATATGGAGTAAGGAAATGTTGCAAATAGTGTACTCTCAAAAGGAATATGAAGGACTTAAAAGTAACAATTCACAGGAATCTATGGCGATGCTGGAACACTATGGTTTACAATGGCACCAACGGTTGGCCGTAGAGTGGCAGTTTGGCGTCGGCCCGGGTGTGTGTGGCGCAGGTGGCTGAACCACCTTGTCCTTGTCACAGCGGGAAGTGCTCGGGGGATGAGTTTGAGGGCTTTTTTGGGAGGCAGCCCAAAGGCTTTTGGGAGCCCCCATGAGAACACATACGGGCACAGCCAGGAAACGTCTGGCCACGGAAGCAGCACCAGCAATCTCTCCGTGGCTCTGCTTGGCCTGCCCGCTGATCCGTCCTTCCATGAATGACTCATTTTCAAACAGCCGCCGCCTCATTCCCCTCACTCCTCCCCGGCCCTCTTATCCAAATGCCCGACCACACTCCCCCTCTCGCTCGATTGTTCCGGCCCGGTGGTATCATCTGTCTCATTGCCACTTGGCAACGCCCTCCGCGATTTGTGGCTGGGCAAACATTTAACAGAATGTATCCCACTCCAAATCTGGGATTACATCCTGCTGTTTCAATATTTGGGGCGCTTCTGAGACAACGGGTCAAGTTGGCCAAACATTGCCCCTCCATCTGAGGAGAGCGCTACAGAAAAGCAAAGAAGGGGACGACAGAACAGGTCAAGTGGCTCAGACTGTGGTTTGCACGGTTCCTAACAGGTTATGTCAATAAGACTTTGGACATAAAGGGGAGACTTCCTCTTGCAGTCAAAGGTGAAGATTGACATTGGATGGACCAACGTGTGTACAGATCTGGATGTGAATGCATATTTAAGCGACACGTTTCCTAAAATGTCATCTGGTCAGTATCATCCATCATTGACACCATTTTAACTAAAGAATCTTTTGCGGTCTCTGGGAAACCAATTAATGCCTAATTCAGCATTTTAATAGGATTTCACACTCTGCATCAATGTTGAATTTGAGTTTTTGTATGGTTTCTGTAATGAATGTTAGTGTCCCATGATGGTGGAAGTTGCTTAAAATATACTATACCTTGAGAGCAGTATAGTATGAGAGGAAGTACTTGACAATACTATTACTCTCTGCTTTTACATTAATTAAATCATTTTGTGAAAAGATCTTTATTTACAAATTATAAAACAGATCATTATCAGTAAAAATAATCTTAAGTGTTTTAACAAATCTAGACTCAGTACTGTTGAAAGGAAACAGATTGTACAACGTGTCACATCTTTGCTACTGTGTGCTGTATCATTTATATTTCATTGTCTTAAATAAAGTGTTATATTTATTTATTTAACACTGTAGGTGTTAACATTACATCGCTAAGCTAACATCATGTGACAGAGACATAACAGTATTTACAGGAGCCAAACATCAGCACACTTTATTTATTTACTTTATTAATGTCTCCCTGATTTCACACCAGATTCCCTTCTGCATGTGTGGAACGTGAAGAAGTGGTTATTGTCGTGAAAGTCTTCTTCTTTTTGGAGTTCCGGCATTGTAAATTGCAGTGGTTCCTGGGTTGCAATTTAGCCTACAGCGTGGACGCGTAAGACCAGAAACACTGACCAATCAGAGAAGACTGAGGGGTGAGAGACGGGCAGTAAAGCAGAGCGTGTCAGACAGAGGGTCAATGTAGAGTCATGCACACAGACAGAATGAGGAAAATAGTGATTTTTAACAATGAAGCATGTCAACATGTTTTGGTAAAAACCAACAATACAAGTAGGAACGTGGACATGAAAATAATATGTCTCGTTTAAGGCGGAGTGTTTATTTTCATAATGTGACTTTCTTTGCAAAACAATATCTCCGTTAAGAGTCAGAACTGAGCCCTGTCACAGAGCAGGGAATGAGAAAGACAAAAGCCGGTATACAACATTAAACAGACTATAGAAAACTCGATCGCTTCCTTTTCCTCCGAGACCGGCTGGAAAATTCAGTATCAACACTGATCCACACTTCCATCAACATGGTCCGTTATCGTGGCTTTCAGAGAGAGACGGCTCTCCCCTTCTCAAATCAAAATCCTCTCTCCCATCTCGAAAATCAATATTTATAATTTTACAAGATCAGGACAAATCCGCTGCAATGCTGCCGTTATTATCACAATAAAAACATCACAGAGACAGGTATTTGCTGGGAGCCTCCACTGGATTAAAGGTCCTGTTTTTCTCCTTATCTCACCCTTCCTTCCCTTCCTTCCTTTCCTCCCCCTCTCCCTCTCTCTCTCTCTTAATTCCCACTTTCTCCTCCGAGCCATACAATAAGCCCTGCTGTAAAATAGGTTATATAGGCCCTGCTTCCTTAATATCACTGGCTGGTTTTAAGTAATGACATAAATAAAAAGGGCTGCAGTGTATGAAGGGGTTTGCACAGAGGCGAGGGAATCAAACACTACCAATAGAGAGCATCTATCTGCTGGAGGCTACTGGCTGAGATTCCCTATGGATTTTATTTACAAGAGCCCTCGTCTGTCCTTGCAGTGCTTTGTTGGGCCTGCAAATTGGGATTGTTCCTCTAATTCTTATTTTGGTCATTGTTTAAACTGTGCATCTTTACATTCCCCTTCCCTTTAAACTCTATATGCCGGATGTTGGGAGCTGTAGTTTTTGATTCGTGCAGTGTGAAGCTGCTGAAATACTTCTGCTGCTGCTACTGTTACTAATCCCTCGTCATCATGTGGATTAGAGCGTTTTTTGATGGTGCTGTAGGGCGGATCCACGGGGCCGCAATGTCTTTTCTGTTGCTAACAGTAGGAAACGTCAAAAAATTGGAAATTGTACACAGAGAGGCATTAAGTATTTAAAGGATCATTCGGTTCAAAATGCAGTCTGCAATACCTTGAGGGACCGCCTACTCCATTGCTATGTGTGTGTGTGTGTGTGTGTGTGTGTGTGTGTGTGTGTGTGTGTGTGTGTGTGTGTGTGCGTGTGTGTGTGTGCGTGTGTGTGTGTGTTACTCAAGCAAGGTGATCCACAATGCTTATACTTCATGTAGTTAATAAAATAATGTCAAACCATTTATTAATTCCCCATTGTCAATAGCAGCACATAACAGCCTCACTCATTCGGTTCTGACCTTCCACAATAAAAGCCCTCGACCTATACACTGCATCGAGAGACAACTCAATAAAAGCTGAATGCGAATACACCGTGAAAGTTTATTTTGTATCTGTATTTCAAGATGTATACAAAAAAAATACAGACAGATCGCTTCGTGGCATTCAGGTCGTGTCCTCGCACAGACTGTGTGTACGACTAAAGGCTTATGTTATCCACATAATCATGAACGAGGAACTATGAAGACCGCAAGAGCCCACACAGGTCGGGTTGGGAGATGGAGGTGTATGGGTTCAACAAACAGCAATCTTTCAGACAGGAGACCGCTGTTTGACCAAAAGACCATATTCATGTAACTAGCGAAAATTGTGGCATAACTTTTTGTGAGATATCACACGAACCTTTGTATGATGATTCAGATGACCTATTGTAGTTCTATAATCAGAATATCCTTGTCAGATATGATTGTCACAAGATTCATGTTTCCCAGAAGGTGTATCCTTGTAACGTAGGCGTTCCCCTGACTTCTCATCTAGAGCCACCAGCTAAAGCAACGCTGTCACTGTTAGCTGTTAGCATTAGCGTTAGACAGCCCCTCCCCTTGTGGTTAGGGTGAGGGATAAATGTTACGTAAGGGAAAACACAGTCACGGAAACAGTATTCTACACAACACCAGACAACTTTCCAGAAAACATACTACTCAATTTTATAGATAACTTAACATAAAAGCTAGCTTGTAAGCTATTGTTAAAAGTATCCAATCTGGAAAAGACCGATCGCACTGCCTGACTGTACTGCTGAAGGATGAGAGGAGCACGGCGCTCCGTTGTCATAGTATGGTAAATGGACTTTTTCTTGTAATACGACCACTCAAAGTGCTTTAACACTACACGTTCATTCACCCATTCAAAACCCATCAATACAGCAATGCCAGGGGCTAGCATGCAACGGGCCACCTGCCCATCAGGACACTAACTAACCTAACTTTCACACACCGTAGGCACAGCTACAGCAACTCGGGGGTTAAGTGTCTTGTCCAAGGCTACATCGACATGCACTAGTGGAGCCGGGGATCGAACCGCCGATCATTATCTTAATGAACATGAACAACGAGAATGGCTTATCTATTTATCTATCTATCTATGGCAGGTCGTCCAATCAGAGCATTTCATTTATTGCTGGCTGTCGGGATGTAAAGACACACCGATTGTACATAGCAACACTTTTTATTTTTACTTTTAAAAAAGCAACAATTGTGCAGGTTATTGTGGTTCTCCGCTGAACGTAGGTTTGTGTGAGAGGTTAAAATGGAATATATGGTGTAAAGCTCATGTTGTTGTTTCCCGTGACCCTCTGAAAGCTTCTCTCCACCCTCTTCGGGTCTCAACCCTGCCATTTGAGAAGCACTACATTAGACCATCCGGGCTGTCATGTCATCCTGAATCTCGTTATCTCCACACGGAGACCTCGGCTAACAGGAACCTAACGACTACCCCTTAACGACACGTCTCCATGGAGATAACCGGACATCACCTGGAAACCATGACTGCAGCGCCTGATGGCCGGAAGGGCAATTTAAGGCCATTTAATGTCCACACAATCACACACTCTGTGTCTCACACTTTGAGGCTTGCCACACACACACACACACACACACACACACACAATGGAGCTTGTATCTGTCCACTCTCTTGCCTCTGATGTAATGACCACACACTTTGCAGTGCAGACAGCCACAATTGGGCCTATTTGTGCGGGCCTCTCTCGGCTAATCTGTCGGCTGATATTGAAGAGTAATCTGCAGAAATGAATAGCGCAGTGTCTTTGCGCTTCATCCTGTCATTTCCCTCTTTCGCTGTAATTGAGAGGCGGCACTCACCCATGTGTTAAACATGCTCAGCAGGCCTGATTCTTTGCCAAAAACCACCCAAAAACCGACAGTGAAAAGTCAAAATTGTGTCCGTGTCTGGGGATGAATTGGTCCCTGAAAAGTTGATTTTGGAGGGCAAGTGAACGCTGTCGTGAAACTAGTGACCTGTCAAAGTGTGAGCCCCTTATATCATTTAAAATGCCTCCCAAACATGTTGAATGTAGCGCTATGTGGTAGTATGACAGTAAATGTGCCCCATTTAAACTTGTATGTACCGGCACTAACCGGGCTTTTTTTTGTTTTGTGCCGTATTAATGTTGCATTGCAAACACTTACTATCTTAGGCTTGTTTGTGAATAGCATGTTTTATTAGTGACGTCAACATCTTCTGGTTTAATTAAGACAGAGAAGTATTGTTTATGTTCAGTTGATTTAATCCTGAGTTTAGTTGTTTCAGCTGTACTCACCATGCTCTCCATCAGTGAATCAGTGAATGAAGCAAAAAGAAGTCTGTCTTCCGAGTAAAAGATTCAGATGAAATTGCCTCGATCCTCAGCACCCATGAGCCCATAGAGCAGGCGCTCTAGCGCTACATCAGATAAATGTAGTGAAGTATAAAGAAACAGTAAATAGAAATAGTCAAGTAAAGTACAAGTGCCTAAGTACAGTACCTGAGTAAATATACTTAGTTCATTTCCACCAGGCACCAGTTATCTAATGGTTGTTAGGCCTGTGTTACACATAATACGGTGTCTTTAAACAGTCCGTAATGCCCTCTATAACGAGGGCAACACATTTGGGCAGGGGCTCATGTGACTGGGGATTGGTTGTGCTTGTGTTATTGAGAGTTCTGGTCATTTTTATTTACAATCAAAGAAGTTTCTTCACTGTGCTGCAGAGGAGGCCGGTGTACACTAAAATATAGTACCAACTGACTAAGATAAGAGTAAACATGTTTTGTGTGTTCCAGTATTTAAAGGGTCTTGTAGTTTGTTTGTTTGAGCTCAGTAGCGTTGCACTTGAGTATACTTGAATAGTTAGGATAGTCCAGGATAGTTAGCATTTGCAATGCTAATATGGTATTCTGGTTAAACAAACAAATAGCATGCATGGTGTAAATAAGACGAATGTTGTAGTCTCACCCAGGGCGGAAAGATTCTGTCAATACTCGAGGTGGGAACTTTCCCTGGGAATTTATGGGCATTAATGGTGATATAATAGAAATATTGGGGTAATTTGCTCAGGCTGTATTTGTTATGTGCTGATGGAAACTAACCTTTATCATGTCATAATCTGTTCATTTGCCAAACAAATCCGTCAATTTGTGAAATGCAGACATTGTGAAATGCGCCATGTGTTGAGTTAGCTTGTCAGAAGGTCATCTAATGGGGAGAGGTACTTTGTAAAAGCAGTAATGTGGGCTGTGGGAACATTTGGGGCTTAAAGTGAACAACTAATTTCTAAAAATAAATATTTTACAATATGGATTAATGGAATTAGATTAATTAAAACTAGCTCAATTAAACTACATCCCACATGGTACCAAGGAAAGACATCTAGAAGTTAGGAGATTCATATTTTATATTTGTTTTAACTATATTCCATAAATGAGCCCTTCACAAAGGAATACTCTTATTAACAGAGTACTTTGCTACAATCTGCTGGTAAACTGAAATATCATAAAAATAAAATAAAATAAAGTCACTCCAGTAATATGATCAAAACCTCAGACAGTAGTGTTGGCGGAACACACTGTGCATACACAGGGTTGTAATTTGACTGAATTGTTATGAAATAGGATGCTGGTAAATGATCTGTACATGTAAAGAGAGGAGTGTGCTGCTGAATGCAGTGCATGTTACAATTCAATGAACATACTGTTAACATGACAAATAACATGCCATAAGACCTAGTATTGCTGTTTTAATTAATGTGCATTTTCCCCAAAACAAGTTCACTATTTAGAATGAAATAGTGACATAACCTTGTGAGATAGTATCGGTACATAAATCCACAATGCTTTTACAGACCTGCCTTTAATTGTTCCTTTTGGCCATTATGTAAATACCAGCTTTTTATATCCTAAAAGACATTTTATATTGCTAACGTTCAGTTTGTCAATCTAGAGATTTGCTTTTTGGTGTCACAGTTGGTACTGTAGGAGCAGAGAGCTGAGTTATCAGTATGAAGTCATTAAAGAAACGTACGGGCGTCAACCTTAACCCTGGTCCAAACAGGCAATAAAATCAATGTGCAGGTCACAGGAAGCCATGAAAGAAGAAAAGCAGAACTGAGGCACACTTTCACCGGGACTTTTGAGATCAGATTTGCCGTGTCTGCATATAGTGTGTTCAGACTTCAATGTGATCTGCCTGATCAGATAGTGATTAGATATGTATTTCATGGTCAAACAAGTGGCCGTAAACATATTTTAACAACCCTTCACAATAAAAGTCCCCCGTTATTTTTACTGCCTACTCTACCTTCCTGCAATATAAGTAGACTTGTTTTGTTGCAGAAAAGCCGCTAACAAAGCCCCCGTTAATTCTGTGATAAACACATTTTCTTATGAATTATTCACAATAAAATTCCCTCAGTTCATGTAAAAAAGCTTTTATTTTGAAGCAGCAAAATAAGGAAATGTTGGGTTTCCATCAGCTGTAACAGGGCTCGGTTCTCCTCACTTCACTTTGCTCTCCTCAGTAGAGGAGGATCCCCCTCATGCTGTCCACACCTCACTGAGATCTGGACTCAATGCGAGCCGAGACCACCTCTGCATGCGGTCTGGCTGATGAGATCCCGATGCAAGCAAGATCTGATCTCAGAGCGAGAACAGACTCAACAGTCGTGGCACGAAAAAAAAAAAATGCATTGACAAGACAAGCGCAATCACAGCCTCAGATGATCTGAGAAAGAAACGAAGGACAGGTGAGTAGATGGGAGGAAAGTTCCAGGGCATCTGGTGGACGGAAAGAAAAATGGCAATGGAGGAGAATGTGGCCGAAGAGGAGGGACAGAGAGACAAATTGTGACAGTTAACAGTCAAGCGTAGGACAGGAAGCTACCGCGAACCGCCAGAACATGCCACTTCCATTCCACTTCCATTCCACTTCCATTCCACTTCCATTCCACTTCCATTCCACTTCCATTCCACTTCCATTCCACTTCCATGCCACTTCCATTCCACTTCCATTCCACTTCCATGCCACTTCCATTCCACTTCCATTCCACTTCCATGCCACTTCCATTCCACTTCCATTCCACTTCCATTCCACTTCCATGCCACTTCCATTCCACTTCCATTCCACTTCCATTCCACTTCCATTCCACTTCCATGCCACTTCCATTCCACTTCCATTCCACTTCCATTCCACTTCCATTCCACTTCCATGCCACTTCCATTCCACTTCCATTCCACTTCCATTCCACTTCCATGCCACTTCCATTCCACTTCCATGCCACTTCCATTCCACTTCCATTCCACTTCCATTCCACTTCCATGCCACTTCCATTCCACTTCCATTCCACTTCCATTCCACTTCCATGCCACTTCCATTCCACTTCCATTCCACTTCCATTCCACTTCCATTCCACTTCCATGCCACTTCCATTCCACTTCCATTCCACTTCCATTCCACTTCCATTCCACTTCCATGCCACTTCCATTCCACTTCCATTCCACTTCCATTCCACTTCCATTCCACTTCCATTCCACTTCCATGCCACTTCCATTCCACTTCCATGCCACTTCCATTCCACTTCCATTCCACTTCCATTCCACGCGGTGTCACTGATTTACACTAATTACAGATAGGTGTCATGATTCATTTGACGAGGATACATTAACGTCTAACAGTGTAACACACACATGGATTGGAGAGCTGAGCTGAATGTGACAGACATGCCGCCCCCCCCCCCCCCTCCCTACAGAGGTATGAGACAGGCAAAGCTTCTCATGCATCACACACACACAGTAGTCAGCCTTAGTTCATAGCACCCCCATGCTTTTTGTGTGTTCAAATGAGACACATCCAAAGGCTGCTAATTTACAAGGAAACGGCGCACCCAGTTCTTTGTCCCCGCTTCCATTAAGAGCGCATGAGAAGGTGGCGGGGACGAGGGGGAACGGGCTGGCGGGCTGATCTGAAAAAACCCGCAGCTCTTTCATGCTCGGTCTGGCAAAGTAGCACTCTCGCCGCTCAAGCAAATGGAAGATATCACAGGCGTTATATTGCTGATGCTCATTAACAGCAGACAGCCGAGAGAAAAATCAATTGGCTCTCTGATGCACGGCCTATCTTCAGACGGAGCAGGAAAAAAAACTAATCCTGGCAGAGAGATGTAATATCAATGTGCCTTTTCTTATTGTGGTTTTACCAAGCTTGAGTCAGTATGATACAAAAAACAACATGTCATACAAAATATTTGTTAGCACTGGAATGTCTGTCAAGAGTAACGTTCTAATAGGTACGTCACAATCGTTTATATTGTAACGTATGTAGGAGCCAAACAAGTAAACGTGGGGTTTTGGGACTTTGCTGCCGTGACTGTGATGCACAGACATTTATTTAAGGTCATTTCAACAATTTAAATATTGCAGAACTAACAAAATTCTGCAATATCTCAGCATTATATATATATATATATATATATATATATATATATATATATATATATGGGTGTATAAGTACATGAGATAGTGTTCTTCACTAACATTTCTTTAGAGGCATCATTTATTTAATACACTGTTTAATAACTACTTATTATACTTTCTTGGTTCAGTAAACAATTACAGTCAATAGTCTATTTACAAACGATTCCACGGAACACATTCTACCCGTACGGTTTGGCCATCAGTGGTTGTCGGCTGTGGCATGCTAGTTGTCTTAGCCGGGTTAGCCGGGTTCAATAGACAATCATTTCTCTTGAATCAGTGCTTGAAGTGGAAGAAAGCAACCTCCAGTAGTCCCCTCATTCACATGTTGGTGAGTTTATCATTCTGAAGTTCTACAGTGAATGAAAGATTCTAGGACAAATTGGGTTTGGGAGTTCTCCCTTAAGAACATTTGAAAGTTTTTGACTGGACACTGCGAAGAATAGGTTCCCTATGATGAGAAAGTATCTTTTTGATATCCTAAGATATCAGTTCTACACCACTCATCAACCTGTACTAAGAGACAGCTGTAAGCAGCAGTAATACATGTCTGCAGCTCCACAAAGATATATCTCAGGTCTCCCTCTGAGTAATTCTCTTTTGACCTGTGCTACCTCTCTGTGCACAGTTGTGTCCCAGTGGCTCTGCTCTCTAAATATAATAATTACACCTACGTACAGGATGATGAATGTCGTTATGTGGTGGGAGTAAACCCCGCGGCAGTAAGTGGTCTTGTTAAATGGATCTCAGCCAAGGCACAGGGAGCCCCTCTAGCCAGGACATTAGGGTTTTCTACTTCATTATAATGGAACACCATTCAAAAAATGATATAGCCAATAATATAGTTCAAGCTAACACGAATCGTTAGAAGTTGAAAGCTGTTGATGTGGTACTGTCTGCTCAGAGAGCGACAGAAGGAAGTAACTTTATGTTTAAGTGAGCAAGGCCACCAGGACTTCCATTCTCAAACTAGAATTACTTCCTCGTGGTTATAGTTTACATCAAAGTCCGTACAAAATATCAGCACTTCATCATTTTGTCCAATTAAGAGATTTATGTGAAATTGTCATCGTTTGCATATGAATTATTTTACACAGTCGCCTTGATCTTGGACCACCAACATCTACTCAGTTCATCCTTGAGTCCAAATGTACGTTTGTGCAAAGTATGAAGAAGTATGAAGGAATTCGCTCCAGTCGTCCATCACACCTACGAGAATGGTATGGACGGACGTAAAAGATTTGTGGTTTTGGATTGGCCAGTTTTAAGATAACTTTGCTTACTTTACTTAGTTCATGTACTTGTCTGCACACGTTTCACAAAATAATTGTCTCCAGCGTATACAAGCTTTAATTAAGGGGCTCATTATCCTTCAAACAAAGTACTTGTCAGTTCACAATTTGAATTACTTGCAGACCAGCTGTGTGCAGGTGAAATAATGTGCAGGCATTGATTTTCCCTCTATTTCTTTTTTATTCTTCAAACTGTTTGTTATGCGTTTCATGTGAACAATTAAGTGTGAAAACCCAAATGTTCTTGTGGACATTTGTCTGAAAATGTGCACCATTGTCCCCATTTCTGCGATATTTTGCATACATGATGGCCCCGCCTTCCAGTGTGGCCGTTCAACACACTTTCATTTAGACAGGGTCAGGCAGCTTACCCTTATATGTCATCATCATTATGCCGTTGATTTCAGGAAGACAGATTTAACATCCCTGGTTAGTTTATTGGAATACTAGTGTTTTTGCTGGCATTTAGGTAAAAAGAATGACATCCTGATCAGATGCACGAACCTCCTCAGCTGGCCCCTATCAACACAAAGGCTCTACTCCAAGGTCCCTCTGGATGTCTGAGCTTGCCCAGCCTCCCTATAAAGGGAGCGCATTTCGGCCGCTTGCATCCCACAATCTCAGCCTTTCGGTCACTACCCAAAGATCATGACCAAAGGTGAGGGTCAGAATATAGATGGACTGGTAAATCGATCGCTTCCAGCTTCCGGTCGGTACAACGTCCGCATTACTGCTCAAGCCGAATTATTTTAGCCTCACTCGTTAACAATACCCTGAGCGACTTGAACTCCCTAGATTAGGGCAGTGACTCACTCCCAACCCGGAGGGAGAAATCCACCGTTTTCCAGCAGAGAACCAGACTTGAAGGTACTGACTCTCATCCAGACCGCTTGACACTCGGCTGGTAACCACCCCAGTGCATGTTGAAGGTCATAGTCTGATGGAGCTCTCATATTCTGCTCCTGATAAATAGGAATACAGCAAGCAGCTGGTTGGACTAGTTTAGACTGGTCAAAGGGGGGGAAAGCTACCCTGACTCTGTCTAAAGGTATCAGCACCTCTTAAGCTCAGTAACTAACATGTTGACTTTGTATTTGTTTTAAATATGTTGAAAACCTAAACTTTTGGTTTTATAAGGTTATGTGCTGGACTATTTATTGTCTGCAAGCAGGGACCTCCAAGATAAAGTTTATTTGCACAATTGAGTCTTTATTTAAAAGGACATTGTTTCTTCCATATTTGCTAAGGAGAGTTGCACATTTAAAATGTGTTCGTATAATTGTTTTCAAAATGCAAATGCTCCTTTCGAAGCAAAGGAATAGCGGTTTTACTCGGAGCTCATTTTGCATGTCAGAGCTCCTCAACCCTTTCTCTCAAGGTGAAACTGATTTTGGCCACTTGCATCTGTGATCATATTCTTCTGGTCACTACCAAGAGTTCATGACCAAAGTTTGGGATCGGGATGTACATTTACCAGTAACCGCAACACTTCGACACCTGCATCTCTTGGAACATCGCACCGAAATAAATTGCAGGCTTTGTGTTGACGGAGGCCCAAAATGGGGAGAAAATGATTGTTTTCACATGTATCTGCATCAGGGTAGACATGGCCTCAATCAGAAGCAGTTATGTGGAAGATAAATGTGCCAGTACCCCCAGTCACAGTGCCAAACACACGTATCTTTACACAGCTTCGTTAGGAAAACCGAGATTGGATAAACCGTTTTTGTACATTTTTATACAACTCTGAAGACAGCAATCCATAATTAGTGCCAATTATTACTCATTTGCATGATAAGGCCCAGCATGGCCCCAGTTTAGGCCTTTATCTGGCAACATGGTGCCTCGTGTGTGCTTTGGCAGTCAGACCACGTGTATGAGTAGTACGTGGGGTAGATGCTTCCGCTAACTAATGATCATATCAGCTTTCAACTGGTAAGTATTATTTGGGAAACTGAGGTTTCTCTGATTTATTCATTTGAAATTCCACAAATCAACTAAAATCGAATTAAATAATGAAAACTTGTATTGGCTTTGATAGGCGGTTAACATTTGTTTAGTCTTGAATGGTTAAAATGAGAGTGTGTAAGATTTTGGTGGCAGAATGCCCCTCCGCTCACTCCTCCCTTTCCAAAACTATGGTAATGTGAGCTGCCAAGGGCAAAATTGTGGTCACGCCGTCTTCGGTCAGAGGCCATCCTTACAATAACAACACTACTTTAGAAACAACGGAAGTCCACCAGAAGTCACGCGACAGCTGGCAGTACCACGACTCACATTACAACAGTGTGTCAGAGAATCTACGGTGAGCTTCAGGTGACATAAAAACGGGAAAAGCTTCTGTCTCGAGCCAATGGTTAGTTCACAACACAGCGGACTCCACGAAGAGGACTCACTCCCTATGTAGATGTGAAGGGGCTCTAGCACCATGGACACTGCGCACCACTAAAGGGAGCAGCCCTAACTTTTCCAAGCCCGTTCAGCAGCCTCCAGGAGGTGAAGGGTCACACGGTTTCCCCATCAGCAGCTGCACCATGGTCAGGGAACCACGACGTGCTCGTGCGGTCCGGTACCACCAGGATGACCGTTAGATTTACTTCCTGAATATGCGCTAAAAAACGAGGAATCAGAGGAACTGGGGGGATGGGGAAAAGGAGAGCTCTGTGCCGTGGTCGGTGAGAGAAGGCATTCACTCCGAGCGGAAGGTGGTCTTGGTCTCGATGCGAAAAAACAGAGTATGGCGCATTCAGCCTGGCTGAAAACAGCTTTGTTCTCATGGTGACTGAATTCATATCCACACCAAGGTAAAAGGATGACCTTTGCCAGTCTAGAG
Source organism: Leptoclinus maculatus (assembly GCA_032191485.1). Taxonomy (NCBI): domain Eukaryota; kingdom Metazoa; phylum Chordata; class Actinopteri; order Perciformes; family Stichaeidae; genus Leptoclinus; species Leptoclinus maculatus. The sequence goes on from JAVDOI010000013.1 coordinate 17,633,017, forward strand.
TGAGACCTATTGTCTGCAGGTGCTGTAGAACTTCCACTTTTCACCACTACTACTACTGCTGCCATCAATGCCAAGCTCATTAACCAGGCCAAGCGTGCTCTGGAGTAAATAAACACTGTTTAATTCATTCCCTTGGCTAATTGTAGCTTCAGTTTTGGAAAGCTGATCAAAAATACACAACCCTCTAAACACTGATTATCTTTACTCCAGCATTGTGTACACTGCTCCAACATGGTGGGACATCCACAGCTTGACAGATGTGACGTCCCTAGTTACAGTTGCTAAGCTATGATTGGACTCTTTCTATTCTGGGGGGGAGGGGGGGGGGGGGGGTTAGTAAACAGTTATATCCAGTGTGGATGCAATTTGAGGATTAGTCTGCAGGACCATGTCTTTGACTTTTACAGAATGTCACAGCTACATGTTTAGCCTATATTAAAACACTCCCACAGGACTGTACTTACTGTACTTTAACACACTTACATGTCGACCCAACTGGTTTGGGAAATAAATGATGGTAGGTTCTCATACTCAGCCATACTGTCAAGAAGTGACATTGCAATGAAAGGGGACCTGTACAGACGCCAATTAAGTCAGAAAATGTCACGTATGGCTAACTGAGGGCCATTATTATTGGCTAACTAATTTTTTTTATTAACTCCCAGTTCTCTATAGTGACTTTACCAACATCCAGCTCAGTGCAACAGTTAATCTCACATCCATAAATAAACTAACGCAACCAAATCCCTTGATACACATCTCAGGATCAACTCACTGAAAACATTTGTCTCCAAACAGAAACCCCTTGTAACACTCATTACACAATGGTCTGAAGAAAACAGGGAGCATTACAATATAACAATATTACAATACAACTATTGTCACTGAAGTATATTTATTGATTTATTTGGCATTGATTTCATAACGAACAAAAAGGGGGGACTGGATTGTGCCACCTCACAGTATATGTCACAGAATAGGCTTCTCTCAATAGGCTTATTGTTTTGTGGAGAGTAAATCAAAGAGCACAAAATCAACACACCTGGGTAATTAGATTGTTTGCATGCCGGATCCATCCCTTGCATTGTCTTGTAGATATGTCTAGACATGCAGCATCGACTGCTGGTCATAAACCCCCACCTCCATCAGGAAAGAGTTCCTCTATGACTGGGATGGGCTGTAAACCAGTCGGTGACTGGATGGGATGGCAAAACGCCACATTGTCCAGTACAATTACAAAATGCTCCTTTCCTCGCCGGGCACAAGACTTTCAAAGAGGTCATTAAGTAATCAAAACAGTTTCTCTGTGTTCAAATTGGGAGTTAACGCATTTTGTAAAATGTATTTTTAATGTAGACTAAATGTAACCGTTTCTACAATAGTATGTAAACGTGCAAAATGGAGTGTGAAGTTGGTTTGGTGGTGGTTGAATTCTCATTAGAATTTTGTCATTTCATTTGAATGTATTTTGTGTCAAATGAAAGCGATAAACTGTTTAAACCACGTTGACTTCTGTTGTGCTGACTGTGTGTGTCGCACCAAACCTTAGTTCAATGTGTACTATGGAGTCCAAAAGTGACACATTTTTCTAAAAACTGTAATTGTTTAGTGTTCATCTGTCTTTTTCAGAGGTTTGCTGAACTCTGATGTTGGATCCGTTTTTTTTCTAAATGCCTCCTGCAGAGCTGTGCTGACGCAACAGTTACACTGAGGAAAATAAATACTAAATAAAAATAAATTACTGAGTACAAAAACAAGACTTTTATTATACTGATCAATATTACCTGTTCAAAGATGGTTCTTCTAGGGAGGATAAAACTAGATGAATAACATCATCACATACAGCACAGTAAGGACAGCTCAGGGGCTAATGGGGGCTCTGTCATATTCTGTCTTGTTGATTCCACCATCAAGGTTTTTGAACCTTCTCTCTGGGTGACTGAGCAGCTGATGGAGCTCGGACATGATCACTCTATTTTACACAGTTAAGATATATTCTCACTTGGGAGCTTACACATGACTCTGCTGATGCTATACAGGACACGTTCTCATAAACACACACCAGAAAAAAAAATATTGCGGCACAAATGATGAAGTTTATCAAAAGTGGTAGAAAATCCGATTTGGTGTGCGCACAATATAAAAAAAACTCCACTGTTTTACACGGCCTTTTGGCAAATTTTGTAACGTTTCCAGCTTTTTCCACTGAAAAGTTAACATTAGGACCCAGGGGAATGTAGGTGAAGGAAACAGGAAGAGACGGAAGAGATGCCACACAAACAGCTGTTCACCACTCGCTGCCCGGTTCTTGTGTTAAAAATGTCCGCTTAATAATAAAAAGAAAACTGCGTTAACGCGCGATAAAATAATTGTCGGCATTAATTAATGAATGCGTTAACGCGATAATAACGCGTCTTTATGTGTTTGTTTTTTGCAACATGACATTTTTTGTCTATGACAGAATACATTCATCAACATCTGAAAAGGAAGCGTGGGGATTTAAGTGCAGCAGACTTTAAAACGATCACCGCCCACGGCCGACCACCCAGCCAGACCTGCCGGACCAAACGCCACTAAACTGCCCCAGGGAGCTGAGTCGAGATGGAAGCTAAGCTAACCCAGCTAGAACCTAAGACTACTCCCCTACCCAGCATGCTTCTGGCTGTCTGAAGCCCTGTTGCAGAAAAATAAGATGGATGAAAGCAGCAGGACGGTGACTGTTGATCCCACATCCTCACAGAGACCTGGATCCATCGTTCATCTGGATCAAGATGCACCTGACGGGCGGACAGCAGGACAGAGAGCAAGACTCTGGTGAGACGAGAGGAGGTGGACTCTGTGTTTGAGCACTAAGCATCACGATGTAAACACAGTCACAGTTGATGGACAATGTTTTCCTCTTGTTGAATTATTAATATAAAGATGTCGGCCATATTATCTGCCCAGAGAATTGTTTTTGTTGCTGCTGTTTACATTCCTGAGGATGCAAATTCAAAGGGACAGGAAGGTACTGCTATTTCTTCTTTGTTTTGTTCATCATGTGTTTGTTGTGTTAAAAATGGGCTACAACGTGTGCATCCCTGTGTTGCATAATGACTATAAATGATCCTTGAATCCTTGAGTATATATATACATCTATATTTACATATTTCATGAAGTGTAGTAGACTACAGCCTACGTGGCTGAAAATGGAAATACTGAAGTCCCACAGAAGTACATCTAAATTGTACAGTGAGTACATGTACCTAGTTATTTCAACAATATCTCTGTCGGGGTTCATTTCTGTGTTTACCTTTAGTCAGATAATTGATGTGAAAATGTATTTAGAATTCTTTAGGATTCTCATGGTGCTTCCCCAGATTTCGATTAATTTGCCGGATTGTATTTCCCTAAATCTCTACTACGAAGATGTTACAATTTAACGTCCAAAGGTGCATGATTTTCTCATTAGATGTCTAGCGATGCTAGCGGCATAGTTCTGTCAGTCCACCACTTTGTTCTCGGCTGAAATATCTCCAAAACTATGGATGGATTGCATTTACATCTGGTGCTGACATTCATGTTCCCCTGTGGTCCTCTGACTTTTCATTTAGTGCCCTACAGAACCTCAAAGTGTTCACTTCTCCATTCAAATGTGTCACAGAACATTTGTGGTTTACAGAAGGTAACTCCTAATAAATGCGATGATCTCTTGACGTTTCCTCGAGCACCTCTAAGGTTTGTGGTTTTGATTGGAATTTGATTGCATTGTTGATCTTTAGACTTTTCATCTATTTCATCTTTCATCATTTTGGTTTACGGAAAAATATCTGCCAAACTAAACCCTCACCATCTTCCTTTCCCTTCTCTTTATCATTCTCTCTTTGTCCTTGATTTCCTTCCTCCATTCTCCATTAGATCGTCTACCCACCCCCCTCTCGCCGTCTCTCTCCTTTCTTCCTCCATCCCTCTGACTCCCAGTGATCAGGGGAGGTCAAGAGCGTTACATAGAAGTGAAGAGGAGATAATCCCTCATATTAAAGCATGTGAAAGCTGCTAATGCCAGATCAAATAGTGAGGTATTCACAGCCGGGGAGGCGCGGCCGACTGCCGCCGATCACTATCGCGGTGGCGTGCTCCAAAGACGGGCAGACTGCTCGCCGGGCCTTTGTCGGGGACAATGAGACAGCACAGCTCTCCCATACGGAGTAGCACTGTCGTTGGATTGAAATGTACCAGATAGCTGGTCCCAGTGCTGTTAATGAGTGTTTACAAGTCGTGTCCACAATCTGGTATGTGATGGGACTAAGATGTTTGGGGTAAAGGACATAGAGAGACTTCTCAGGTTCAAACAATGTAAGGGGTTTGATGACCAAAGGAAATATTGTGAAAGTGATTTAAACACATTATTCTCAAGCAAAAATGCTTAATTGTTCCATTATCAATATTTCTCCCAATTTGTTTTTACTTGTGATGTTGTAAAAATGTCTCCAATTTTGTTCAGATCATTATTTGGGGTTTTACCAAGGACCCAGCCCTGTGAGCATGCAGCCTTTAGCATGTAGCATTAATGTAATCATTAATACAAGTTCATCTCCTCCTTTCCATGTGTGAAAAGTCTTTAACCCTCTGAACCGTCATTATTGTCAAATTAAAAAATGTTCCGATGGCCCTTTAACACATACTGTGTGACGAACGCTTACTAATGAAAAAGCAGCTAAAACGAAGCTTGAAATTGCTATATTTCATTTAAAATCTCCGCCCAAATAAACTTTTTGCTTTCACCAGATACTGTAAAAAACATAAAATGCTGCTCTCCTCAGCACAACTACGAAGCCATGATTGATTTGCCCGGTGACCACAGAGCATTGAGGAGAGCACAGGAGAGGCTGTAAGTAGAGGCTGTAAAAATAGAAATAGTTCAATGTTTATAAGACGTGAAGCCCCTTTTTTTCTAACATAAGTAACACTTGTTGACACTTGGAAACTTGTTGGATATAAAGATTCCAGTGTTTTCCAATTGTAGTAAAATGAATTCAACTTTCTTTTTCATGATTGATGGCATTGTAACTGTTATACTGCACAAAAGACATTTTTGAGTTGTTTACTTTTAGACATGATTGTTCTGTTTCCATAGAGGTGCACTGAAATTCAAGGCCACAGAGAGTATAATGTGGGAGGAGCAAAACAACTTTGACAAGTATGAGCTCATGACATTTAAAGAAGCTAGCGGTAGCGGGGAGAACACTGGGATCTGTACTGAACAAAGTTAAACAATGTAATAATCTGGGATTCTCTATAACTCTTATGTGTCTGTGGAATTGTGACATTCTAGTCAAAGATGTGCTCACCTTAACTCATGCAGTGAAAAGCCATATGAGAGGGAAACGTGACGGTGCGCTCGTGCGTCTTCACATACGGGGTTCTTGTACACTGCTGTTTCTCTCACTGTGCAACAAACTGGATGAACTTCAGCTACTGGTGGGGAGAGACAGAGACTTTTCTTCATCCTCCGTCTTGTGCTTCACTGAGACCTGGCTCTGTGGATCAATACCGGACTCTGCGCTCCAGCTGGCTGGCTTCCAGCTGTTCAGGGCGGATCGCGGCACGGAGCTCTCCGGCAAATCGAAGGGTGGAGGAATCTGTTTCTATACCAACAGTGGCTGGTGTAACGATGTGACAGTGGTTCTGCAGCACTGTTCTCCTGATCTGGAATCTTTCATCATCAACTGTAAACCCTTTTACTCCCTCCGTAAGTTTGCTTCATTCATTCTAGTCGGTGTTTACATTCCGCAGCAGGCCAACTGTACGGAGGCACAGCGCGCGCTCGCCGACCAGATACTGAGTGTAGAGCGGACCAACCCGGACTCTTTAGTTATTGTCCTTGGTGACTTTAACAAAGGACCGCGTAGGGCTGATAACACCGCTGGTCACGCTGGTCACTGATCGCTCCATTAACAGCTGCTTCCTCCGTAATAAAGCAGACTTTAACTGAACAACAGCTGCTAGTAAAGACAACAAGGTCAGCATCGCCTGTAATCAGTTGTCCATGTTAAATTAACCTGGTAGTTGATCGGTATTCAATGTTGTCGTTTGTGAGCTTCCGGGTAAGGGTCACGTGATAGACATGTGATGTATGAGGGAAGGACACATCATGACTGCTAAGAACCAATCAAGTAGCGAACGCGGGTGTGGGCTTCATCGTTTCTAATCTTATCCGGTTTCGGCCGTCCACACGAAGAGGCAACCCCGGAGTTTTCAAACGTATCCGTCCTCGGGAGCGTTTTTCAAACTTATCCGTTTACGGTGCTCGAAAACTCCGGCGTAGTGTGGACGCTCAGTGTAAACATAGCAAAACATATGCGTTTTCAAATGGAAACGGAGTAATGTGGACATGGCCTCAGACAGATCACCAACTACAAGCCAAAAGCCCCCCCACTCCATGAACGACCTATGCCTGGCAAACGAGCTGAACGGGTTCTACTGTCGCTTTGATAGACAATGGGACAGTCCTGACCCCATCCCCCATGGCTCTATCAACCAGCCCCAGGCCCCCCTCCCCCAGCTCTGCAGGGGCCCCTGCCTCTGTACCATCCATCCCAGTGCCCCCCACCCCCCTCCCCAGTGACGACTCTCTCTATTCTGAAGAGAGACGTCAACAGGCTTTTTAAAAGACAGAACCCCCGCAAAGCAGCCGGCCCAGACTCTGTCTCCCCCTCCACCCTGAAGCATTGTGCTGATCAGCTGTCTCCGGTGTTTACAGACATTCCTGGAGACATGCCACATACCAGCCTCCACCATCATCCCCGTCCCCAAAAAACCAAGGATCACAGGACTTAACGACTACAGGCCCGTCGTCCTGACCTCTGTGGTAATGAAGTCTTTTGAGTGCCTTGTCCTGTCCAACCTAAAAACCCTCACTGAACCCCTCCTGGACCCCCTGCAGTTCGCCTACAGAGCTAACAGGTCTGTAGACGACACAGTCAACATGGCCCTTCATTTCATCCTCCAGCATCTGGACTCCTCAGGAACCTACGCCAGGATCCTGTTTGGACCTTTAACACCATCATCCCGTTGCTGCATGACAAGCTCTCCCAGCTGCACGTGCCCGACTCCACCTGCAAGTGGATCACAGACTTCCTGTCTGACAGGAAGCAGCACGTGAAGCTGGGAAAACACTTTTCAGCCTCCGAGACCATCAGCACCGGTTACCCCCAAGGCTGTGTTCTTTCCCCTCTGCTCTTCTCCCTGTACACCAATAGCTGCACCTCCAGTCACCAGTCTGTCAAGCTCCTGAAGTTTGACACCACCCTCATTGGACTCATCTCTGGTGGGGATGAGTCCGCCTTAGGGTTGTCACGATACCAAAATTATGACTTCGATACGATACCTGCCATAATATCATGATACCCGATACTTACGATACGATACCAGAATTCGATACAATACCACAAATACGATACGATACTGGTATATTTATCTATAATAGTAATAAATAAAACATCTGTATGGTTCCCTTTTTTACCAGCTTGTTCCTGCCCAGCTTTTTGAACACTTAACTAAAAATAAAAATAATTAGCTCAAGATCCACCCTCAGGCTCCACCAGCATGTAGCCATTTTGCATCAATTGTGTTTCATTTAGTACACTTTTGTGTGCATTGTGACCTCATGATCATATAGGCTTGTCGTCAAACTAGGCTAAGGCTACTCATGTTAGGCTGTATATGGGTGAGCTTGGTTCATGCTTAACATCAGCTCCATCACCAAGAGGGCTCAGCAGAGGATGTACTTCCTGAGGCAGCTGAAGAAATTCAACCTGCCAAAGACAATGATGGTGCACTTCTACACAGCCATCGTGGAGTCCATCCTCTGCTCCTCCATCACGGTCTGGTACGCTGCAGCCACAGCCAAGGACAAGGGCAGACCGCAACGCATTATTCACTCTGCTGAGAGGGTGATTGGCTGCAATCTGCTGTCCCTCCAAGACTTGCTCGCTTCAAGGACCCTGAAGCGAGCAAGAAAGATTGTAGCCGACCCCTCTCACCCTGGACACAAACTGTTCGTTTGGCAGGAGGCCGCGGTCCATCAGGACCAAGACCTCACGCCACATGAACAGTTTTTTCCCATCTTCAGTTGGGTTCATCAACAAAGCCCGGGACCCCCACTGACTCTGTCATCCCCAGGACAATTTCCTACCTGTACACTCCCCTGGACATCCCTTCATATTTAAATACACTTGACACTTTTACACTACACTTGTTTAAAGTACTGTTACCTGTTTGTCTGTGCACTTTATTTTATATTTTATTGTACATTTTTTAATATATTCTACTTTTTGCACTGTGTTGACTGTTTCATTTTATGCACCATCCACCAAGTAAAATTCCTTGTATGTGCAACATACTCTGGCAAAATAAGCGGTTCTGATTCTGATGTGTCCTGTGTCTGACTGTACCTCTGCTGTTTGGGGTCTCTGAGATAATACAAGCTGTAACATTGTGCATCATGGAGCCATACAATCGTTTTTTGGAGTCCATGAATTTAAGTTGATTTTGGCCATTCGTGGCGATACGGGCTGTGAACCTCTATAAATGTCAATTGTGTCGGTTTTGAAATAGACTTGCAAAGATGTCTTATGAGAGACTCAATAAAAAGGTAATTAATTGGGACATTTGTTATGGTCATTCCCGGACGAAGGAGTTAAAATCTTTATTTTATTTGGAGCCGTTTGTCATTCATTTTTCCAGAACAGGTTACTTTGTGATATTCAGGAGATTAGGAGCAAAATGTTTCTTATGTTTACAGAAAAACAGCCGGTTTATACATGGTGTAAACAAAAGTTACAAACTCATTGTCTCATTAAGAATAACTACAGTGTATGAAGTTAATGTGAAATAAGATTTAAGCAAGACAAAGATCTGTATGTGCACAGTTACACTGTGGAACATGAATTAGAGACTGTCCTGTCTACGAGGATGCAAGGGATGTACTTTTTTAGTAAAATGAGCTCCAAATTTCTTTTGGCTGGATGACAATGAAGATTTAAGTTGTGCTTTGTGAAGGAAACGTAGTCGTAGTCGTCGTGATGTCACCCATTGGTTTGTGGACTGATGTTTTAAAGCTTTGAGTTCGGCAATTTCGCCGTCGCAATGTATTTTTTTGCAGCCAACAAACAGAAGTTACCATATTTGGAATGCGGAGGAGTGACATAGAGATGACGTATACGGCTCTGGTATCGGCAGCAACCTGTCGATCACAATGTCGCCCCGCCCTAAAGCATAATCCGCTTTATTTTTGGCCGTCGCTATCTTTTTTTTTACAACTAGAAGTAACACAAGAGGCTCGTAGCTAAGTGCAAATGCTGAATAAGATATTTTTGGGCTGCCAAAAATGCAATTAACTTTCATGAACTGAAAACACACTGTGAAAGGGTTAAAGACTAAAGAACAAAACACGGAAAACTCCGTGGTCGTTAACTGTCAATCACAATGTAGAAACAACCTGACGCATCTCCTGCTTTATGGTCTGTTTGACTCTAAATGGACCATAATCTACTAAATGAACATCATGCTGTATTGAAGAAGACTTGAAACTAGAGATTGAGACCATAAACTCATGTTTACAATGTTTACTGAGGTAATAAATCAAGAGAGAAGTAGAGACATTTTCTCATAGACTTCTATACAACCAGAGGAGTCGCCCCCTGGTGGACACTAGAGAGAATGCAGCTTTAAGGCGTTTCTGCATTGGCTTCACTCGTCGGACCGGAGGTTGCCGCTGAATTCCAACTGATAAGTCAATGACTATTTTTGTTCCCTAACCATGTATTGATGATGTCAGGGTCACTGTATAGAAAACGCTTCTACGTGTCGTTCTAGAGGGTGTGGTCATAAAACAAATGAAATTGTTTAATTTGGAGGACTCTAAACAGAAATGTACCAGGGAAAAGTGCTATAAAGTTACTCCAGTTCACTTCTATAACTTATCGTACAAATATCTGTAAATGTTAAGTTCTTCCCCTTTTGATGCACAATGTCCAGTTTTTGTTTTGTGTTTTTTTTTCTAAGGGTCTGAAAAACGGTGGGAAGGTCCTGGAAATGCACACTCCATCGTCCATTTCATTTTTCATTTTTTTTAACAGTCAGTGCATGTATGTGCATTTTCAGACACCACGGTTAGTGGTACAAGAGGAGCAGGAGCTCGTGGGCCCCGTAATCACACAGAGTGGCCCCAAAGTCCAGGCATTAATCATTATAAGCAGCCGTGACAGGAAAATCAAAGGTTTGGCCCCTATAGCTCCGCTCTCTGCCTCGCTCGCCCCAATAGACCCCAGATGCTCCAGCTTACTAACTGTAGACTTCAGAGAGAGAGAGAGAGAGAGAGAGAGAGAGAGAGAGAGAGAGAGAGAGAGAGAGAGAGAGAGAGAGAGAGAGAGAGAGAGAGAGAGAGAGAGAGAGAGAGAGAGAGAGAGAGAGAGAGAGAGAGAGAGAGAGAGAGAGAGAGAGAGAGAGAGAGAGAGAGAAAGAAAGAGAGAGAGAGAGAGAGAGAGAGAGAAGAGAGAGAGAGAGGCGTCATGCAACGGTCTCTACCAGCCGGTAGCACCATTCATCTTTGTCGAGTGTACATGTACCGTTTGCTAAGCCATCATTAAATGATGATGTGTGCTGCTCTGCCTGACCACACACACACACACACACACACACACACACACACACACACACACACACACACAATGGTGGAATCGACTAAGGGTTCAGAGTTTGCAAAAATGTATCCTTCCAAACAAATTAAAAGTGCTCGACAGTATTTTTTTTCTGTCAAATATAATTACATTGTTAATTTCAGCATGAATTGAATTAGGCTGATTTACGTTAACATGGAACGTGCATCATGTTAAGACTAATCAAACTCTTTGAAGCATTAGCAGAGGTGAACATGCATGTACTCATTTGTCAATTCAGTTAACTTGACTGTTTTCCCATACATTTTTTATTGTGTTCAGTTTGACACTGTTTTACAGATGCAATGTATTTTTTCTTTACAGGAAAAGTTACAGGAATCTAGTACTTTCCATATATATGTATGAATATTTATTTGTATTTTTAAACCGGGACCTTATTCCCCATGTGTTTTTGTTGAGGTGATTAATGGGGACGTTTTTTAAAACTGGTGCAGCACTGAGGGAGAACGCTGCAGACAGGCTGTAGTGTAATCATATCGGGGGAACACCTCACTGACAATGTTCCTCCACTAAAAGTGCTTGTTTTTGCAAATGACAGGCTCAGATTGTTATTATGGAAAGAACCCTACAGAGGAATAAAACCTGTATCCTTACCTTTGGCTTGATCCGGTCTGTTTGTTGAAGCGTGTCTCACTCTGAGAAGTCTCGTTCTGGAGTCCCACCCACACTGCCGAAAATCATGACATTGAGCATGTTTAAGGTAACGCTAAGCTACGCTTTCTGTACTCCAACACAACCTCCGACAACACCGGCACTCCTCTCTCCAACCCTCACCCACGTCTACGCCGTCGTCTCTACAACAAGTCACACCACACACTGACAAAGAAAGTGGAAGAAAAAGAAAAAGAAAAAGGGTTAATTGCTCAGTACGGTTCTTTCCACGATGATTTCGGTCACTTAATCTGAGCCCATCAGTGGCCAAAACAAGCACTTTTAGTGGACGTACGTTGACGGGAAGGAGGATCACGTTACAGGCCGTTAAGCTGCTGGAGATTGCAGCGCACATTCGATATGTGAGGAATCGTTGTCACGTCACTTCAACACAGAACACCAGTGACTAAAGTGAAGCTTTTATTTGTGTAATAGTGAAGTCTACACTAAAGGTAACACTGTAATGACTAAAAAGACTATTTTGCATTACCACAATAATGTAATAATGACAAAAAGCAATGTAGGCTTGTTTGCATTGTGGTGAATTAGTGATTTTAATTTTTAGTACAGGAATGAATAAAAAACCAACGCAATACTTTGAGATACTCTTCAGAACCTTAGTAGTCCTTAAAGAAAGAGAGAAACGGTCACACAAACACAAGAATGACTTCAACATCCGCACTTCACAAAAAGCAGTAGACTTCCTCACGACAAACATTCCAACCAAACACAGGACGTCTGATGAGAAGCTGAAGAACGACTCTGTCTCTCCTTGTGGGTCGGTTCAACATGTAAGAGTCAAACACAGGAGAAGAAGAAGAAGAGAAGCAAAGTACAACCAGAGGTGTGATGATAGTTTGTTAGATGTGTTGGTAGTGGAGTGGAGTCGGACAAGTAGAAGTAATATTAAATAGTAAACATTCAGTAACTTAATCCAAGTGTCACAATATTGAGTCTATTCAGTAACGTGACTTGATTACTTTCTGTTCATTTTGGATTACTTAGATATATTATGCAATTATGCAAATGAGGACAAGAGAAAAGAAGAATCAATAAGATGAGTTATATGTAAGCATAAGTTCTGATGTGTGTTTTGTAATGTGCAGCACATCCAGGTATTGCCTGTGAGTGAGTGAGTAAGAGAAGAAGTACTCTTCCTCTAACTTATCTTCTTGCTACGGCAGGTACAACAACAGACAGCAGAGAGAACCTGGAGGCAGACGTCTGCGAGGGAATAAATGCTTTTTTTGTGTGTTTTTTGTTAAATTCAGAAATGAAATAGCTGCAAGTGAAACGACGTCCCCGCATCATAATCAACGTTATAATGCGCGCTAACGACTTTGTTAAGTATGCTATTCACACTTCACACTCGTTGGTTTTACAGCTGCAAGGCAGAACTATGTTTCCTTTTCTGCTTTACATACTAAATAATGGCAAAAAAACAGATTGTTTTCATTAACGTCAGGTTAATGTGTGCTCATGATGGTATATCATCCTTATTTTAAAAAAAAAAGGTATTCCAATTGTAATCTTGCTAAAACTCCCCATTTTAACCAAATGCATCAGTAATCAGATTACATCTCTTTCTTCTGCAACTATAACGGGATACAGTTCCCTGTATTGTGTATCCTACTTCATATACGCCTCATCATGTACTCCATTACTCCACCAGCCTGTGTGCATTGTTGTGAGTGCATGGGCTGCAGAAAGCAATTCCATGTAATGACATAACGAAGAGTATCGGACCTTTTACAAGACTCAATCAAGACACACTCGGGACACTCGCTTGTTTCTTTTCATTTTTTGCGCTATTTTTATTTGTATTCCACTACACTGCAGGTAAATATGTTGCATTAAAAAAACACATGAAGAAGAGTGAATCAGTACTACAGATTAGTTAATGGTATAGAACATGAATCCAGTCAAACCATCGCAGAGAATTCATGAGCTGAAAGATACTCACGCTGTTACCAAAAGAACGGTGTTCAAATAATAACTTCATTTCTATCAATGTAACTTTTTAATATCAGAATAGCTTGAAGTCAAGACATACAACAATATGACTCGTGTTCACAATTAAATGTAATTGCTGCGGACACTATTCATTCATCATTCAGCACCTACAGGTGATGTGTGATTACATGTTGCTGCTTGTGTGTGTTTGTGTATGACTCGTGGTATTTTATCGTTGTGGTATTCACAATAAAAATGCTCTGAATGCTTCCAGCTTTGATCTCATCCGCCTTATTAGCACACCGACTGGATCCCATCTGGTTATTAAGTTAACATTAAGTTTAGCAAAAGAATGATTTCCTACACAAACTGCTGTCCATTGAATGCAGGTATCTGTGCGTCTGCTCCTGATCCCTGCAGATGGTGCCGATAGCGGCGGTGACAGCTATAGCCGCCCGCTAATCCTCTCTCTCTGAGCACCTGGTTGTCTTCGATACAAAGCCAACGAACCTCCAGTCCGTTCTGTCTGACCGACCGACATGAAAACCTCTTTGACAGCTGGTACTTATCTACCAACTCTTCATAATAACACACATCGCCCACATCGCTGCCTGCTTAGAAAGCTTCACCTGCATCATTTGTTATCTTTTGTTTTTTATTCTCTCCATCAGGTTGTCACTGAGCTCGTGTAAGATGTGTGTGTGTGTGTGTGTGTGTGTGTGTGTGTGTGTGTGTTGGGGGGGGGGGGGGGGGACCTGAACAAATACACTTTGCAATCAGATGAAGCATTAATTAAGGAAATACTCCTGATTTTAGCCTCGAATCACCATTCGGAATTTGAAGTCATTGTTGTAAATTGGACATATTCAGAAGAAAAGTAAATGCTAGTTTGAGTTTTTATTCTTCTTTTTTTGTGAATTTGTGATTTTAATCTCAGAAAACATTAAAAAAATGTTCTCGTAAATGTTTGACTTTAATCTTATGAATTCTCCATGATTTATTTAACCTTAATGGTCCTAAAATGAATTGTAATAAAGCCTTTTAACCAGTGTTGTGTTGTTGTTTTATGCAAGATTGATGTAAATAACTAAATGCAGTACACCGCCCCCCCCCCCCCCCAACCTACACCTGCTGAAATGCACTATTTTAAAATGTGACTATTGCTCCTGTATGTCCACGGTTGGATTAACGGCCCCAAATCACAGAAAGAAAGAAAAAACTTGCCTCAAGATGTATGACATGGTTTCTGATATTCTCATTGATTGTAAACTTGTTATGGGATATTGCAGTAGTGATGTACAACATAAACTCTGCTTCTGCATCATTACTTCACTTTGAATGAGTTCTAAACTCTCAGTAGCTTTAGTCATGTTTGCATTTGTACTTTTGGATCGGTTGTGTCAGAATTTGGATATTCCAACCATGCATTTCTTATTTTTTAGCCATGTTCTTAAACCGTTGCTCACTCGTGAACTGACTTTGGTAAACTCTCATTTGCAGCAGGTGATGTTCATGTGTACAGCTGACTGATCGGCACTGGGAGGTCTGCCAAGTGTCAGCTTCAGTGAGTAAAGACTAGTGAACGAATCATATCAGTGCTGTGTGTGTAGGAGGGACACACACACACACACACACACACACACACACACACACCATCATACTGTACTAGCTGCTCTGCTGCTGTTTGAACCAGTGACAGAGTGTCTCTGCTGGAGACTTAATAAATGAACATCAGAGCACCGGAGATAACAGGGTGCGTGCGTGTGTGTGGTCTGATATTAGTAGGTGGTGATGAATGAAGAAGGATATTGTGTTTCAGATGCAGACATTATTTGTCCTCAGCATCCAGACCTTTTCCTTTGCTCCTCCTCCCGTCGGCTCATTCATCAGTGTTTCCTGACACAGTGCGCTCCGACGCTTCCTCCAGACTATACAGGAGAATGTCAGGCCGTGTGTCTCCGTCACGGCTTGTGTGTGTGTGTGTGTGTGTGTGTGAGAGAGATCCCTAAGTAATCCAATTTCTTATGTTGCACTTGGTTATGTGTTTTGTAAAAAAAGAAAATACAGGGATTCATTTTACTGACACCAAGTGACACCCGATATATAAAAGATGATTTACTTTTATTGCAAAACTATGTAGAAAGGAAACTTAAATAGATCTGTCACCATGTAGCTCTGACTCAACATGGGTATAGAACATGTGAAAACACTCAAATATCTGTCGTTATTAAATGCAATAATGAAGATGCCCTCCAGCCCTTAGTTCCATCAGTTATGATAATGTTCTACAGTATTTTAGAATTTCTAAAAAGAACTGTGAAAGATCAAGTTGGAAACAAACCAACAGGTTAGTCAAACTTATTTGGAAGAGAACATGGAGGTGTAAACCTCCAGTGGGTCAAACCTCTGAGTCCATGTGATGGTGTCTGACGTTCTGGACATGAACACAGATAACGGAGTTGGATCATCTAGTGCAGGGGTCGCCAATAGGCGGACCGCGGTCCGGATCCGGACCCAGACGCTGTCCTATCCGGACCCGGACGTATAATTGATGGATAATTGAGAAATATACATTTTGGCGGAGCGCTTCTGTTTTAACCTGCGCAGCTTTTCTGTCCTTTACGGCACTCGTTCAGCAGTTCAGGAAACACACCGACCAATTACAGACATGTAAATAATCTCACGTGACGCTACTCAGACAATCGAATGTTTATTCCAAAATGCATCGTGAGTCGAGTGAGATCACGCAGACAGGCGGGAGACGGAGAGAGAAGCAGTGAGAGAGAAGCAGTGAGAGAAGTGAGTAAGTCGGAGAACAAAGTTAACATGGCGTGCTCTAAAAAGAGAAAGGTGGACCTCGAAAACAGCTTTAACAAAGAATGGACGGACTCGTGTTTGTTCATTCTTCCTGCTGGCGCTACTAAACCACTCTGTCTCATATGTTCAGATACCGTGGACATTATTCAAAGCGCCGATGTGAAACGAGACCAAACATACCCACTCCAATCTGAACTGAGGGCACAGAAAATAAACCATTTAAGAGCCCAATATGAACGTTCCACCAGAATATTAACACATTCATTCACTGCCCAACGACGTGCTTACGAATGTTCCCTGAAAGTTGCTTTGATTTTGGGTCAACATAAAAAGCCATTCACTGATGGAGAGGTTGTCAAGGAGGGCATGAGTGCATTACTGGAACTTTACTTGAGGGGAAACAAAAAGAAGAGTTATGTGAACAAATCAAGCAAATACCTGTCAGCAGCCTCAGACACAAGGCTCATCTTTATAAAATCAAGCACTTTCTTTTAAGATGTAAGTTTTTCAAAAGTTCTTTTTTGTGTATTTTATTTTTAGATGGAGACATTATTTTACTTGAAATGAGAGAAGAACATTTATTTATGTATTTCTATGTATTATTTATAATCCATCCAGTTAAATTTGAAAACTGAGAATAATAATTGTTAAAATATAATTGATGTGTACTTTCTTTATTTGATTTGACAGTTGTTGACTACACAGAGACGTTACTACTACTAGACTTCTTGAATATACATATATATATATATATATATATGTATGGCACTAAATGGCGCGAGTTAGATATCATTGTAATGTTCCGGACCTTTGCCCGAGGAGATTTTCTCAATCTGGACCTTTTGGAATTTGAATTGAAGACCCCTGCTGTAGTGACTTGTAGCTCGTAATGTCTCTCTGGTGTAACGTTGCATGCTAGGTCTTTCAAATATATGTCCAGTATATATCTGGTCACTACCTAATGTATTCTACACACTTACTATTAGCACATAGATCTGGAGAGTCCATGTTTAGGTTGCACTCAGCATCTTTGGTGGTTAGTTCTCATATGGCTCTCCGCCGTACTTCCGTTACCAACGGTGTGTGCACACTTACGTACATGTGGAGGGTAGCATTTTCTGATGAACCTGCAAGGCCGCTGGGCTGGGCTGCACTTTGTTTACTTCTTACTGTGCAGGCGCATCACAAAGTTACTGGATCCGGTTTAAACTCAAACTAAGTATTTAATAACAATTGCAAACTGTATTAACTACCGATAGTAATGTTCTCGAGAGCAGAGATCACACACACACACACACACACACACACACACACACTCACAGGTCTGACACTTAAGCCAGGTGCTGAAAAAGGAGAGGTGATATGATCTGAAGAATACTCCCGAAAACATTGTTCTTTATATCCCCTGAAAGACAGAAAGTGTTCGAACTGTCTCAAAACGTTGAAAACGAATGTCCGTGATTGGCTGTAGTCGTGTTGGCTCCTCCTCTTATCGATCCTTTGTGGCAAAACTTCTTCGACTCCTCCTCCTCCTCCTCCTTCTTCGTGGCTGGCACGTCTGTTGTCCATCTCTCTGATCACATCCTCCATC
Source organism: Leptoclinus maculatus (assembly GCA_032191485.1). Classification (NCBI taxonomy): domain Eukaryota; kingdom Metazoa; phylum Chordata; class Actinopteri; order Perciformes; family Stichaeidae; genus Leptoclinus; species Leptoclinus maculatus. The sequence goes on from JAVDOI010000013.1 coordinate 17,650,750, forward strand.
GATGAGCTCACCTCTGCTCCATGCCTGTAAAGCCTCGCTCAGAATGTCCCTATATCTGACCCTCAAGACTTATTCTTTACAGCGTTTAATACCTACAGTGACTATGCTTTTATGGTTTCATTCAATGAGTTAATATACTGTAACATATAATACATTCCATAAGTAAATATATTGTGACTCTTTAACATATTTTTGACGTTCTTATTATTGTGACACTAGGGGTGCTATTAATCATACTAATAATGCTTTTAATACTGAAATCCTTCACGTACATCATCATTGTTTAGAAACTGTTAAAGGTCTATCTATAACTATTATTATATGTATAATATAAAAGCAGTTGTTTGATATCGATGTTTAAAGAAGATGTCTGCCTCTCCTGGGCTGAGGCAGCTTTACATTGAAGGAATTGTCTTTTGTAACAATACATGTTCAAACAGAGTGAGCAGGAACTTAGGAAGGTATTTTACCCGAACCCTGTAAGAATAGAATATGTTTAGAATTTGGAGTTGAAGAGGTTGAGGAAATAAGGAAAATATACATTTCATTTCCACGTCCTCCGAAGGTAAAAGAGGTGAACTTCAAGATACAAAATGAGATCTACCCAACAAACCGTTTGGTTTTGACATGAATATGTATTTTGTGAAAGTTTGCAACATGTTTTTCTTGTTTTTCTTCATCCTGACTCAGTCCTTCTGGAGAGATATGCAGAGCTGGTTACAGTCCAACGGGACTGAGTTGTCCCCATTTTCAGTGACGAGAGTTAACTTTGGTGTCTGTGTTGAAAACCATGTTCTCAATATTGTGTTACTACTGTAGAAGTTCTTTATACACAAATGCAGATACCTTAAGACTAAACCCGGTTTGATCCAGTGGAAACGTGTTAAAGACAGGATAGCCCTGCCGTTGCCATTGTATTTGATTTATTTTTGTAATTTCTTTTCATTTTTATTGCTAGCGTGTCTGTATTTGATTATGATATTGCTCAGCTTGAGGCAACAGTTCATCTGTAATTTGAGGCCTTGCTTGTTTGTGCCTATTTAATCAATAAAAACATACTTATGATAAGCGGTGTATTGAGATCGTTTACCCTCTCCACCTTCATGTTCGCTCTGGAACAGAAATCAGTCCCTGACAACCAACAACAATGTTGTACACTCTGAAGATCGACTCCTCTTCACTAAACCGAGAAAAAGTCGGAAGCCAAACAATGAAAGAAAAGATTTCCTCTTGAGCGGACTTATTGTACTTCTTGGACAAACAACAACAAATCCTAAACATGTAGCGAACCGTCTCCCCATTTCCAAGTCACAGCCGAGTGAACTCGCGACGAGCGCTCTGACACGACGAGACAAAGGGTGCGTTTGATCAAATTAACGGGCCGGCGAGCGGATCCGTGGCTGGCTGCCCTCTCAGCCGCGGGGAGAGCTAGTCACCGACGCTTTGATCTCCCAATTAGGTGTATTTAGAAACGGTAAACATGTAACTAGAGAGATAATGAGCCTGCAGTGTTTAGCCTCCCCCCCCCTCTCTGTCCACAGGCACGATGAAGTATGGAGTCTAATTTGGCAGGTAAATGAATACGAGCTGCTGAAGTGTGACAGTGCAGCCTGTGTGAACAGGCCAGGTCCTGTTGTTGTTGTTGTTGTTTGGATGATCCCTCTTCTTCGCTGTCTACCTAATGTTGCATTCAAATAATTGTGAGCACCAATTTTGACAGAGAGAGAAATGACTTAGAAGTGTTTGAACTATATAAAATCCAACCAACACAGTAAGCCTGTACCTTTCTGAAGTATTTGGTTGCTACTTTTTCACACATGAATGACACTTAAAACTGAAAACAAGCCAACAATGAGCGTCAATGCTTTGGGCGGTGTGTTTCTTTGCCTCTCGACGTCGCCTCCATAGACTGTATATAAGAAGTCGACGTGGTCATCGGGACTTCACCCATTGCTTTGTGGACTGCCGTATTGAAGCATTGATTTCTGCATTTCACTTCATTTTGGCCGTCGCCATCTTGGATTATGGCTGCCGCCATCTTGGATTTTGGCCGTCAGCCATCTTGGATTTTGGCAGTTGCCATCTTGGATTCACACACACACCGAAACCTAAACCAGGGCCGTAGCAGCCAGCAGCTCCTCACAGGACCCTGATTGGTCTGGACACAAATGCATTATTTGAATCCTGAAAAGGTGTTTTTTCTTTGTAATCTTTTGATCCTGCTGGTGTCACGTGAATCCATTGGCAGTGCAACGTAAATCTAACCATGTAAGAATGGAAAGTTTCAATAATTTCATTTTCATATCAGCTACTACTGGCCATGTTTCATGGTGTACAAAAACAAGTCTTCACACGTGGAAATATCGGAGAAGACACTGACGACTGAATTTAATACATTAATGGAAACACGGCTACTGTCACACTAATATTCTCCACTGCATAAAAAAAGCAAGATTGTTCATTTATGAATTCATCACAATTGATCACATATTTTTCCAATAACAAACATTAATTGTTTACAGTTGAGGTTTACCATGTGGAAGCTGTATATATATATATATATATATATATATATATTTTACAAGAAAGAGACATGAATGCAGCAGCATCTGCTTTCTATAAATTCTGTCTGTTATGAGGCACTCAGGCAGCTCTCAATACATAGGCTAGTGTACCATACTAAGTGTGTGTGTGAGAGAGAGAGAAAGTCTGTGTGTAATGGATTACAGTAAACAATAGCATGTCCTTGGTCAAACAAAAAGATTATGAATGCTGGCTGTGATGTCAGCGCTGCTTCATGTCACTGCTGAGAGCAGCCAGAAAAGGGTTTATTATCAAAACCCTCTGCTTTTCAAACTTCCTCTATCAGCCATATTACATTTTGGGTAAACATTATGTAGGTTTTTAATGATGTATATTGTTTTGTTATAGTGTGACATTTATTGAGTAATGGAGTGGAAAACACATCCAAACGTATGCCCTTATATGTGAAAGATAGCAACTTATGATCCATCCATCCATCATCTTCCGCTTATTCGGAACCGGGTCGTGAGGGCAGCAGACTCTTCCTAGGGGACCCTGTGGCGTTTCCAGACCAGACAAGATATATAATCCCTCCAGCGTGTTAATGGTTAACCTCGGTATTGGACGTGCCTCTGAAAGGAGGAATCCAGGAGGATCCTGATCAGATGCATGGACCGCCTCAGCTGGCCCCTTCCGAAGCGAATGAGTAGCGGCTCTACTCCGAGCCTCCTTCAGATGTTTGAGCTCTGCACCCTATCTCTAAGGCTGATCTCAAAAGGAAGCTCATTTCGGCCACTTGTATCTGTGATCTTCTTCTGTCGGTTACTACTCAAAGGTCGGAAGGTCCGCTACAACGCTTGCTGCACCGAGATACTTTAACTCTCTCGCTTGGGGCAGTGACTCACTCCCAACCCCAAAAGGTGCAATCCACCGTTCTCCAGCAGAATCGTGGCCTCAGACTTGGAGGTACTGAGTCTCATCCAGACCGCTACACACTCGGATGCTCACGGTCTGATGGAACCAACAGAACCACATCATCTGCAAAGAGCAGGGATGCAATTCTGAGGACCCCAAACCGGACACTCTCCACCGAATCAGGGACAACCCTGGTGAGGCCAACACCCACTGGAAATGGTATAGCACCGACCACTCAAAGCGCTTTAACATGTCATTCACCCATTCACGCCCATTCCTACACTGACGGCAGGGGCTACGATGCAAGGTGACACCTGTCCATCAGGACTAGCTAAGCATTCACGCCACACACAAGGAGCAGTCTTCGGGGGCAATTTGGGGTTAAGTGTCTTGCCCAAGGACACGTCGACATGGACTGGATCGAGCCGCTCTATCTCTGAGCCACAGCTTAGTGCTAAGTGTAAGCAGAGCTGGAACAATTGAACTCATCTTTTACACAGTTTGGAATAGTTTGAAGTCTTTGCTTGTATGTCCATGGGATAAAAGACAAACAGATATTTTTAACTGTTATTATTTTTCATTTTTGCTATGGGATGGATTGATCTTGACATTCATTCTGAGTCCCCATCATGGTTATGGTGATGTTAACATTGAGGATTACAGTAAGTGTATTGTTGCCATGGAGACAGTGAGCACAGTTTTTAAGTGAGTGCACAGCAGGTTAGCTGAACATGCAAGTGGAGTATGTGGTATATATAAATAATTGTGTTTTTAATAATATAAGTATGATAAATACATGTTCAAATAGAGCTTTTCTTTCCCAAATTGCAGGTTCTTCTGATAAGTGTCACCATTATTTATTGGTTTTAATCTATACAATATGCTTTTATTCTGACCTTCAACCTGTGTAAGAGGAGTCTTTTGTAGTGGTGGCATTTCATCCTTAACTTTAAATCTCTATTTCTCTTTTCATTGAAGCAGATCCAACATCTGTGCTTCAGCAAGTTATACTGTTTTTGCTAAAACAATAACGCCGGTGTGAAAGCAATGACTTGACCTCTGACCTTCTCAGATCAGTTCAAGTTTATAAAAAATCTACTGAAATAAATAAAACATTAAATAAATGATGCAATCATAAATGATAAAAGAGACCTACATACCTACATGTTAAATGTTATGGCATGTGATATGAAACTCTTAGGCTAAACCTACATAAGTCTTTTTCCAAGTTACCCCAATAGAAGGATACAAGCCACATAAATAGTAAATCAATTGACCAGAAATGTAGTAATTAAATCCTCTATTTTAGGAAACCATGTTTAAATCACAGTGTTCCACATCATCTGAAGTGGACCGGTGCACTCAAGTATCCTGACTACTTAAACCTGACTTGAATTAGTCTGATTGTGTGAACTTGAATTGACCTTTACGGACCCACCTTTCTTAGCAGGCTTTATGGAACACACACACACACAGCTGAACTGAATGCAGACATACAAATACTTCTGTACCCACATTTCCTTCCTGTCAACCTGTACTCCCACGTCTTCCCTAGGACCCTAAAACATAAAAAAAAAACGTCTCAAAGACTGCTGTGCAAGCGAAGCCTAATTAACTGCCGGCTTAATTAGACAATTTACTAAGTAATTAGAAGCCAATTAGCACCACCTCTCTCTCATCTTAACACACTGACAGTCTGGCGTTCTCCCCTCAGGGTGGTTCTCTACACACAGTGTCACAGTTCTTTTTTTAATGTAAACCTAAAATATGAAAAGAAAACATGCCATTCAAAGCTACTGTGATTTGTTCATGCAGAAAATTACATTAAAATAGTGTTTCTGTTCTTCTAGATGGTTTTATTGTTAACTTTATTTAATCAGGTAGTTTCACTGTAGTTACAGAATTTAATACTTTTATAGTCCCACTCAGTAAAAGACCATGGGAAATGAGTGTCACTAACCATGAATAAATACATATTTTAAATGGAATTATAAATATATTAAATACAAGAAATATATTTTATTAAATGTATATGAACCTTTTTATTTGTATTTTATTTGAAATGAGGAATGCTCAGTCACAGTGTTGTGTAGTTCTTGCATTGAAAAACGATCTTGATCTCTGCAAACTGATGCAGCGGAAACTAAAGGGCTGCTGCTGGGTGCCAGTATTATTCTCTGGGGTTTTCATGGCACCACAACTCAATGAGTGTCGTGGAAACTATGTACATGCATTGATATTGTTCTACTGTAGTTACTGCAGTAAAACTGGGGATGTTACAATTTGAATTAGTAGTTGGTAAAAACACCTCATAGATAAAAAGTCAGAGATAGTCGGCAAGCAGAGACACACACAGTGGAAGACTGATCAAATTAGAGACATATGCTTGTTCATAAATACAAAGATCAAATAAATGGGAATTTAATACATGAATGACATGAACTTACAGCATATATGTACATACATTGCTGGATGCAATTATAGATATGACTGTTGTGAAACCGCATTACGATCCATGTGTTGTTTAATGATAGAAACTGGATGTGACCTTTGACCTGTTGCTCTTGACTGTAGATACCGTGTTAATTAACAACAATGTTTCATCAGTACTTCCACTATTGCTGAGAGCAACGCTTGTGTTTTACTGATAACGTATTTGTGTGTGTGTGTGTGTGTGTGTGTGTGTGTGTGTGTGTACAGTGCCGGATGAGTCACATGCCAGTTGTTGTTTTTTTCTCATGCGGGGGCATCTTAACAGCTGCACTTTATTACAAAGCAATGTTTCAGTGATGGACCTTTGTTTGTCTTGGTTGGGGGGGGGGGGGGGGGGGGGTGACCATAATGCAGATGAAACGGACCGATTGGTGCAGGTCAATGGTTTGTTTTATAAAAATGCTTCCAGGCAGCAAGAGTCCAGATAGGTCCGGCTGGCAGGTAACAGGTACAACACATTCTCACGCCCAACAAATACGGACGCTTGGTCAAACTATGACGCTCTAGGTTCCCCTCTAGGTTCCCCTCTAGGTTCCCCTCTAGGTTCCCCTCTAGGTTCCCCTCTAGGTTCCCCTCTAGTGTCCTAATGTCTGGGACGGCGTGTCAGATTTCTGCTCGTTACAAGCATGGCGTTCTGCTTGTAACATGTATACAGTCTTTTCAAAATAGATGTCAACATAGGTTTACTCAGTTTTTAGGTGAACTTACTCAACAAAACTACTTGGTTAGACTTCGGACAAGATTATGGATAGTCAGGTAACATAAGTCAGTTTGTTGGGTAACTGTGGTGGTGAAGTAAGTTATGTAACAGAACTAAAAACAAGGAAATGACTACGCTTAAATGCACCAACTATTCTAGTTATTGCTCTTATTCCGAAAAAAAGCAATATTCCTAATAAGATGTTTGGCTAATAGAAATGAATACTCCACTAATAATATTCCCGTTGACATGCAGCCATCATATACCGATTCACTTAAAACAACCCCATGCCTCATCCTCATCAGTGAATCCCCCTTCTATGCCATTCTCCTCTTTGTTTGACGGGTCGATGCCCAAACATGTCATTTTTTCATGACAAATTATGAGGAAGTGAAACGGCAGGAGCTCCTTGTGTCATTTTGCTTCTTTCCGTTTAATTTGTTTTAAGTTTTCCACAGAAGGAGAACTTGTTGGACTGTGTGAACACATCCTCCCTCTTTCAGTCCTTCAACCACCTTCTTGGAAAGATCGGCATTGCAAGTCCAAGTCCTTCATAATGTTTCAAAGTAGGTTTCTCCTTCTTCGATTTTGGGCATCTCTACTCCAACTTTGCAAACTGTTGGCTAGTTAGTACAGAGCTGGTCGTCAACAGGAAAGAGGTTGTGTATTGCACATTGCCGTAAAAAACTCATATTGAGACTTATATTCCGAATGAGCTGTATACATGTCTAAAGAAAACCAGAGTAATAACGGAACATCGCACTCCATTCAGACAAAGTTTGATGTCGGGTGAGCAGGAGAGTCTGAGGGCATCTGGAGGACGGTTGGAGGATGGCAGGTCTGGGGAGTGAGAGGAGGGAACGTGGGCTGGAGCAAGAGACAGGGACAGAGAGTGTGTGTGTGTGTGTGTGTGAGCACACTCTGCGTTCATATAAATAGCAAACACATGGTATTTTGTGCACACGTACTGTATGTGCATCGATACCCCTCCTGTGGTGACAGAGCGTTGGCTCGTTATGTAATCAGGGCTACATTGTGACACTCCGTGTAATTCCTTCTTAATTAGCTCGGCCTCACAGGCCACGAGCGCACATTGTTCTGAGCTCCGCTCACGAACGCACTAGATTGTGGTTTATTCGTGTTTGTTGGGCACTCCTCCCCCCCCCGACAAGTAGCCGAGGTAGAATCCCGTCATTTAGCGTAGAGGAGCAGAGCATATACACAAATAAAAACAGTTCAAGTGCCTTCAGTATGCTGCATGTGTTATAACAGGACAAGTCTATGTGCTTACCACCAAGCTGTGTAGAGGTTGTACAAGAGTCCCAATTATGGAAACATGGACAGTGAAATAAAACATGAAAGGCTGCTGTGAAGAATCATTGAGTGGATACGAAGCCAAAGTTAACTTCTCACATCCCTACAACGTGATTTTACTCAGCAGGATGTTGTGCGGTTATTGTCTCTAATATTTGTGTTTAGCAACCTTTAACGTCCTATATCACAGTCAGTCACAGGGATTACAAGTTGGAAAAAACATTGTTAGTGGATATCATGGAGGAAGAAGAACTGTATATTATTGTAGAATACTTCATTGCTTAACTTTGTTGACATTAAAAAGGGTTCCGATTCTAATAAGAAGCGCTGCAGCAGATACTGAACTATCTTGAATACGGATAGGAAAGAAAAGTGAAAACACATTTCACTTTGTTTCAAAAGACCAGTGGAAGAGAAATTCAATGAGAGATCTCATTTAATTACAGCAGTTTGTAACTCGGATAAAAACAAGGCTGTCACTTCTGTTTAAAGTCTTCAGGTTCAACTAAACATTTGATCCATAATGATCTATCTAAATCCAAAATGGAGTGTGTAGGCTCAACAGGCAAGTGGGCAAATGGATAAATCACATAGAAACATCTGGGAATTACAGCTGTGGACGGGGGCAACAGCAAAACCTATTTTAGAAACCTAAAAGTTAGGCCCACCAAAAGAAAATCAGCATCTGTTTCAGTGAGTGGAGAACGGGCATGTTCACCTCTGCTGCTTGGTGCTGGGTATGTACTAACTTTACAACCAAACTCTTCTTCACTTCTCTGGAGACAACAACGCGCGATCCTCGACAACGCTGACAAAGCAGCAATCCACCCCCCCCCCCCCCCCGAAAACACGGGAAGCAGCAATACAGGGAGCCAAGCAATCCCTGAACTGGTACTGTACTCGTGTTCACGGCAGATTAGCAACCAACATTAATACATTAAGAGCCAAAAGAGTCACTAAATTGACTCGTGTTGCTTTCGTAGGAAAACGCACGAAAAATGGTGCTTTTTCCGAATTTAGACCAGATTTTTTTAAATAGTTTACCAGAATATATTTTTGTCACTTGCCTCTCCTTGGCTTCCATACATTTCCCTTCAAGACTCCAAAAACTCTAAAATCTTCTTGCGTGCGAAAGAAAAGGACGAGTCCACCAATCACCGTCAAAACACACCTGCTTGTTGTTGTGTTGCCCCGAGCTGTATGAAAACCCCCTATGAAAATCACACCTGCGGCGCCTCGAGTGTGTGTAAGTGGCTCAGTCTCCAATTACGCCTGTGAAGTCTCCTCACACGATCACACACACACACACACACACACACATAACTGGAGGTTAACGAGGCATGTCGGCACCTTGATCCGTCCCAGGTACACTTGCTGCTGCCGATACTTCGCCCCGACTGTGCCGCACACTGACATTCATTTGGAGATTTGGTAATTAGCCTGCGCTGACACGCCGGCACACACACACACACACGCACACAAATCCGCCATGTATCAATCAAGGCATCTAACAGTTGGATAATTGGAACAACGTGAGGAAAAAAATGTACTTGTCAGTGGTAAAGAGGAAGTAGAAGAGGTGGAGGAGTGAAGCGACATCAAACCCCCTGAAAGACTGAGACTCTATGTGGACTTTTTCTTTTTTTCTGGGGTGTGTGAGGGCATGACACAACCCTGTATTTTTCCTTTACTAAACAGAGCATTAGTTCTAATTAAAACTGCAGCCAGCCCTCCCTCCACCCCCTCATCTTTTGTTAGCTCTCTCTCTCACTCTCTCCTTGCTGTAAGCTAATTAAGGGCTTATTTATGCATTATTTCTCATGCAGCCAGAGCGACGATCCCCCACAGAAACCCCGGGCCAGGATCTGCATACACACCTCAGTGATCCCACACAGGTCACGGTCTGCACTGAGATGTTCCATAATCGTATACCGCAAACACATGTTCAAATGGTAAATACCCATCTTATCAAATAGTAGAACCACAGAATCCTGCACCAAGTCACTTTGTAAAGTTATCCTACTTTGTGGTAGTTATTAGGCTGCTATGATTTTCATGGCAATGCTAAAAGAAAACAATGTGCGACGGCAAGGAGACAACCACAAGCATGGCCGATGCTTTGTCACCAACATAAATTGGCACCGTTTCTTTGATATGGACGTCACCGCAGCATTGGAATTGTGATATATTTTATGCAAAGGGTCCAGATGCTCTGTGTTAAGTGTTTTTAATTGAAAGACTAATTTACAACACCTGTCCACAGGATGCTTTTTAAAGAAAGTTAAAGTAGGAAAAAGAGCAAAGAGAATACATCCACACAATACAAAGAATAAGAATGTGTTGTTACTCTCGTAGCTACCATTTAATATTCATAACAGCTTCACAGTTTGGCTCCTTTAAGATCGACTGTCCAAATGAGTCAGTTTAGTGAGATAGTATATAATCTCACTAGAATATCGTTCACGAGAGTAGACAGGGTTGCGGGTACAGCTTTAGAAACCCTAAGGGTCTTTCATGAGTCCAAAGTCCCCGAGCAGAACCCCGTCGGCCTCTTGGCTAGCCATCTAAAATCTATATTTTTTTATTTAAAAAAGAAGTCACTAAAAGCATCACAAAACTTCCAGTTTCATTATTCATATAACTGTCCACTTATTTTTTCAGTAAAATGTTTTCTCCCTTCTTGCCAAAAAAAACTGATACAATCATGAAGCATTCTGCCTTTTTCTGTCTTCTTTAAAATACTGTCTTTAGATTAAACCTTCATTGCACAACATGAGACTGATAAAGCCAACATTACATAAAACATCACAATTACACGGAAATGTAGGGTTCTCTACAGAACGTGGTGTTTGTTGTCAAAACCAAAGCCATTCCCCTCTTTGATTGGGCGACAGCCAGGCGTTTCCCATCATGCCCTGGGTGTTGCAGTCGTTGGAGAGCAATTGCAGCGACTGGCTGTAAAAACGGCGGCTGCCTCGATCTGGTGAGGTTATCGTTGCCCACGCATGTACGACGCCAGAGCGAGTCTGGATCAAGTCAGACACAAATCTAACCGGCGCTGATTGATTTTGCGCAGGAACGGCTCATCTCAAACAAGAGGGACTCGAACAGCGGACTCCTGGGTCAAAGTCCTGTTTTTTTTGTCCATGTTAAGCAGACTTTCTTTCTCTTCTACGTCAGTTGATCGTCGTGTCGAGTCGTTGTGTGTTGGTATCTGACGGTAAGGGGCCACTGATGAGAGTGAGAACAGTTTGCAGAATGAGGCTCAAATGATCTCACCAGGAAGATTTCACATTTGTATGAAAAAAAGAAAATGTTTTGGGCTCAATAATAGACAGAACTTACTAGATAAGGTGATTGTTTTTTTTTCAGCGTGCAAACACAGGATATTAAAAAAGAAACCATGGAGGGATGGAGGGAGGGTGTGTGTGTGTGTGTGTGTGTGCTGATTCATATTGACATTAAGAACTTTCCTTTATCTCCCTTCGACCTGGGAAAGAGGCCTCACAACAATCGGAGGCAGCTTAGCTCCCGTCGCACAATAAAGAATAATATGATTCCTGTTTACTCAGATATCAGCTGCTATCTCACAGAGTTCTACCCCCCCCCCCCACTCCCCCCACACACACACACACACACACACTCCCCCCCATCCCACCCCGTAAGCCAATATCTGCAACAGTATATTAGACAGCTATCTGGCATCTACAAATGTCAAGAGGAAGATAACGGCTGGCTCCTGGTAAGGTGGGGAGTGAGGGGGGGGTTGGGGGGGGGGGGTATGGGGGGAGGGCAGCACACGGCAGGCTGAACATATGCACAGATTTTCTCGGCTAGACGAGCAAAGTTCACTTAAACAATCTCGACTGGCAGCGGCGCGGAAGCGAGCAGCTGTCAGTCTTGATACATTTGGTAGAGAAGAGCCGAAGTGCATTGTGACTGTGTGTGTGTGTGTGTGTGTGTGTGTGTGTGTGTGTGTGTGTGTGTGTGTGTGTCTGTGGGTACAGTGCCAGTAGAGTCATGTGCCAGTTTTTTTTTTTTTTGTTCTCATGCTATCGGTAGCATCTTAAACAAGGCAGTAAAACTAACGCACAACGACAACACCGAGTTCATCGACGTTTCAGTCACTGCACCTTTAGCGTCAAGCTGTCAATATGAAAAACATGCGTTTGTGCTTCTGTCAGTGACCGAGACGACCAATCAAAGAAGTCACATCACACCTGAGACAATTCCATCTTCAATATTTGATTAAAAGGATAGGATACAGTGAAAACCTGTGAACAGAAAGGAGTTAATGGACAGTGTGTCCATTACAGCATTGGTATTATAAGGTCAAACGAGGGGTGAGGTCCCAACCTGTCAATCAAACTCCTACAGTCTAGAGAAGAGAGACAACATTTTTTGGAACAAGAAAAGCCTTCAGTGTTGTTCTTTGTTCTTCTTTCAATGGAGAAATACTCTCCAGTTCTGATAGTACTCTTCAGGAGCCGCCGTTCTCAAAAACAGCTCAGCCACGCCTGTAACTGCCAGCAGCTTTTCACAGGATGCTGATTGGTCCATTGATCCAGGGATTCTCACGTGACTCCAGCTGCTGTCCAAGTTTACTACCCAATCTAGAAACTAAACTTTTCAAGTATAAGCACCTTAAAGTCACACACTTTGCAAGTTTCTTTTTTGAGGATGCCTTGTTCAGATGGATAACAATCGCGAAGAGGTCAAAGGTCATCGACCAGGAGTCAGCGGGCGACCAGAGAAAGGCGAAGACTGTGTAGAAGAAGTGGAACAGGTCACTGTGACGTCAGCCATTGGTTCTTTGGGATGCGTTGTTCGGCATATTGGCCGTCGTCGTCTTGGTCAACAAAGGGTACACGCTACAATAAAATAGTTTGCTTTGTTGATGTTTGTCTATTGATGTCCTTCACTGTATGTTGGTGGCAGGAATAGACAGACACACTCCACACACATTAATCTGCACAGAGAATAACTCATCATAATTCTTGTTGATGCATGATGAATAATGTTGCTATTCCTTATTTCATGGGCTATTTGGGATTTCTGCTCAAATGCATAGCCTTCATTAAAAAACGAAGGAAACGATGCATTTGAATACTGATTTGGAGGTTGATTACCATGGCAACGGTGGAAGCATTCGAGTCAGCCTAACTTGCTAGGTTTTATCTTAGCGCAGGGCTCGTTATGCATCATTTCATCACAGTCTATAACTAGTTTCTATAGAAGATGCCCCGTCAGCCCCGAGTCTGGCTCTCAGATTCATTAACTGAAGCCAAGCAGCGCTGGTGTTTTGACACACACACACACACACACACACACACACACACACACACCCTGTGCCGGCGAAGGTGTCATTTTCTGGCTCCGTTTCAGCGCGTGCGTTGATGCTGGCGCGATCATGCGTGGCTGGATACAGACATCGTCATTAAAATGCAGAGGAAACCTTTCGTATAATGTCCTGGCGGCGGATCATCAAGCGTTGTCGTACCTAATTCCTAGAACGTGCGTGTGTGTGTGTGTGTGTGTGTGTGTGGGGGGGGGGGGTTATGCTTTCTGCCGTTATTCATGAGCGCCTCGACAAGGCTAGCTGCTCTCGCTCCGGTGCCAGACGACAAGAGGTGTCGCTCCCCAAAAATCATTTCACTTGTGACAGCTGAATATTGCCCTCTGGCATAACAAAAACACGCCCCTCTGTTCTATTTCTTTTTGTCTCCCCCCTGCTGGTGTTTTCCCTCCCTCCCCTCCTTCCTCAAATCCACCGCCCGTCAAACGTGTCCGCCGAGAGAGGAGCCGAGCGCCTGTCATGTTTCGCGGCGTAACGCCTCCTTACTCATTATGCACTGGTGACATCACTACAAAAGCAATCACGGGGCCGTGATAAACGGCAGGCTAATTAAAAAGACGGGCTGACGGAGTGACGAAGAGATATGCATGCTGGTCCCTTTGCAGCGCTCATCTGCACACAGAAACAGAGCGGCCCAACTGTGCCGCTTCTCTCCAACACTTTTCCTTGGTAACACTGAACTGTATGGGTTATTTCCTAAAAAACATACAGTTCAGTGTTTTTTTTTAGCTTAATTTAAATGTATTCAAGTCTGTGTCATGCAATCATCAACACATAGTTGTTGTTTTTACCAAGCTTGGCAGACAACTTTTTATAAAATGCAGGTCTTTTTATTCTTTGAATTATGGATTTTATTGATGTTAAATCATCCAATATCTAAATTTAGATACATTTTACATTGAGATTGGTTATGAGACCCTCTAAATCAGAGGTCACTAATAGGCGGACCGCGGTCCCGGTCCGGACCCAGACGCCGTCCTATCCGGACCCGGACGTGTAACTGATGGATAATTGAGAATTATACATTTTGGCGAAGCGCTTCTATTTTAACCTGCACAGCTTTTCTAGTCTTTACGGCACTCGGTCAGCAGTCCAGGAAACACACCGACCAATTACATGCATTGTAAATGATCTCACGTGACGCTACTCAGCCAATCGAATATCTGTGTTCTGAGAGAGAGAGCGAGAGAGAGAGAGAGAGAGAGAGAGAGAGAGAGAGAGAGAGAGAGAGAGAGAGAGAGAGAGAGAGAGAGAGAGAGAGAGAGAGAGAGAATCAGTTTCACATGGCGTGCTCTAAAGAGAGAGAAGTGGACCGCGAGAACAGAGCTTTAACAAAGAACGGACTCTTATTTGTTCCTTCTTCCTGCTGGCGCTACTAAAGCTCTCTGTCTCATGTGTTCAGATACCGTGGTCATTATTAAAGTCTCCGATGTGAAACGCCACTACGAGACCAAACACACATCTTTAGACCAAACACACCCACTCCAGTCTGACCTGAGGGAAGATGTTGAGATGTGTAGAGATCGTTTATTATAAAGTTGAGTCAGATCGTTATGATGTGAAATGGATTCAACAAAAAGAAGAAAAATTTAAATTTATTGATGTATTTCTATGTATTATTTATAATCCATCCAGTTAAATTTGAAAACAGAATAATAATTGTTAAAATATAATTGATGTGTACTTTCTATATTTTATTTGTTGTTTGTTGTTGACTACACAGAGACATTGTTACTACTACTAGGCTTCTTGAATATATATATATGGCACTAAATAGCGCAAGTTAGATATTATTGTAATGTTCTGGACCTTTTGTAATTTGAATTGAATCCCCTGCTCTAGATGATCTACATGAGTAAACGAGACCATCAGAGAGAAGATTGTCTATTTCTATAAAGTTATTATTAATGCGTGTTAGATGAAATCATGCAGAAACTCCAATGGGGCCTCCGGCAGCATCCAGCCCACCGAGGACAGACCCAGATCCGGCTTCGCTGACAGTTTTGACCTGCAGTCGGAGCTCCGGAGGGAGGAAGAGAGCTCAGCAGTCTCCTCCTC
This sequence comes from Leptoclinus maculatus, assembly GCA_032191485.1. Classification (NCBI taxonomy): domain Eukaryota; kingdom Metazoa; phylum Chordata; class Actinopteri; order Perciformes; family Stichaeidae; genus Leptoclinus; species Leptoclinus maculatus. The sequence continues at coordinate 17,666,109 of JAVDOI010000013.1, forward strand.
CTCCTCCTCCAGGAGCTTCTCCTCTCTGCTCCTCCGGTCCCCGCTGGGAGGAAACACTGACACCACGCTGCTGGAGACCCAGGACGTATTGCTGGACCCGCTGGAGGAAAAGGAGGCACAGGAGAACCAGAACCAGGACTGAGCAGAGCAGACTAGTCAGACAGTTTTCTAAAGGGATTCTGGTGCTCGGAAACACTACCGCGTTTATCCACAGGGACCGCCAAAATCAACATCTTTACGTAATATCTTTAAAACGCTTTTTCCCCTAAATGTTTTGGCTACATTATACATTTATATGCACAGTAGCATTCAGCAGTCATTCAGCTGTTCATCTGCTGTGAAACCAGATGAACAGTAAGGAGAGACAACGTGGAGCCGTGTGTATTTGAGTCTGACTCATCCTTCCTCCGGTACAGCCCCGTACATTTTACAATACTTTTTAGTGCGCGCATACTTATGAAAATATCACCCACAGCGCTCAAAAACAACAGAATCTCTCCAAGTCTAAACACAAGCATGAAGAACTTAATCAGATCGTGTTAATCTGCAACATTCATCAGATAATAAACTTTTCACATTGTCGCATTGAAAAGGTTATTGCACTCTGTGAGAAGCAGGAATGCAGAGCCCAGACCTCACGCTCACGTGTGCCACCTGGTGGTTGTTGGCGCACTCAAATTAAAAGTCCCCCCCCCCCCCCCTCGCTGCAGCACGCGGGGCTTTTCATCGCCGCCGCGACCGAGAGAACGATCACGACCACATCGCTCACTGACGTTTACCGTCGCAGCTTTGGATAAAACTGCTAATTCATAGAGTGGCTAAACAGGTGACATTGTGACAAAGCCTTGCTTTCATCGTTTTTAATGGAACACAATGGGACATTTTCAACAGCTGTCATTCCCAGAGCGAACATCTGGATCTATAGCAGATAACGTTCAGCAAATGGATCGTCTCCGAACCGTCTTTCTTTTATTGTCATTTCATTGTGTGGGTCATCATTTATCATAACGTCTTTTATTGACTCGTTTCATTGACTGGAGTTAAGGACGCACCTGAGCACAATGCATGCACACTATCCTGGTTATTGATCAGGTATGTTCCGTGCAGAAATCACATCATATTTGTCCAATATGTTGCAGTAACAATGCTGCATCTGTCTTTTACTTGAAGACAGCTGTCACAAAGATGTGCGATTGTTAGAAGGTGGTGTTTTGAAGGATTACATCCTGTCTGTTGCTCATTGTTCACAGCTCCACCTCGGGGAGGCTTTGTTCCCTGTATTTTCATTAGTTGGGAGAGTGAAGATATTAAAGCTTAGGAGGTTTTAGGTACCAAAGGGCCCAGAGTCTTTTGACCTTTTCTGTGCACGTCGCTGCTGTTGTCTTTGAGCGTGCCGGAATTAAAAGGATCACTCGGGGACAGCCTGTCTAATCTAATCAGTGTGAATCAGGGAGAGGGGCTCCTGAGGTGTGGGAGGCTCCGATATGAGGTGTGGGACCGTACACTCCTCTTTAGGTTTCTGCAAAGGGCATCCCTTAATCAAGCGACTGTGGAGAGAGGAGGTGCCAGCGTGCTTTAAATATCCTCGTGATCAGGTGGCCGTGGTTCCCTGGCTCAGTTAGTTGTGAATCGACGCTTCAACAATGGTCATCTGGACAATGCCGGGTTGTGTCAAGACTGTCAGATTCAATTCAAACACATCATTCCAGAAAGAAGAAAGAGATCCAAAGTCTCTCGTTGTCTCAAATACAATACAATGAGAGTAGGCTAATCAATGAAAGCAAACCTATCAGCTAATTGTTCAGCTTCAAATGTTTTTTTAAGAGATTATTTGTTTACATACAGGAATAATAAGGAAATGTTGATTATTTTCTTAATTATTTGTCTTTTTTTCTCGCAAAATAACCAAAGTGATCTGATAAGAGTATCGATAAGGAACCGAACCGATAAGAGTAATAGTATCGATAGAATCCTAACGATACCACCTCTAGATACGGACTCAATGAAATGCAGTTTAGCATCCAAATAGAAGTGCAAAAACAGCAGTTAAGTACAAAGTATTGTTCATATGTCTATCTGTCTAGATACAGTATATCTATTTATAGAGAGATATATATGAATAAGAAATATAATAGACAAGGATGGATATGAGTACGCTTGGTCTTACAGTAATACAAGTTTGTAATTAATACGCTAAGATATACACATAAACAGTAAAACATATGCTCCAGTTAGTATGTAGTGCCAGTATTGGGTATAAAATGTATACTGCAGTTTTCATCTGTGATGCAGTTGGTTGTTCGTTCCCTAGAGAGTTTATTGTTCTGTAGAAGTGATTATTATTACTAGCATATCTGTTGGATTTTATATTTCTATTATTGTTTTTGTTTTTTACGCCAAAAAATGCCAAAAACGCTTCAAATTAATTTGATTTAAAAACGTGTTGACTCTCTTTCACACGGGACACAAACAGCGGTCTCCTGTCTTGTTTGACCCATCCATCAACCCCCGACCTCATCCCTACGGCGATGAACAGATGAACAGATGATAAGGAAACCCTGAACCTTAGAGTAAATGTATACTTCCCTTCTAACTGACATCTATGAGGCTGATGACCCCCGATAACACCCATTCAATATGCTGATAACATTCAAACATGTAATATATAACACTACTCGTTTCCCTTCACTTATCAAGGAGTTACTCGTTGATAATCAGGACAATGTGTTTCCTCTATGGGCGTTAAAACAGCTAATGTAAAAAAGAATCACTGACTGATGCAGAGAAGTAACAACGGACACCTATTTACAAATTCAACAAGTCATGTTCAAATTAAACAGACAAAGAAAACTTGGGCTTCCAGTTAGAAACATTTTGGAAGAAACAAAACATCAAAGAATTCAAATATAGATTTTTGTTTTTGTTTTAATGAAAGTAGAAACCAGCACCTACTCAAACACACACACACACACACACACACACACACACACACACACACACACACACACACACACACACACACACACACACACACACACACACACACACACACACAGGGAACGCTTGTTGTTGTGTTGTTGCCTCTGAGACTGCAGCAGCTGTCAGTGTGTTAGCGTGTGAGAGAAAACCAGGAGGCTCAGTGATACTGCGGGGATCTGAAGTGCCAATTAATTAGGATGAAGGAAAAAAGAGTGTGCTGATGCTGTAAACCCACAGCATCAGCACAGATGTGGAAAGGCAGTGTTTCTTAAAAGTGTGGGATGGGACCGAGTAGGGCTCGCTTTGTGAGGAAATACAAGTGTTTTGTATCATAATCCACCATTCAGGGTGAGAGACGACGTTTGTCATCCGGGTCTGTGGCTGAAACATGTTCTTTTGTCTCAACACATTTGTGTTTATTCTGGCAGTATTTGATGATTTAGCAAACCGTAGCAAAAGCAGCATGAGTACCAGTAATTACACTAATGCTTATCGTAGTTCCAAAGTAGCATATGAATCTGCTAGTTTACATTTTGCTGTAATTTGGAGCTATTGTTCAGCTCCGTTTTGAAGCTCCTCTGCATTTGAATGCAGGCATTAAACTGCGCTAACCACCACAGCCTGCCTCGGAGGCTTTGGAAATGTATTTGCCAAGATTCATTTGAAAAATACCTTGGAGGAATAGGTATAAGACTTGAGCGGAGAAGCAGACTATTTGCGTTTCACCTGCTCGCAGCGCTCATTTATGCAGAACAAATCCAGTGTGGGGAGCTTTTTAGCCCGAGCCAGTCCAAAACACTGAGAAGAACGTTTTTAAGGATATTACCACAGTCTCAATACATATTTATTTCCTTAATCCTCCCACTTCTTTATTCCTTCTTTATAGTTTGTTGGAAGCAAAATGTGATGCAGGGTCTGAAAAACAGATACGGCCTTATTTTTGTGGTGGGGTTGCGCTAAATTATGGCCATTAGATTGTTTCAGGTCATACTGTCTGGAACACTTATAATGGATCTCATGACTGCTGCAGCAGAGCGATGGACCAATAGTCACAGTGGATTGAGGTAAAAGAGGAAGTTTTTCTTCTTTCTGTTTGCCTTGAGAAACAACAGTATTATCTGATCTGACACACACAATCTAGGTGGTTAAAGCTAGTACAAGGAACTTTTATTGTGTGTACAAGAAGTACTACCCTGAGACTTCCACTTAGCACTTATTGTGTTCGTATTAGTTTGTTGCACTTATTACATTCGTTTGTTTCGGCACTGGACATTTGCTCTGGTTTATGCTCTTAGATGCTTGTTTGGAAAAGGTGATGTACTTATGACTTCTGGTGATTAGTAGTTCTCTTGAATACCTATGTTGAATACACTTACTGTAAGTCGCTTTGGATCAAAGCGTCTGCTAAATGACTGTAATGTAAATGTAATGTGTGTGGATTTTGGCGGTGCCTGTGGACAAAAGCGGTAGTGTTTCAGAGCACCAAATTCTCTTTAGAAAACCTCTAAAGGTTTATCGTGCAACATAACACATCCCGAGTGTCCCGCAGTATTTATATGTTATATGCAGTGGTGGGCCGTGCATTGTATACCTGGGCCTTCACTGCTGTCCTGCAGCTGAAACACAGCTACGGTTATTATTTGTTTTGTGTAAAAATTAAGCTCAACACCTATAAATACACTAACTGTAGAGAATACGCTGAGAGTGCGTCTCCTCTCTGCTCTGACTGCAGTTAGGACTGCTGCGCGAGAGAGAGTCGGCCTGTGAGTGCTTTGGGGCGGCAGAGGGGCTCACGGCAGCACCCGCTGCTCGTTCGCCACAGGGCAGAACGGTACATGCTTTCACGTTAGAGTCAAAACACCAGCAAAGTCTCCAACAACACCAGAACAAGTCTCCAATAACACCAGAACAAGTCTCCAACAACACCAGAACAAGTCTCCAACAACACCAGAACAAGTCTCCAACAACACCAGAACAAGTCTCCAACAACACCAGAACAAGTCTCCAACAACACCAGAACAAGTCTCCAACAACACCAGAACAAGTCTCCAACAACACCACAACAAGTCTCCAACAATACCAGAACAAGTCTCCAACAATACCAGAACAAGTCTCCAACAACACCAGAACAAGTCTCCAACAACACCAGAACAAGTCTCCAACAACACCAGAACAAGTCTCCAACAACACCAGAACAAGTCTCCAACAACACCAGAACAAGTCTCCAACAACACCAGAACAAGTCTCCAACAACACCAGAACAAGTCTCCAACAACACCAGAACAAGTCTCCAACAACACCAGAACAAGTCTCCAACAACACCAGAACAAGTCTCTAGATTTGTCGCTAGTAGCTTTTGACAAAGAAAGTCTCCATGAGGGTTTGGAAAGTCGCCAGATTTAGAGAGAAAGTCGCCAAGTTGGCGACACTGGCACCGCTAAATATGTCCCCAGAGCAACATTGGACGTAACAATGGTTCCTATCACATATAAAACCAAACAAAAATCCATCTTCATAAAAACAAGTTGTACAAATAATAATATATAAACAAGCATATTAAAGCTACTGCAGATGTAAAAACAAACGCATTTAACTTACCAGAGCTGCTGTTCACTATTTAAAGACAAAGTCCATCCTCCTTTCTTTGTTAATAAAGAGTTTAATCTCATGGCTGTTCAGTACATCCGTGTGTTTTAGTTCCAGTAAGAAGTCCTTCTCGATTCATGGACGCCAGTGAAGACAGTCGAGCCTCCCCAGTTGTATTTCCTGAATACGTTTTAATTTGTTTGAGGCTGAAAATGTCCGCTCGACAGAGGCAGCAGATATTGAGATTGTCACCGCCCAACATGTCACGCTAGCCCAATCGGTGGTATCCACCACCCTGGACATCATTTTAAAAAAGGAAATTTGATAAGTGAACACAATTAATTTATTTACTTATGTTTTCTCATGGCATTATAATTCGGATATGGAGTGATTTATTTCTACACTAATTTACACGATCGTGATGTGCAGGTGATGAAGATAAAGGTGAGGTGACTGGAGAAGGTGTGTGACATCACCATAGTTACTCCTCTGCTCCACTGAGCTCTGATACTCTCATCAGATAGCTGTTGTCAGTTTCTCTGTGTACAGTACGCTGCATCTGTCATTGTGGAATAAACCATGAATGAATCAATAAAGTCGTGTTCACTGAAGCGATTTCACTTAATGAAAACTCATATTGTACTTGGTGATATATGCCCAGTAATAGAAGATAATTAAAAATGAATGATGCTCTGTTCTGCAGTTCTTTAACTAGTTGACGTTATCTTACGAGATAACAAGGGGAAAAACAGCGCTGATGAAATATTAAGCGAAATTTGATTTGAGGTTTGAGTTAATTTATATATTTAACAATTGAAATGTTCTTCTAGTTATGGCTCACTAGTACAAGCACAAATAACACTGCTGGTTTGACTGATTATGATAAAGAGAATATATAAATGCAAAGTAACATGTGATCTGAAGTGAAATTAATTAATTAATTTAATTTCTACAATCTGACTTCAATTCACCACCTCACCATCTGCGTCGCTAATTTCCCAGTGTCTCCACAATGTTCGTACGTTGTTTGATCACCAGGCCCAGGTAAACTCTGGGAACAGGCCAGTATCATGGCAGGTCGTGAGATAGTCAATATAATGTAATCTATTGGTTTTGTGTACATTGTGTTTGTTTGTTTTTTGGTGTTTCTCAGGATGAAAACAGGGCCGATGGAAAGTCATTGTGGATCCTTTTTCGTGGTGGACACAAATTGAACGTATCCATGTGACTATGCTACAGTCAAAGAATGTGAAGTAGTAATTAGTATAGAGGGAAGGATGTATACTGAACTGATACGTTATGAAGACATAACATATTGGATATCAAAGTGTAAAAAAAAACACTTTTAATGAACACAATTTTAGTATTTTCCAAATTTTTCAAAAATTCAGACTTTGACCATTAATAAAAGTGTGACTTTTCACGTGAGTTGTTGTATGTCCATAACAGATTTGTGGCAATTTTCCTTTGTATGCTAAATATAGTCTTTGGGCACGAATGGGTTAATTAATGCACATACAGAGGATCCTGAATGTGGCTTTTTTTGTATACGGCATTCAACTGGATTTTTCTTGCTGCCTAATTTATCATTTCAAAAACCTGCATGTACAAAAGTAATTTCTGAGCTTTACTTTCTAATGTAGCTGTCACAAAGCTCCACAATGGATGAAACATTCTTAAATTATTTTTTGTTACAGACGCATATGGTTATGGAGTCAAACAGTTAAAAAGGTTGCAGGGGATTGAGGGGGTGAATTTATTTTTTGGGTGAATTTTACACTTATAACCATTCATCCAATCAGAGGAAATAACTGAGGCATCTAATCTTTCTCTTTGTTTTCTCTTAGTTTTTAATAGCATAGTTAAGAGCACAATGTGTCAATGCTTTAAAGGCCCACCACACAGGTCCCGACCCTGTCCAAGTTCTGTAAGAAGACAAGCAAAAACTCCCCATGAACCTGAATGAATAAAGAAAATAGAAGAAACCTCAGGAGAGACCAATTGAAGAGAGGCCACACCGCTACTGGGGCGGTTGGGTGTGCAACAGGCACTGTTGGTTGGGTATAACCGTTACAGAGCAGAAAATTAACATTAATAGTCACAGCAAAAATGAACATACACAATAATATACTTATCGCAAGTTCAAAATGCAGTAAATTCTTAAGACCAGTTCACAGTGGGATTAGCAGAGCATCATGGTCTGAGGGGGCGCAAAACCAGAAAGAAAGACAACGTGGCATGCAACTCTGCCAGTCCACGGCAGTTTTTGTCCACATACTCAGCATTGAACTGATTGTCACTCTTTAGCTGACTTCAGATGATTGTTAGCATCTACACTTCACTGTAATGCGCTTTGAGCAAACAAGCCTTTATCTAGCCTTGACATGTCCTTGACCACCTGAACTTGCCACAGGTCTTTGTTTTGTTGGCTCTAAGACTCATTCTCTTGCGTCATCGCATTATAGTTGCATTGAAAGATGAACTTTTGCAGAACGCTTTTGAGTTCCTGCACCTGTTGTAGGCTTGCACATGGACAGTAGGAACATGTCCCTACCAATATTTGAGCAAACTCGTTCCCATTATCTTTGAACAGAGTGAGTGAACACACACACACACACACACACAGTCCAGTTCAGAGCAGCACAGCTCATAGCAGCCTCTCCGGAGCAGCAGCCCAGTTCACAGTCAGGTTAATTGTGGGTGGTGAAGCACTGGGCGGTGTGATGAGGGGAGTTTATTTGCAGATTAAATTACCAGTTGAGAAGCAGCTGAGGGAGGATAGAGGTGGTGGCACACACTCACATCGTGCTTTGGCCCTTCTCTTTGATGGTGTAACCAAGGAGACCTCCAGAGCTAATATCAACCCATATCTACGGCACATGTCCAACACCAAAGTATGAAGGTATTGTTTTTGCAGGGGCACTTCGCTGTTTCTACAAGTTGAGATCAGTTTACTGTTCATTGGTTTGCAGGCGACCGTCATTTGCAAAGCTCCACCAGCTGGCAGTTAAAAAAAACCTGTGCTTTTAGTTAAATTCATATAATTCTGGATTAATGCATAACAATACAAAACTCCTTGGTTGCTGCTTTTATTTAACATTATTCCACAATGTAAGGTCAGTGGCTGATGTCATATAATTGAGCTTGAGAGGCTGCTTTGTGGGGATAGCCCACGCTCACAATGTCAAGTGCCCAAAGTGTGTGAAAACAACAATACGCATGCCCAAAGCTTTGAATATGGATGTTTCTAAACCAAAATATGTCCCACAAATACGTATTATATCTACCTATTATCACCCTTGTAGAAAGCGCACAATGCCACGTGGTTAACATTGTAAGTGATGTGTTAGGTTTAGGCCACAAAACAACTTGGTTAACGTTAAGTGAAAAGCCAAATGTTATACAAGTGTAAACTCAACGTTTACTTTTGGTTTCGCACAGAACACGAAAAGCAATCTACAGGGTGAAAGTCCTGTGTTTGTTTGACCCGCCCATCACATTCAACATGGCCGTGGTTTGCAGAAATGTACAACGCCAACATGTTCTCCAGGTGACTGGACCGAATTCCATGCGAATTGGTGGCTGAACGTGTTTTTGCCCCAACTTGATTGACTATTTGCCAAGAGCTGCTGTTGCCATTCGCTCATAGTTGACAAAAGTTAGTATTTCTTTAAAGAGATAGTAGTAAGAAAGTAACTGTGGTCACCATGAAGGATGTGGATTATCTTCTACAGCACGAGTTTGAAAGTCTGCTTTTTGAAGACAAATTTGAGATTAAACACCTCGGTGCCCACCAGCCGCAGATATTAATATCAGATTTGCTGTTTGGTCATTTTATTAAAGAAATACATTTAGGAATATGTAACATACAAGCTCAAAACCAAAGAATTTTGACAGGGAGACCATTAAAGGCAGGGCCCACAGACTAGGTATCAAAGCATGATCTGCCTAAAGTAGTTTCAGGAGATTCTTTCTGTAGCATTGGAAGCCTGAGGCTCTATGGCAGCTGCCCACTTGCCATTTGCTGGGATTATGCTATATTTTTCCTATTTTCAACAAATCCGATGAATAGACCCAAACCAACAATGTAAAAGTCTGTCTCTCAATACTTTTCGACCTCCATACTCTCGACGCTGCAATGCATCCAATAGTTGTGACATTTGTATATAATTTAATTTTTTTTACAAGGCTCTGTGAGTTCCTAAAACAGCTGGCCACTGTCGTTTTTATCAAATGTATGACAAACAAGAGGAAGTAGTGCATTTTTGGGGACGATTTTCAACAGCGGAGAGCGCCACTTGTGGGTTACAAGTGGCGCTCTTTCTTGCAAGATGCAAGATGGTGTAATGTGGGATTAAGTCAGAATTAGCTCGGTGTGTGTAATTGGGTAGGAATGTGGGGTCCCCGTGCACCCCACTGATGTATTTTCTAACTACATTTTTTGTAATCCTCAAGGTGTTTAGTCAAAACATTTTCATGCCAAATATTGTCCCAAAGTTCCGTTGGGTAGCCTTTGCGGCCATCTTGGATTTTGGATGAAAATTAAACATAACAGAGACAAATGACACAAATTCTCTTTTCGCACAAGGAAATGTTTGAGAGTTTTTATTATGATTTTTATAATTTATTAAAACTTGTAAAAAACAATAAATCTGAATACACTCAAAATCTTCCAAAATATCTGTCTACATATAGTCCAAACTATACAATCCATGCAAACTCTGGAATCAACTAAAATGGTCAGTGATGAGGAATACATTCTAGTTGTCATGATAATGAACTCAGTGACAATAATGGCCCTCTATGGCACAGAGGATGATAATATATCAGGCTTTGATACACACCAGTGGTGGGCCGTTAGGGCCAGCAAAGCCTTCTCTGCTGACCTAAACAGAATCACACAATTATAGCTATTTTATAATATAATATATATAATATAATTTTTCATAAATACACTACATGTATTCTAATTATTTTTCCCATTAGCTTATTCTCTCATTGCACAGCTACTGTCTTCCTCAGTTGCTCTGCTTCCAGTGCAGCTTGTTTTAAGTAGAGCTTTTATCCAATCAGATTTCACCTCTGTGTCTCTAGGTAAGAAGAGAGGCCTGATGCCCTCTAGGTAGACTTTGCAGTTTAAGTAAATGGAGACGATATTGTTGATTGTCATAGTCTTCAACCAACCAACCAATTTTTAGTTTGACATGTACGTCTGCATTAACGTGCAGTGTGATTGGTCAGTGGGCTAGCATCACTGTTGTGAAGCTGAAGCTAGCTAGCAGAACTTAGTAGTAGTAAGAGTTCAAGTTGAAAGATATGTAAGAAGTTATGACATTGACATGACATTTTTAGCGTTTTGCTTGGTGTAGCTTTGTTTATTTTAACACTCAATGGCTGAAGGAGGAGAAACGGATTTGGGAGTTCCTGACGACACCTTTCTGGAGAAGGAAAGAAAGGGTCGGCTAACCCCATAGCTAGCAGCCCTGACCCCGAGGAAAAGGATTTGTACGAACGGTATTTCTGGCTAACAGCGTCGGAGAAGCGTTGCACATTTTATGGCTAAGAATGCAAATTCTATTTGCGACTGAGTGTCTTGGTGTTTGGAGCTAACCAAGGCAGCAACAAGACACCATAGCAGACAGGACACGTACAAGCTACGGTGCTTTTGAAAACTTTTGCTGAGACCCGAGTGGATCTACAACTCAACGAACACGTTCACAGGAGTGTCTGGCTGGAACTGAACCGCACCGATGTACAACCGCGTCATTAAACTCTTTGTAATCAAAGAAAGGAGGATGGACTTTGTCTTTAAGTGAACAGCAGCTTTGGTAAGTGAACTGCTTTGATTTTAGATCTGCAGTAGCGTTACTACTGTGTTCATTTGTCTATGGTGTCGTTTTTATGATATGGTTAATATTGTTCCCTCTGATGTGAATAATATTTGAATGGCTCGTGCTCTTCAGTGTGTGGATGAATACATGTTTTAGCGCCTCAGTGTTGCTGGATTGATTTGTCATGCTTTGTTGTCATATAAATATATGTGACTGGTTCTTGTGTTTGTTCTTGTCATTGTGTTAATTATGTTGATTTTGACTATATGCATTGTCCGTTAATGACGAAGCATCCCGTCATGCACGTATTCATGCATCTGTTTTCTTTTACAAAACAAGAATGATGGTCTGGAGAAATGGGGATTGTGTGGCGATTGCTGTAGCCCTGTTTGAATCAGTAGGGAACAGCTAAACGCTGCGGGGAGAGTTTTCAGCGTGTGTGCTGCTGTTGGTTTTCCTGCTAAGCTAATTTAGCATAGTGTGCATCCCAGAACACACGTGCATCACCAGAGTACAATGTTGTTCGTCCGTGGTGGGCGTGTCAGACAGCACATTGGATGGGTTGCCATGTTGAGCGCAATGGCTCCACCGAAAGTACATTATATTTCCCACAATTTAAGTTTCTGCATTTTCCAAATGCACTAGTATTATTCAAACGTATTGTTCGGTTCCTAAGCCTCGTACCGAACGGTTTAATACGAATACGTGTATTGTTACACCCCTAGAAACAAATAATAACCGTAGCTGTGGCATCATAATGAGGTTATCAGGAGGTGGTTCAACTGTAGTAGGATAGCAATGAAGGCCCAGGTATAAAATGCACGGCCTGCTACTGATACACACAATACTTGTAAGTAGATACGCCCACTGTTGGTTTGGGTTTTTATATGCAATTTGTTGATAATAAGAAAAATATAAAATATCACCTGCCTCATCCTTTAACAGCACCACCCTTAAATGTCACAGCATGGTAGCTCACCATCTCGGTAGGATACAACTTTCTTCAACCCTCTCTCTTCCTGCTCTCCATTTTACTGCTCTTGAAAAAACAGAAGCTTGACCTTTTCCAGCTGACAGGGAGCCGGTCTATAAAACAGCAGTGGAAGCTGTGACTTTCATCTAAACAGGGCCTGTCCGGCTCCGCACACTTCTCTCTCCATTAGGTGTTCCAGTTAAATTTACGCGCGCGGGCTCACCGACACGAACAAACTCTCTCACACACACACACACACACACACGGCTTCGCACAGCTGCTGTCGGCGGGTGGAGATGGGCGAGGCGCTCGGTCCAATCATAAGTGAATCAGTGTATTTTCTGTCCCTTGGCTGCCAGTGACAGATTGAACCATTATGAACTGATGAACACTGTCTGCATTTCTTTCTTTTTTTTCTGTCTCTTCTTCATCTATTCGGCTCTGCTTTGTTTTTATTTTTGACAGGAATGTGAATTCATATCACGTCATGGTCACTGCTGCAGGCCAAGCATGTTGGGTTCTGATGCTCGGTATCCACAGCTCTGTTCTCATGGGAGAGGCAGAACCTGAACCGGAGGTTTTCCTTATGTTTAGAATGTGTACAGTGAAAACTGGAGTGTACATTTTCTGAGGCTTTTTAATGTTAGTCTGCTCTTGCCAGCCGTCCAATAACATTGGAGGAGGGGCGACCCCAAATTGAGCTTTGTTTGTAAAGCTCCCTCCGATGGCCCGCTAGCAGGGAAGCGTTTTTGCTCAATGCGCTGTTTGTTGCATTATTCTCCCAAACGCCAGAGGGCAACAAACAAAATGAACTGTGAAGAGTCGAAAAGACAACGAATGTCATCCAGAGATACGCCCATAGTCTGTAGGTGTAACCGACACAATGACGAGGAGGGATTGTAATCATCTGTAAACTCATATCTCATATTCATGGGCTACTTTATTACCTTTCTATAAACCCGGTAAAGAAACAAGTCAAATATTAAACGCATTAGAAAGAAAATAATGTTGAATATCCTGTAAACTATTTAGTTTGGCTGCAAAATATTGACTCAAATGAGGATTTTTAAGATGCTGTTTGTGAAGCACTTAAAAACAAATTGTAAGTCTTTGAATAATCTCAAGACATGTAAATAGTTCTTCTATCAGTGAATGTTTGTCACGGGATTGCGCGGGCTGCGTGCGCCAAGCAACACTACAGCGAGTATAAAGCTAAGCTTTAGCCTCCTCCCTGAACTGGGCTCCGTCCAAGTGGTAACATCCTCGCCGAGATGTTTCCACGCCAACTAAATCTTGTGAACCCTATTAGACCGGCGGGTCCGTCCCCTTTTCCCTACCTTGTGCTCACTTTTATTTTTATTTGAAGATTTTCAGAAGAGCATCAGGCGTTTACAGCTGTAAAAAAGTATAAAATTGAAAAACTTTGGTGGATACGATGTAACACTTCAAGGTCACTCTCCATTACTGTCTACCCTTCAGATAGCTCTTAGTGTCAAGAAGATTTGTTGTGGTGCAAAAATAAAAATAAAAAATAAAAACTTGGATTTCTAGTGTAATTATCTTTTTGGCTGCTTTTTAGAAAGTAACAAACCTTTTGGTCCTTTTAATACTTTCTGTTTCTGCTTTCTGTCTTTGCTTGTCCACAATAATAACAGGTTTGTACTGAAAGGGGCTGGCCACACAATCTAATCAAGAAGCTGCAGGGAACACCTCTTACCTTAATGCATCGTGGGTAGAGCTGGCTGGAATTAATAGCAAATGGGAGTTCTTCTGCTGTCTGAAAGAACCGCCTCGGGGGGAAGTAGGAGGGTGTGTTTTGTGTCAGGAGGCAACCAAGACAAATAAACACAACCTCCTCCGTATTCACTCGGAGAGAACCAGAGTCCATCCTCATGTGCTGATTGCTGATGATTCGTTGGCGTTTTTTAATATCCAACAACTGATTTTGGCACACAGAACATTTAAATCGAGCTTATAAGCCTGCCCTTTGAACAAAAGTAGTCTGAGTGAGAACGTAGAATACATTTTGAAAGATGTGGAAATTGAATGTGCTTTGTCTCAAAGCAATGGAGCGATCCACAGTTTAATCCACACTGACTTCTGTTGGGATGACTGGGAAGAGTTTTGGAAAAGGGTAACAGTAAAACAGAAACAAAATCTCTAAGGTCAAAAGAAGTTTTGGGAAATACAAACATTCACACCAAATCAGGTGTTCGCTGCATAAATGCCACTCCTCCCATTCAATTGAATGTGCATAGTGAGTTTGTGGGGACCGCAGAAAACCCCCCCCACAGATGACTGCAGCGAAAAGTTGAAACAGAATCAACCCACTGACACACTGCCGTGGCCAATCACATGACTGCCGATCAATGCGCTATTCAAATCAAACAGGTCGATCAAATTAGTGTCTCTCATATGGGCCAACTGCGCTAATCGCTGCAACGCCTGAGGTCCTGTCATTTGTCAAGCTTTAGTACCCTAAATATCTTGGAAGGTATTATGCATGATAAGATAAAATATTCTTTATTAAACCTTCGGGACATTTGTCTTGTGCACAATCCACATACACACATAGAAGATATATCACATATACACTTATGCATGATGGTCTTAACTCTAATGTGTTATTGATCAATGTTCACAAACTGACTGTAACTCAACTGCTTGCTATTAAACATGTCTGATAATATTGGCAAATATAAGCCAACATATTAGTCAGTACTTACTGGAACCGCCCCCCAAGCTTCTAAGCCTGGTCAGAGCTGGCTGATGCTACGCTATGGTTGGCCAGTCTGTGTTTGAGGGGCGGGACTTAGCGAAAGGTCAATTCAGCCCCCGTCAATGGACAGCGACAAATAGTAAACAGAGTGAAAGGTATGAAGTAAGGCTGTACCGAATAGTAGACAAAGGTCGGCAGTATAGTCTTCCACTTGGTCTGGCAGTTTAGCAGCCTCATTCAATGTATTAGTATAACCCAAAGGACAGCATACCACATCCTTTAATCATGAGAACAATTAGGCTGTAACAACCATATCCAACCTCAAGACCACCAAACCAAGTTGCTACAATAAACAATCAATGCTTATTATCTTCAAAATGATTTAAAAAAGAAGATGTATGCACGGTGCGTACAGCATTATGTCATGAAGAATAGAGCTTAAATAGGATAAAACAGGGAGACGGACACAACAAAATGTGGTGATGAGAGACAATTAGGAGATAGAAGGAGAGAATAGTGGCGAAGAGAAGGCAGACAGAAAAGAAGATGGAAGTGCAGGATAGAGAAGCAAACCGCAGAGCAGGTGTTTGAGTGGGGAGCAGACGGAGAGGTAAGAGTAGAGGATTCAGGAGAGTGGGAGATGAAGAAAGAGACTTGAAAAAAAAGGGGGGGAAAGGTGAGAGTGAGCTCGCCTGCATAAGAGAGCCGAAGCCAAGGTGCCATATGAAGAGACAAGACAAGACAAATGACACTGTAATGGATTTCTCTCTTTCTTTCTATTTCATCTTCTCTCTCCCCCTTTTTTCTCCCATTCCCGCCTCTCTGGTTAATGTAACATCTCTTGATGCATTTCATTCACCGTTAGCTGTTCCAGCCAGAAGATACTCTGTCAAACCCATCTACATTAGAAAATGGCTTTTTTCTTGCCTTTCCTCCCCATCCCTCCTTCCCTCTCCCCCTCTTTTCCCACCACTTGCGACTATTCATCTTTTTTAGCAGAATGCATTTGGGCATGGATGAAGGCATACATTTATCAGCGAGGACATTTAAGAACATATCTCACGGAGAAAGAGAACATTCATCACCTCCTATTTAGAATGGCTGGGAAGGCAATGAGCGGCTTCCGACTTTAGTCAATGAGGGGAAAAGTTTTTTCACGGTGACACCCGTACTTAGTCTGCATGACGGATGTGATGAACATTCATCTGATGAGGTGAAACAAAGACAGTGGATTTTACGTTGAGGATGGAGTGATAGGCCTACATACCCATAATTCCGTGGTTATTAAGGCTGATTTTTCTCATTGCACCTTAAGCTGCACTGTTGTAATTCTGATGTTACTCGGTTATGGGTTATATCAGGATTCATTCTGACTACAATCGTGACCGATGTTTACCGAGCAGAACGTACGAGTACAGTGGGCTACATAAGTTCAACCACTCAGTGTGCAGGTTATCCCTTTGATCACAGTAAGTAGCTTTACGTTTGCCAAAATTAGAACTAGAAACAAGTTGTCTTAAATTGTTATTTCTTTGCATGTTAAATCATATGGGAGTCACTTGAAGCGCTAAAAGGAGTTGAAGGGAAATTGAAGATGCAAAGTGCATTAAAAGGCAAGTTTTTGGATGGCCTCGATTACATACAAAGTTAATGCAAAGTCGGGAATGGACGCAAAGAAATGGCATAAAGAAACCATCGGTATCAAAGAAGCTCTGGACCAACATGGAGGTAGGCCCCTCCTGCTGTCCGGAACATCTTGCTGATCCAGTAGTC
Source organism: Leptoclinus maculatus (assembly GCA_032191485.1). Taxonomy (NCBI): domain Eukaryota; kingdom Metazoa; phylum Chordata; class Actinopteri; order Perciformes; family Stichaeidae; genus Leptoclinus; species Leptoclinus maculatus. Next base: position 17,682,970 of record JAVDOI010000013.1, read on the forward strand.
AAACTCACTGTGTTCAGTATTCAGTACTAAAAGGAGCTCAGGTGCCAGTTGGAGCGAAATCGCTGGAAGTTCAAGTTGTTACAGTATGTTAGTGCACTAAGTACTAACAGGGATTACAGCTTTCAACAACTCAAATATTCACTTTGAGACGGGTGTGAAGTTGTTGGTGATGCCGTCATCATGAAAGAGCATTGACACTCTTCAGTTCTCTGCTTATTTACAAAGCTCATGTTAATACTTTCAAAGTGAATACCTGGAACATTCCTGCTTCCTGTTTCTTCAAACTAATGTGCTACAAAAATTGCTCGATAGAGTCGAGCTTTACTTTGTGTAAAGATGATGTTATGAGGGGGAACTAACAGAATACATGGACTTTCTTTTCATCAAGTAACCCTTTCCTTTAGATAGATCTATGCTTAAGTGATGCTGTGTGATGTAACTGAGTCCGTCTATCAATGTATGAAGTCTGAGTGCATTAGGTACCCAGTGTTCACCACCTGCTATTGAGTAATAGTACCCAGCAGGACCACTACAGTCATTCTGGTGTATGACAGAAATCATAGGAATACCTGCTTATTTTTTGTCAGTATCAACTATAGAATACAGTATGAAAAATATAGTGTTGACAGTAGAACCACTACGGATCTAAATAACCCAAGGCATGAATTCAGACAGCGACAAGGGCTTCAACAACCTTCCTCTTCTCACGTTTGTTCTTTTTTTTTTAAAGCCAAACGCTGACTGCAAAGCGCCTCATTTGGTTTGCTCATCGACCACAACTCTGCTGGGAAGACAGGAACTGGGATGAAACTGGCACATCTTTTAGTCTCCTTGGCTTTCTTGGACAAGCGCAACAGGCAGTGAGCGGGAAAGAAGAGAGCGGCTGACACTTTGCGGTGCTTGGGAACGATTGTGGTCTAGGAGTCCACTGAAATGAGTGAAAATGTTGGTTTCATCTTCAAGTGAACATCTTTTATGCTCTTCTAGTGAAAACCTTTATGATTGCTTTCATCAACAGATGGAGTTTCTTCCGTCAGAGACTCTATTGATTTGCCTTTAAAGATCCAGCAGAAACAGACACGAGCATCTTGTTGGATTCCACTGTCTGTCAACATCATTCCAGCATTTACTCTGGTTTGCTCCATCCAGCCAAGTTGCCAAGTTTCTGCAACAACAACAGACACGTTGAATGTCGAAATTGTTTGCATTCGGTTGGAGCCGTTGTGTATCGAGCAACCGCTGAAAGTTAATGTGGAATAATAACGAGTATGACAAGCAAGACAGTCCACTACGGGCAGGTAGGAGGGGGGGGGGGGGCTGATCGATGAGTCAAAGTAACTGTTGGTGTCTCATGTGAAACCAAAAGGACTTGTTGACTATATGTACATGAGGAGCTGATGTTTGGTCCTTAAACGTAGCCATAGTTGATGGACAATGTTTCCTTGATGTTGAATTTTTAATGTTAAGCTGCCAGCCAGAGAATTGTTTCGTTGCTTCTGTTTGTGTTCCACCTGATTCTAATAATAATAATTAAAAAGCCCTAGAGGACAGTGTGTTGCATAAGGACAATACATTATCCTTGAATCCTTGAATCACTTGTGAAACACCTAAACACTTGTAGTTCGCACAAATTGCTAGCTATTTGAACTGTACTTGATCCTTTGTCATGAAGACTGCACTTCTCTTCACTGAGAGCATCAGGCACTGCTTTAAAGCCTAAAGTCAGGAACACCAGCCCTGCACAGTTCCAGGTGCCCTGTTGAGGTTCTGACTACAGTACCAGCAGCACTACGAGCGCAGTTTTTATGTGCTGGTCTCGGTTTTACACAAATGCACGTGCAAGAGCACTTTCCTAATGTGTCTGCATGTGTAGATGTGTGTGTAGGTATCCGATGCACGTGCATTCAACTGTCACATTTGTGTGTGTGGACTCCACCGTGTGTGTAATATTCAAACATCAGCGGGCCATCCGTCACCCCTCCTGTCTTCACTCCATCCCACTGAGTCCTAATTCATCACTCTGCCTTTGTTTCAGTGGAAACCTGCTGCTCAGCCTTCCCGCGACACATCGCAGATAAATGCACTCAAACAGTTCTGCGGTGGGTCGACGACACACATTCTGTCAGGGAGGGTGAGGGAGTGATGTTATAGACACAATCGCTGCGTGACATGATAGCAGAGTCAGTCAGTGTGTAACATTATCCAAATGCAATATGTTCGTGTCAGCGTGACGTCTGCTTTTTCAATTAATCCAAACATAATTTCCTCAGTTATACAATTGACAGAGATGTAAATGACTGTTGAGATTACACAGATGGACTAATAGTGACTGGAACATGCTGAAGGCCTGTGTGTTTTAAAACCATAATAACCATGTGAAACATATTAAGTGTTATTGTTGTCCACGGTGTACCCAGGCGGCAACCTCCCGTTGCAAAAAGAAGTCTGGTTGTATAGAAGTCTATGAGAAAATGACTCTACTTCTCTCTTGATTTATTACCTCAGTAAACATTGTAAACATGAGTTTATGGTCTCAATCTCTAGTTTCAAGTCTTCTTCACTACAGCATGATGTTCATTTAGTACATGATGGTCCATTTAGAGTCAAACAGACCATAAAGCAGGGGATGCTTTAGGGCGGGGCTACACAGTGATTGACAGGTCGCTGCCGCTACCAGAGCTGTATACGTCACTCCTCCGCATTCCAAATATGGTAACTTCTGTTCATTGGTTGCGAAAAACACAACATGGTGTTGGTCATATTCCAAGATATTGCAGAACTCGAGGCTTCAAAACATCAGTCCACAAACCAATGGCTGATGTCACGATGACTACGTCCACTTCTTACATACAGTTTATGTACCCTACCTTTGCCCAATGTCAGCCCCCCCCCCCCCCACACACACAACCCTGAACAGGACAATGGATGGATGGAGTTCTGTTGGAAATGAGAGAGTAAACCTTCAGCAGCTACTGCTAGCCTCTGTATCATCCTGTTTCTGTCCTGGTTTGATTAATACAACAGCAAAAATACCTTAAACAGCCTCTTCGTCAGAACAGACGCAGCTAACTCTCTTCACAGTGCCAAGTGAATATAAGGTGTTAATAAAGAGTTCGGTCCAAAATATATGCAATATCCATATGATTTCATGCTGCACGCCCTGCGAGTAGATCTCCACACAACATCAAGACACAGGGAGTAGATCTCCTCACAACATCAGGACACAGGGAGTAGATCTCCTCACAACATCAAGACACAGGGAGTAGATCTCCTCACAACATCAGGACACAGGGAGTAGATCTCCTCACAACATCAAGACACAGGGAGTAGATCTCCTCACAACATCAAGACACAGGGAGTAGATCTCTCCACACATCAGGACACAGGGAGTAGATCTCCACACAACATCAGGACACAGGGAGTAGATCTCCACACATCAGGACACAGGGAGTAGATCTCCTCACAACATCAGGACACAGGGAGTAGATCTCCACACAACATCAGGACACAGGGAGTAGATCTCCACACAACATCAGGACACAGGGAGTAGATCTCCTCACAACATCAGGACACAGGGAGTAGATCTCCTCACAACATCAGGACACAGGGAGTAGATCTCCACACAACATCAGGACACAGGGAGTAGATCTCCTCACAACATCAGGACACAGGGAGTAGATCTCCTCACAACATCAGGACACAGGGAGTAGATCTCCACACAACATCAGGACACAGAGAGTAGATCTCCACACAACATCAGGACACAGGGAGTAGATCTCCTCACAACATCAGGACACAGGGAGTAGATCTCCTCACAACATCAGGACACAGAGAGTAGATCTCCACACAACATCAGGACACAGGGAGTAGATCTCCTCACAACATCAGGACACAGGGAGTAGATCTCCTCACAACATCAGGACACAGGGAGTAGATCTCCTCACAACATCAGGACACAGGGAGTAGATCTCCTCACAACATCAGGACACAGGGAGTAGATCTCCACACATCAGGACACAGGGAGTAGATCTCCTCACAACATCAGGACACAGGGAGTAGATCTCCACACAACATCAGGACACAGGGAGTAGATCTCCACACAACATCAGGACACAGGGAGTAGATCTCCTCACAACATCAGGACACAGGGAGTAGATCTCCTCACAACATCAGGACACAGGGAGTAGATCTCCTCACAACATCAGGACACAGAGAGTAGATCTCCACACAACATCAGGACACAGGGAGTAGATCTCCACACAACATCAGGACACAGGGAGTAGATCTCCACACAACATCAGGACACAGGGAGTAGATCTCCTCACAACATCAGGAGACAAGGAGTAGATCTCCTCACAACATCAGGACACAGGGAGTAGATCTCCTCACAACATCAGGACACAGGGAGTAGATCTCCACACAACATCAGGACACAGGGAGTAGATCTCCTCACAACATCAGGAGACAAGGAGTAGATCTCCACACAACATCAGGACACAGGGAGTAGATCTCCTCACAACATCAGGACACAGGGAGTAGATCTCCTCACAACATCAGGACACAGGGAGTAGATCTCCACACAACATCAGGACACAGGGAGTAGATCTCCTCACAACATCAGGAGACAAGGAGTAGATCTCCACACAACATCAGGACACAGGGAGTAGATCTCCTCACAACATCAGGAGACAAGGAGTAGATCTCCACACAACATCAGGACACAGGGAGTAGATCTCCTCACAACATCAGGACACAGGGAGTAGATCTCCTCACAACATCAGGACACAGGGAGTAGATCTCCTCACAACATCAGGACACAGGGAAACGAGTCGGTTTGCTCGCTGTGGAGGTTGAGGCATGCACACTGTCACATGCAGTTCTTCTCTAACAGCTCCCTGCGATGTCTCCTGACTCTTCTGTTACCCCCATCTGTCTTTGATGGCATCTTAAAATCTTAAAAACAAGTTTTTTTTGCAGCATCAGCATTGAACTTTCTCAGCCTGTTTCCATGTATTGTGGATGAGTACTGGTGAGGCAGTGTGCGTATAGAGGCGGTGGTAGGAGCTCAAAGGGGGAGCTAGTGTGATTTGTGGGGGGAGAGGGGGGGTTTGCTGCTGGGGTACGTGTCATCATGACGGAAGAAGACTGGGTGATTCCAGAGATTTAAATTGTGAATAAATGCTACAATGTGGACTGTACAGATTAACTTCACCCAGGTGTTCGTGCTGCTTGAGGGTGTCAATGAAGTCACTTCTCAGCAATGTTCCAGGCGAGGGGGTGCTCGGCTAGGTTGATGGGAATGTTATCCAGGATATCAGTGACCCTTAATGCCCACAAAGCAAAACGTTTTGGCTGGTTTCGTGTTAACGTTCCTCCCGATGGATTCTTCAACAATGAGCGTGGTTGGGGGGGGGGGGGGGGCATCCAGGCTGTGGGACCCATGCGACAGCAAGGGAGATGGAGGAGGCCGGGACACTATGGCCACGACATCATATCAGTTTACCTCCATCTCATGCTAAGAGCACTGACCAGGGACCAGGACTCGTGGAGGGATGGAGCAGAGCAGACCGGAGCTTTCGGTCTAGCCCCAGGAGAAAGTTGGACTCAGAAGGGAAGGACAGAGTCGGCAGCGGTGTCATCGTCAGATTCTCGAGCACAGGTTGTGTCCGTTTGTGCTCGGCCAGAGATGCTGGTGTCCATCATACTTCTCAGCTTCCTGGATCCGGTAGAGCTTGGAGACTCTCCGTGCCAACTCTGCAATCTTATCACCAAGGCAGCTTACACATCCGGAGAAGGGAGGCTGAGTGGAGCCGTGGATTAAAGATAAGGTGGTAGCAGTGGCACCTTTGGCTGGCAGCTGACGGGTTCCGGTAAGAATCAGCAGTTGTGTACATTTGAAAAATAAGATAGTATATATTATATACTCTCTGTGATCTCCTCCCTTTGGGGGAGTCAGCAGAATGGGTCCATCAGTCAAAGACAGTGTGCCATAGAAGAGCTTTCTGTTCCCATCTTCCAGTCCAGCCCACCAGGCTAACCACGGCCAAGACGCTGCTGCTGAGTCAGCCTCCGCCTCCTCCTCCTCCTCCCTGCACCGGCCCATCAGGCTTCTCTGATGACTCTGACAACCCTGAGCCTACATACTGTAAACTGGATGAAAAAGTATCCTCTTTAAATTCTGGCTTTAAAGATAACTTGTGAAGCAAGGATTTCCTTTTTTTTTTTATTAGAATATTTAATCTGCTGCTTCTGGACATTTGCTGTCAATTATAGTTCTTAAAATGAAAATCTGAATCGGCGGGTCAGACTTTTAAAATATCAGAAATCAGAATCGGCCCAAAAAATTGCATTTGATTTCTTTGATAGAAAGTAGTTTCACTTAACGAGAACGTGAGAAATGTAGCTTTCGGTTACAAATATACACATTTGGTAACACACGAGTGCAAACCCAGCTCTGGCTCTCAGCAGACGTTAACCCAGCATGATGACGCTTTCTTCTTCTTGGATGCATGGCACGAAGAACTCATCCACGTAACGAGGATGAAGGACGAGGGCCCAGCTTCCTCACGCCTGCCTATCTGCCTGTGACTTATTGATTTCATAAAGCATGGACATGGCTTGATTGACTGATTGTTATCCTCCAGCGCTCTTGCTGAAGGCCGCTCGCGCCGGAATGAGCTTTCACGGGACTGTTTTTTTTTGCTTCAACATTCAATCGACACTTTATGTGATCACGCTCACCTACTCATGCTCTTCATGAGAAGAAACAGGCAAAGATTAATCCTAATTATAAACTTATTTCAAATTTCCGTCCGCGGCTTCACTCGCAGTTGGTTGTAGTTACAAGTCAAAGGTTCGACAGGTGCACCGCGTCCCGGGGGTGTTGTCAAAGGGGAAGAATATATGATTATGATTAGCAATTAGTAGTGCAAGGTTAATGAAAACACGCTGAAGTCCCTGATAAGGGGTACATGAAATAAGGAATATAATTGACATCAAAGTATGCAAAATCAGTGGGCTGATGCTCAACTTCAACTGATTTGACTGCGTGTTCCGAGGTGTGTGGGCGCATCTTTTTAATGTGCAGGCTCTTCAGGCTCTGCGTGACAGAGTGTCTGTGGATGTGAGCGCTGGTGCACCATGTCTTTGTCTCTCCACTGTAAACTGCTCTGCAGCTTCTTTTAACTCTTCATATCTGGAGTCCATTTAGTCCAAACATTGCTCTGTAGCCCAAACTATGAACTATAAACCTGCAGTGTATTCATATACAGTATGTCCAACCAGCAATGATATCACATAACTAATGTTTTATTCTGTATTATTATTACTTACTACTAACTATACATCCACGACTTCACCAATCCTGACAACCCATCAACCAATATGTCAATGCACCCTTTTTATGTATTTATTCATGTATTTGTTTATTTATTCATATATCATTTACTCTTTATTCCTTATTTATATCTTATTTATGTTCTCTCTCTAAACCTCCTCCACCACCATGACATCATGAAGGTACATATGAGCACTGTGACGGTTCTCACAGGCTGGATCAGCTCATTCCTCTCCTCAACCAGGACCAAATGTTGACCTGGCAAGTTTCTGAATGCTTCATACAATGCTATGAAACGTATTCATGAAACTTTTCTTTGGTTCAGAAACGTTGTCAATTAATGGACTCAGTGGTTTGCAAAGAACATGATTTCCAAGATTTCTTTCTGGCTACTGGGGTGGATTTCATGGACGTCAGTCCAGAAGCAGTCGACACATCTGTCTCTGAATTACAGTCGTTGGACAAACGGACGGAATGATCAATGCTGCACCTGAAGTGAGCCAAAGGAAGGTTTAACCGTGGGCTTTATAAAGTCTGACACTGTGGGCCTAACTAACTCTTTTAGAACACCAGCACCTCACACAGGATCTTGTCCACCCAGCCCCACTGGGAAAGCGCTCCGTCAGTTTTGATCAGAAGTGTTCAAAACTTGGTTCAAATGAAAGTCACTTTTGTGTTTTAACCTGTAAAGATACGAGCATGAGAACAGTGCTCAGCATCAACAAAGCGTTGTGATGACAGTGAGATGACTAATGAGGGATACAGTGGTGACAGTTAATGTTGTACCACTGTGACTGACACATGGCTCCTCCAGCAGCGAGTGGTTGCTCCTCCTCAGCCTAATCTGCACCGCTTCCCTGGAGTTGATGTGGTTGTTAGTGAATCATAGCAGGCCGGCGCTGACCTACGACCTGACACACACACCTTTAGTTTATTCAACACTCAGTGTAAATGGGAGTTGTTGGGATCTAATGACCTGCTCTCAGCAGCGTGTTTCATTTAGCAACAGCAGAACAGGCCATCTACTGTACACATACACGTCCATGTTGTTGTATTAGTTCATGTATTTTAAATGTGCCAGCAACAATTTGACCTTGCAGGTCCCGTGTCTTTTGACCAATCCACCACCACCAACCCCCCCCCCCCCCCGCAGACGTCCATGGACTAAGACAGGGCTGATCACCAGCA